>JASPKZ010009369.1:0-600000 GCA_030220185.1 Diploptera punctata | reverse complement strand
ATAATTACTGTTTACTCTATGGGAAGTGAGTGCACTTTCCGATAACTTTATTATCCTTCAGGGTGGTTATTATCTTCAGGTGCTTTGCTTTCGCACGTACAAGATGGGGGGAAAATATCATAGCATTTTCATTATTTTCTTCGTGATTATAGTGATTGCCAGTAATATGCAGTCAGTGTCACGTAATAACTAACATATAGCTCCTGAATGGATTTTAATAAAAAGTTAAAACATTTTAAGTTGATATTTCACTTATTTTAAGAAAAAAAGTGTACCTCAGTCTATGCACATATTTCTATAAAACATCACATCATTATATTGTATTCTCATTCCCAGTTCACGTGCTATTTTTTTTTCTAAACTTCGCATTCTAGGTTTTCAATGTACACTAAAAGTGATATACAAAACACACACATATATATAAATCATCCGGCCATCATCATCATTCTTATCATTATCATCATCCTTCATCGGTGTGGAAAGCAACGGAAAGCTACCACACCTATAATTCCCTAGTAAAGCTACAAAGCATAGCATGAAAATGCTATGATTGCAGTGAAAGACCTGCCCTGGGGCAGAATTACTATGGATATATATATATTTATATGTGTGTGTGTGTGTGTTTTGTATATCACTTTTAGTGTACATTGAAAACCTAGAATGCAAAGTTTAGAAAAAAAAATATCATGTGAACTGGGAATGAGAATACAATATAATGAAGTGATGTTTTATAGAAATATGTGCATAGACTGAGGTACACTTTTTTTCTTAAAATAAGTGAAATATCAACTTAAAATGTTTTAACTTTTTATTAAAATCCATTCAGGAGCTATATGTTAGTTATTACGTGACACTGACTGCATATTATATGTATATATATATATATATATATATATATATATATATATATATATACACACACACGCAGGGTGTTGCAAAAATACACCGACAGTGGAGGTGAGGTGGTATATTAAGATATATTTATAATTTTTAATAATGTACCAATGTCCAGTAATTATGCGTTTTGACACTGTGAGTATCTAACTTCTCAATAGTTCCGTTAGCTGGATTTCAAGACACAATACCTGACAATATTGTCACAGTCACATCAAGTTTTCAAAATATCCACCTCCCATCTGATTGCAGAACGTACAATTAGTGATTAGCGTACACGTTCAATAGATGGATAGATAATGGAATTTATTGAATTTTTTTTTCAAAAGAAAGAAAATACACATGCGTTTACACTGCGCACGGGTCTACTTGGCCGTATGTGCATTATTTTTCCATGAATTAAAAAAATAATCATAATATAAACAAATACCTACATGGCAACACACCTCTGTCAAAACAATGAGTATACATAAATAAAATCTCTGTCTACACTACATACACATCTACACTCATCCATGAAAAGACCGTGTGTATAGATATAAAAAAATAGTCTTATTCTGTATATTAATAATTTAAAAAATGCTAGAAAACAAATTAAAAAAGAGAGAGAAAACACATATACATACACACACCCCCACACACATACACACGCGCGCGCTCATACCACCCTCCTGTCCCTAAATACGCCTGGTCTCGTTTGAATTATTTGTGTATTAGCGTGGATTTGAGCTATACGATCCATAAGTGTTCTCTACTGGAGTCTGATAAACAGACTGTTTCATGTCGCCCCACAAAAAGTAGTGGAGAGGGTTAAGATCAGGTGATCTCGGAGGCCATGGGACTCTGCCAATTCATGGACCTGGTTGAGTGGTATGCAAATGTCTCCTCACATTGGCATCGAAGTGAGCTGGGGCTCCGTCATGTTGGAGCCACGTATCACAGGTTCCGTACCTGTGAGGTGTTGTCAAGTAATGAGTCTTCAAAACCTTCGAACTAACACTGATCTTGAGACATAATTAACTAGTCATAGTGTGAAAACACATTATTTCCGGACATTGGTACCTTATTAAAAATTATAAAGGTAGATAGATCATCGATTGGTTAATGTCTTTGACATCGTCCGATTCACAATAGCCAATTTTGCCGGTTCATCCAATCTCCTGGTTGTAAATGTTTCTCATGCATGTATAAATATATTCCCTGACTCCAGGAGGTTTTAGGTCTTTCTCTGCCTCGTCTTCCCTCAGGTTTCCATTCCAAAACAGATTTTGGTAGCCGGAAAAAAAAATCCTCCTGGTTGGGGGTTGATGCGGTAGGCCAGCTCCCTCCCATCAGAAAAAAAAATGCAATGCTAAAAAACCTGCCGGTCATATTAAAAAGAAGACGAAAAATGATAAACATATCTCAATATACTACCTCACCTGAGTTGCCGGTTTTTTTTTTTTCTTTTTTTTTGCGATACTCTATACATATGAGACCATACGTTTAAAAGAAACGATAAACCTTTAACACAAAGAAGAAGACGAAGAATGTTTCGTTTTGCAATATGTTTGTAAAATGTAGCACATGACAATATGTCTATCGAGAATTTCTTGATATATGTGTTTTAAAGGGAAATAAATCTGTGGCCACTGGGTAAACATAGGCCTATATAAGTCTGAAAACATAACTTTTCACGATAGCTCATTAATATTCAAGTAACTTATTAATAATCGGAGATTTACATTACTTCTGGCCAAGAGATACCACAAGAAATTAGCTATCACTTAATTATCCTCACGATAGAGGAAAAAAAATAAAGGCTGTATTTCTGACATATAATCTACAAAAAATCACTAAAATCGGACTTATGTTCTTTTATCCTAATGCCACAGAAATTAATGGAAAAAAAACTATATTAAAAGCTGTTATTTCATTATTTTTATAAACATTTTATGCATCTTTCAATTTTCAACATCTCTCCGGTAAAAGCTAAAAGCTGGTATTAGGAAAACATTATTTCTAAAGGAGATTATGAGATGATTCCTGCTTCCAAACCAGGTCATAGGCACTTTATTATTATTATTATTATTATTATTATTATTATTATTATTATTATTATTATTATTATTACAAATTGTTACAACTGGCATTGATTTCCTGCTCCCAATTTACATTTTCTTCTGTCTAGACATTTTCCTTCCAATCGCATTTCCTTCATGGGTTTCTGAATATCATTGTTTCAACTTTGTATAGATCGACCCAATCTCTTCATCCCAGATAGTATCCATTTTAAGGTGATCTTTGGGCATCTTGTATTGTCCATCCTGTGTGCCCACACTGCTTTAACTGTCGCTTCTGTATTTCATCAATGATGTATTTCTTACCATAGCTTCTCTAATAATATTGATTTAATTTATTTTAATTTTAGTGTAACATGTTTAAATATTTACGTACTTATTTTTTCTGTATTTTTTTTTCATTGGTTGAATGGAACGGAAGGACTTGTGACTTTAAAACATTATTATTATTATCATTATCATTATTATTATTATTATTATTATTATTATTATTATTAATATTATTATTATTATTGCTTATGGGAAGAACAATGGTGTTCTTAGCGGTCTACGCACCTTCAGATGATGCTGCACAGAGTCAGAAAGAAAAGTACTATTCAATAATAGTGGAACAAATAGAGAAAATACGAAGTAATGAAGAATTAATACTAATGGGAGACTTAAATGGGAAAGTGGGTAGAAGAAACAATGATGAAGCAGTAGGAAAACATGGGGAACAAGAAGTCAACGATAATGGAAATAGAATCATAGAGATGTGCAAACAACATAAATTAAAGATAGTAAACACATTTTTCGATCATAAGGATATCCATAAATTTACTTGGGAACGACCTAGTCTCAATCAGAAACCAATAATAGACTACATAATTGTAAAGCAAAATACTTCCTTATTTATTAAGGACTCAAGGGTTAAAAGAGGAGCAAATTGTGGTTCCGACCACTATCTACTCACAGCACAGATCATCCCCAAATTCCCTACAGGGAAAAAGGTGCATGATGAAGCAAGGGAATCAACAATGCAACTGAAGCAGGAAGAAAAATTTAAATTGTATTTATTTAATCAGGATAGTATCAAAAACCTATATCAAGAAAGACTGAGGATTAAAATTGAGAATTTGGATTACAAGGAAGACATAGAAGAAGAATATAATCAATTAAAGGAAATAATACATTCGGCAGCAAAAGAAGCATTAGGCACCATAAATAAATAACAAAATACACAAGATTGGTGGAATGAAGATATCGAAGAATTAACCAAAAAGAAGAAAAAATGCTACTTAGAATGGTTGGCAAATAAAACAACAGAGAATTGGATAGAATACAAGAGAACAAACGCGCCAAAGTTAAAAGGAAAGTGATAGAAGAAAAAAACAAATTATGGAAAAGCAAATGCCAAGAAATAGAAAGTTATATAGGAGGATCACAATCATCGGAAGTATGGAGATTTCTAAAAACACTAAAAACCAACCAAGGATCCAGTAAGATTAATTTGTTAACAAAATTTGACGCAGAAAAACATTACAAAGCTTTACTGTCAGAAACTAGAAATGAGTTTATGGAAACAATAGAAAATCCAACTATAGAAATGAACGTCCTGGAATTTGATACAATAGATATAGAATTAGAAATTCAAACCCTAAAGAATAAAAAGGCACCAGGGCCGGGAAACATACCCAATGAGTTAATTAAATATGACCCAAAAAATTTAATAGGTAGATTGAGGGACTTGTTTAATAAGTGCATTGCATAATTGAAAGAATTGAGGAGAAGGAATTAAAGTGGTTAGGACATGTCTTAAGAATGGAAGATGAGCGATGGCCGAAGCAACTATATGAATGGCATCCGAACAGAAAGAAGAAAAGAGGGAGACCAAGGTTAACATGGAAGGAAAATATGAAGACAGTAATGCAAGCTAGAGGGCTAAGCATCGAAGATGCCCAAGACCGTAGGCTTTGGAGGTTTGGCACGGGAAGACGGCAGCAGCTGTAAAAACCCGAAGATAGATTATTATTATTATTATTATTATTATTATTATTATTATTATTATTATTATTACCTAGTAAAGCTGCAAGCATAACATGAAAATGCTATGATTGCAGTGAAGGACCTGCCTTCGGGCAGAATTACTATGGATGGATTATTATTATTATTATTATTATTATTATTATTATTATTATTATTATTATTATTATTATATATTAACGCTAAGAAATTGGGATGGAAGTAAACATCAATAAAACTACATATATGATTACACATAGATATATATTACATAATGGAAATGGACAATTAATGACAAAAGAGGGAAATTTTGAAGAAGTAGTTGAATTCAGATACCTAGGAGGAACAATAATTACAAACAGGAATGATGTGTATTAGGTCTTTCTTTGAGACGTTTAATTACATGTCACTCACTGAGATCTGTAGAGAAATAAGTATAACTAAATTAGCCTGGTTAAGTAACTCCCGGAAGAGAACCACCATGCCCCACAAGAGGACCTACAGGTATAGAGAAATTAGGGATGTTGGTTCAGTATTTTGATATATGGAACTCATCATAGTCTCCGGCAACTTATTACAGATTAATGTGTTATTAATGTGTTAGAAATGTAGCATGGACCGATAAAATATGGATTCTGATAGATTAAAAATAAAAATTAATCAATTAATCATCACCTGAATACCTGATATGAATAGTTTTGATAGTTAAACTTTTCGAAGTTCCGCGCCGTAGGCGAGTAGTTAAGGCAAGAAGCCTTGGCGTAGAGCTACGGGACTTGCGCTGGTTCGAATCCCCATGGGAGAAGAAATTTTCTCATGGAATTTCGACCAGTATGGGATCGGTACCCACCCAGCATCGTGAGGCATTTGGGTAGCTACAGTAAGGAGCGATTCCAGGTTGAGAAGACCAGCTATTAACAGCTGGGGGACCCGACATGCTGACCACATGTCACCCCTACATTGGCTCGATGATCATTTACACCTGTGATTAACACATGTAGATGTGAAGCCAGCAGCCGGAAAGTAGGGCTGTCGCGCTTGGAGTTTGGAGTTCAACTTTTTTGAAGCAGGAGGATTCTTTATATTGGCTGACAAAACAGGCAAGGGAAGTACCATCATACATGAACAACACTGTATATAACACATTGTAAGTATCCAGTCAAAAATGTCTGTATTTCTTTAAATATTATATTTAAAAAACTATCAAACCCATTCTTATCAAAGACATGCTACATCACAAAAAAATGTGATGCATGTGTAACACATCAACAACAGATTCCTCTGTAAATCGTAACTGGAGACCATTGGTTACTCATGCCAAAATACTCAGCTAACGTCCCTGTATAATATGAGAAAGTTGGTTGTTAGAGTTGTATGTATGTATATATATATATATATATATATACTTTCTTAACTCACTGGCACTAACGAACCCGTAGGTTCATGGCTGCGCGGACATAAGCTCTCCATACATCCGTATCCTGAGCTAATGCTTTCCAATCATTCCCTATGTAATCTACTTCCCTCAAATCATAGTTAATGTTATTCTCCCACCTCATTCTTGGTCTACCAACTGGGCGTTTTCCCTCTGGATTTCCTACAAGAAGCTTCCATGCAAGCATTTCATTCCCCATACGTGTAACATCTGCCCATCGCAGTCTGCGAGACTTAACTGTTCTTATTATATCTGGCTTCCTATAAAGACCATGTAGTTCATTGTTAAGTAGTCTTCTCCATTCACCTGTCTGTTCATCTCTCTTTAGTCCAAAAATTTTCCTAAGTACTTTATTCTCAAATACTTGTAATCTCCTTTCCTCCCTTAAAGTAAGAGTCCATGTTTCGCATGCATATAATATAACTGGTAGATTAATAGTTTTAGATATTTTCAGTTTAATGTTTTTTGAAAGGAGTTGGGACGTCAAGAGTCTCTGCAATGCATATATATATCATACCATATTAAGCTTGCATTGCTCAATGTTAAACATTTAATTATAACATCGATAAAGCGTCACTGCTATAAAGTAAACATGTTCTCTTTAATTTGCTTACTTGTTATAGTCAGCTACTAGATGGCAGTGAAGACTGAGTTCTCGCGACATCTAGTAATAATGGAGAATATAATACATATATAAGAAAAATAAATGTTTGAATTGGATTCGCCTGGTGGTGTAATGGATATCACACTGAGGTACAGACTCAGAGATCCGGGTTCGAATCCCATCCAGGCATTTATTTTTCTTATCATACCATATATATATATATATATATATATATATATATATAATTAAGTAATTTACAATTTTTCATCTCTCTTTAGTCCAAAAATGTTCCTAAGTACTTTGTTCTCAAATACTCGTAATCTCCTTTCCTCCTTTAAAGTAAGAGTCCATGTTTCGCACGCATATAATATAACTGGTAGAATAATAGTTTTATATATTTTCAGTTTAACGTTTTTTGAAAGGAGTTGGGACATCAAGAGTCTCTGCAATGCACACACATATATATATATATATATATATATATATATATATATATAATTAAGTAATTTACAATTTTTCTTTATTATGTTTTACAGATTAGACAGTTGTTATCGATGTGTGGTAATCCATGAGAAGCATGAAAATGTATTACAGTACAAAGAAAGTAAGTAGAATTTTGTGATTTCATCATAATTCTCTTTTTTTTTTAATGTAATGTATTAAAATAACATAAGATATACAGAGTGATTCAGAAGACATGTAGTTAAGGACTGCAACAAATTTTATATAGGAAGAACAAACAGGAGTTTTAACATCAGATTTAAAGAACATTTTCGAGACTTTATTCACGCAGAAGAAAAATCAAGCTATGCAAAACACGTTATCCATGAAGGATATCACATGTTAAATATTGAAAACACCCTAACAGTAATGCACAGAGAAAATAACCCAGCGAAGATAAACATACTCGAAGAGATGGAAATCATGAAAGCAGCTCACAACAACGACAATCTGATAAACAAAAACGAACCCAATACATGTAACCCCCTCTACCAGATCTTCATTGAAACACCAGTTTTGAATCCTGCCGATGATGGGACAAGTCCCGAAAGCGCTACAGTTAAATAATTAATTAAGTTGAGGAGACTGACCTTTCAGGTGAATATTCCATAATTTTATATTTTAATTTTGATTCAGAAGGTTATGCAAAAATTTCATGAGTTTATAGAGGGGTCGAAATACAACAACTTTTGATTAGTAATTTATGGTCTGGAAAGTAATCCTGGGTCAGTGCAAGCTTGGGAAAGTCAGGAACTACAATGCGGGTCTAAGCTTACTTTTCAGAGAGGCACTGGGTTTGATACACTATTGTATGAATTTATGAAGACGCTCCATATTTTGTCAAACCGTTCAGTGCAGTACAGCACTTGAGTACTTTTTCTTTTACATCTGATAGTCATTTGTGTGCTCTGTAGGTTGTTTTCATTTCAGTACAGTATCTGCACTGCATTGCAAAGGTCCACTACAGCAATACTCTGAAGGTGGCTCATTTGTGATTTTTGTGAAATGGAATACATGTCAGAACTTTGAGACCTGCATTTCATGTATGGTAAAGTGAAAGGTAATGCACGTGAAGCTAAATGCCTATACAGCGCACAATATCCGAACAGACATCTACCAGAGACTTGAATGTTTCAAAACATTCACCATCCAACTCGGGGAGACAGGTTCTTTGGGTTTATTGCATCATGTAGGCCGGCCACGTAAGACTCGAACAGTCAATATGGAAGAGGAAGTACTTGCTCATGTGGAAGAACATGCATCTACCACCACGCGTGGCAATGCTCATACCATTGGAATTTCCCAAAATAGTGCTTGGCAATGTCCTGCATTACAATCAGCTGCACCCATTTCATCCACAGAAAGTTCAGGGTTTGAGTGTGGATGTTTTCCCCCAACGATTTAAATTATGTGAGTGGATTCTTGACCGTTGTGAGAATGAGCCCAATTTTTTAAGTAATGTATTGTTCACAGATGGACAGTTTACCAAAGGTGGGTTTTTTAATTGTCGTAACAGCCATAATGTGGATTATATGTGTTGGACCAAGGCTTATTCAGTAGCATATCCTTATTTCTTTACAATGTGCAAGTAGAGATGAATGTTCCAAAATTATCACCTGGGCACATTAATTTAATAACCTAACCACTAACCCACTAGTTCACATTAGATAATGTGACAATAAAAATTGGTATCTCATGATGTTATTACCAATATTGTCGAACTTAAATTTACATAAAAGGATAGAAAAGTATAAAAAACAAAAAATGATAAACAGAAGTACTCTTAAAAAAAGAAGAACCATCTATGAAAAAATATAGGAAATTCACATATCACCGTTGGGTAAACAATAAATTCCAAAAGATATTTGAGAAGTTTAATATTAAATTAGCACCTAAAAATAACTACAGTTTAAATAAACTAATAAAAACCAACAAAAAATGAAAAAAAAGTGATAAAAATAAAAAGTCAGGAATATATCAAATTGAATGCATGGGTTGTGAAAAGATATATATAGGAAAAACAAAAAGAAGCCTAAAAATTAGAACCAAATAACACATAAGAAATATTAAAATGGGGAAATAGAAAAATCTGCAGTTGCTGCTTATGTTTGGTCTGAAAAACATAATATAAATTCAGACACTAAATTATTAAAACAGTTAGAAAATACAAAAGAGCTGACTATTTGGGAAAAAAATCTATATTCAGAAGAACAAAAGCAGAGTTATGAATTTTGAAATACCGACAGAGCGTGACCTTGTTTGGAGGTTCTTTGGCCAACTACAGGATGGAGCTGACATCGACATCCACGGTGTGCAACATAATGAAACATAAATCAAATCAGTCTGGACAAGCTGATGATAAAACAGAATTGTTTTGAAACATGTTTACGATAAAAAAGAATTGTTTTGAAACATGTCCAAGAACAAATCAACATTAATATTGAGGTAAGATGATCAGACTAAAAATAATATAATTAAATTTACCTATTTAAAATACTGATTATATGATAATTAAATCTATCATGTAGTGTTTAAAACTACAAAAAATCATTCGAATTTTCAATAACTTTTATGTTTCTACTAAATCCACAAACAAAAATTCCTAGATATGATGAAAATATTCAAACGGTGGCAACACTGGTAGCAATATCCATTTGCTGGATGAGAATTGATAACTTTCATCTCTGGTGTAAAGTTAATGAACATTAATGGTTGACTGATAAGGAGTTCTCATGATACTGAGACTATAAAGATATAAGAAAATGTTATACCTTATCCACTCTTAGAGTGATCCTAACATAAACAAACGCCAATTGTATCCTTCCACCATTCATGCCACAATTACTGTCATATTGGCAGAGAGCACGTGTGAAGTATATAAGACATGTGATCACTAAATGGGGTAGATTACAAGAAAGCTGGTGAAATTTTTTACTGAACTTGTAAAATACATTTAAAAAACTGTTTTTTTACCACTAGTCAAAGGTTTGCCAGACTTGTGTTTTAAATATTTAGATGGTGAGACAGCAACAGAAGACACTTTCTGCCATTTTGTTGCATCATAATCAACTGAAGCATGACTCAAATGCAGTATCCATATGTAATAAACTATTTAAATTTGTTATTATTGGATAGGTATATTTTAGAATATTTTCTATGTTTTGAATATTATTATTTTCATTCACTAAGAATAACAAGTATATTCAGAGGACATATTTTTAATTTAATGAAGGGAACTACTTCTTCATGACTTATTGTTTCTACATATTACGTAGGCGTCCATAACCAATGAAAAGTGAGCAGGTCACATGGTTTTGTTTTTATGAGGATCACTTTAAGAGTGGATAGTCTTTAGAATGGATCATTGTTGAACACTACAAGAATATTCTTGAAGTGGGGATTTTAAAAATAAATTTGAAAAAAAAAAAACAGAATACCTGACTGAAGCTAATGATAGAATTTGAGATTGAGAAAATTAGATACTTGAAAATTTTTATCTTAATATTACAGCACATAGGTAGATGGATATACCAAGAAAAAGGGCTGTTAAATTGTCAAATTCATTATCAAGGAATAGTAAAAGTTTGGATAAAACAAAGAAAATTACCATATAAAACAGTGGAGAGTGTGATGGTATATGAAGTGGAATCTTGGATGATTAACGTAATAAAGGGGGGAAAAATAGAACCACATAATTAAATTATTGAAGAAAATCAGCAAGGAACTCGAGTAGAGAAAATATACAGATTGTAAAGTTAAGACTGGTAATGAATTTAGAAAAATGAAATAACAGAAGTTACAAATAAAAAGTATTACAATAGTATGGTCATATACAAGATGGAGTATGGAAGATTAAAATTCCATGGCGCGACAGCCTAGAAGGCACTTGGCCTACCATCTGGCCCGCTGGCCTTACATCCACATGTGCTAATCACAGAGGTAGATGATCATCCAGCCAGTGTAGTGGTGACATGTGTTCAGCATATTGGGTTGCCCAGCCATTATAGTTGGTTTTCTCAACCTAGAGCCACCACTTATTGTAGCTACCCAAATTTCTCACAATGCTAGATGGGCACTGGTCCCATACTGGATGAAAATTCCATGAGAAAATTTCTTCCCCCATGGAGACTTGAACCAGCTCAAGTCCCGTAGCTCTGTGCCAAGACATCTTGCCTTAACCACTCAGCTATGGCGCAAAATGTATGGAAGAGTACAAAGGAAATAATATAGTGGACACCAGAATGAAGAAATAGGAAAGGAAGACCAAATTAATGAAAACTGGATGGAGGGAGCGAGACAGAATGTGGAACTGAAAGGACTTGTAGATATAGATGCATTGGATAGGGAATGATTGAGAAAGGAGATTAAATGAAAATTATGTACACTTTGTTTAGTTGAGGAAAACCTAACAGAAAATTTTAATGATTAATTTATTAGTATATCTCCCATTAGTATTTGTCCCTACATTTCCAAAAAAAATACTTTTTAGGTTTATAATATATATATATATATATATATATATATATATATATATATATATTTTAAATGAGTAATGTTGAATAAATATGTTTAATTTTGCAGCTTACTGTGATGCTAGAGAAAGTTTGGACCAAATGTGTGGACAGATCACAGGGGATGCCAATCTGTTCTCCATGTTCCGAACCAAGCCAGCTAATGGACCCGTCCCCTGCCCTTTCAAGGGTGCACCATTTACCTTTACTTACAGCCGAGGGTCAGGCGAATGTGGGAGTCCCGTATCAAGAGTAGATTCTTGTACCGATGAATCACGTCTCTTACTGCGGTATCAAGCCTGTCCTGATGTGCATGGAACTGAGAGCACAGGTAAGAAGCCATTATAATAATGTAACATTAACATCAGAGTTGCTAGCTCCTTCCTTTATGTAACCTATATGAAAACAGAAAAATACTTCAGTCAGGTTGGTCTCCATTTGATTGTGAATCAGTCAACCCATTCCCTATGTTAGAAATTATTAATTGTTATTCATTTTAAAACATGTTTTGCATATTAAATATCATTGGGCAATAATGGGTTAACCCATTGTAAAGTTTAAATGTTGATAAGTTATACACTCTGTCATAAATTGTACACCAAATCATTGTATTATTTTATATTGTTTATTTTTCTCTGAAAATATTATGTAAAACATTTTAGCTATAAAAATTTTAAAAAATCATATTAAAATTTTGATTTTAACTTTTCTTTTGTGTTTGTATTATCCTATATTCTTCTGAATTTACTATCTGTTATAAATATTAAGAGTTAAATAGTTATATTTGTCAAATAAATTAGTTTAATTTTGATTTGAAATTAAGAAGCTCTATAATTATATAAAATGTAAATCAATATAATATTAAAAATTGAATTTTTTGTCAACTTTCAGTGTTCATTTTAAATAAACACATCATGTGTACAATTCAAAATATTGAAATGTGTATAACAATGTTATTAATATGGGTATCTAGAGAATTAGGTGGGCTGTATATAATCATAAATTACATAATTTTTATCAAGAACTAGCAATATCAACAATAATTAATTAAATTGAAAAAAATTACAGAGGACTGGTCATGTACAGAGAATGGATAGACAAGAAATCTCCAAAATGGTAATTGAAAGACAAATGTTTGGTAAATGTTTAGGAATAACACCAAATAAAATGTGGCTGGGTATTTTGAAAGATGATTGTCAACAGCTGTTGAAGTTAAGTAAATGAAAAGAAAGGTTAGGAATAGAGAAGAATGGGAACAAATTATATTTGTCTGAGCGTATATTTTTGTCTTCAAATATAATTTGTCCATCAGTGAGAAGAATTAAATTAATAATAAAAACATGAGAACAAAGTGTATTTGAATTAACAATGTATAAGAGAAAAATTTGTGTTTAGATTGGTGTGCTCAGGTAGCTCAGTTGATAGAGCATTGGCATAGAAAGTCAAAAGTTCTGGGTTCAAACCCCAGTCTGAGACATATTTTTCTCTTCAAATATAATTTTTCCTTCAGTGAGAAGTATTACATTAATACTGTATAAAAACATAGGAACAAAGGTTGAGGAGAGCCAGGACCCATTTTGTAATATAGAGCTATTGCTGATAGTAACAATCATTGTATAATATGAAAATGGTAAATATGGATAAACCTTAATTTCAAAATGAAACTTTTTTTATTTTTGGGAAAATAGACAAAAATAGGGTTTATGTTAATGTTATCATTGTTCAATATGTACCGGTTTTAAGAAATCGCTGAGTCTGTTCATTTTATCTTTTGGGCATGTTTCAATATTCTTGCTTGAATACTTGTATTTTGAAACGTATCCAAAAGAATACAATTTATGAGGTTATTTATGAGGTTATTTTAAAATACAATGGGAAGAAATATTAAGAGGTTTGTTTAATAATTAAGACATTTTGTCTATACATTCTTACCTCTTATGGTTGTTTTTGTCGAACATATGTTTCAAGACTTCCGAGCCCCATCGTCAGTGATTACAGAACTGAATTTTCTCAAGTTGTCAGCCCTGATTCTTGATTCCTGCTCTCTCTGCATCTGGTCCAATGAATTTACCAATGAGGTTCCTTTCTCCGGGAATTTCAAAATTCATAATTCTTTCCTTGTTCTTAAGTATGTAGATTTTTTCCCCATATGGTGAGTTCATTTTTGTTTTCTAACTGTTTTAATAATTTTGTGTTGTGGCTTCTCATGTTTGGTCAGAAAAACACAAAATAGATGTAACAAAAAATTATTAAAATGGTTAGAAAACAAAAATGAACTTACCATATGGGAAAACATCTACATACAGAAGAACAAGAAAGGAATTACGAACTTTTAAATTCCTGGAGAAAGGAACCTCATTGGTAAATTCATTGGATCAGAGGTAGAGAGAGCAGGAATCAAGAATCAGGGCCGACAACTTGAGAAAATTCAGTCTGTAATCGCTGACGATGGGGCCCAGAAGTCTTGAAACATATGTTCATCAAAAACAACCATAAGAGATAAGAATGTACACACAAAATATCTTAATTAAGGTCACCTTATTTTGTAAAAAGAACCTCATAGTGTTATTTCCTATTGTAATTTATTAATATGTACCAGTTTTGTTAATGCATTTATGTACTGACATTCTTAAGAATACTGTAAGTACATTTAAGTTGAAAAATTCAAAATGTTCACATCAGTAATTATGACATTTGATTAATACTGCCAAATATTATTTTATTGGTTTATTAGAAGGAACTTTGAAACACAGTATATAAAGAATGGCAGAATTGGTATGACTTAATCAACCAAGTTTAAAGTGTCTTTTCAAACATGTATAGTCACACATATTTTATTACATAATGAACTGCGCGATGGTTTTACTTCAATCAGCTCAAGGTGAACTAGTATGAAAGAGAGTTGTTTAGCTAAGTAACACATTTAAATATCCTGTAAGGTGCTTCTTTAAAGTATAAAGATCCAAATTGTATCACTTCATACAAAATATAACATTGGAAACATTAATTTCACATGCATATTACATTATGTAATGGTATTCCAATTAATATTTTTAATTCTTTATCAACATTTGATAGTGTAAGTAGAAATAAATTATGGAACATACTAGAAATGAAAGGAATTCCTCAACACCTTATAAGAGCCATTCAGAGTTTATAGAGTTTAATTTACAAATTCAGAGTTTATAGTATATAGAAACAAATTTTAAAATAGACTGCAGAGATAAAATTAGTAAACAAAACATAAAAATAAACCAGGGAGTAAGACAATGGTATCCATTGTCACCAGTATTATTTAATTTATACTTGGACCATGTCATAAATGAATGGCAAGAACAAATTAATGTAAATAGTGTATTGACAACACTGCTTTTTGCAGACAATCAAGTAATAATGACAGCATCAGAAAATACTTTACAACAATTCCTTTATACTTTAAATAATATCTCTCTAAAATACAATTTAAGAATATCTACATCTAAAACAAAAATATTAGCTCTGAAAGGAAAATGTGCAATAAGAACAAAAATAATGATAAACACTGTAATTACAGACCAAGTTCAGAATTTTAATTATTTGTGATGTCATTTAGGCAATGACAGAAATTTAGATAAACACACTAAAATACAACGATTCAGTTATCTATGTGGCACAATTAAACGTACTTTATTGAATAAAACTAGAAAATAAACTATTTTTAAATTTTACAAAGTATTGGCAGTTCCATCTCTTATCTATGGATGTAAAACCTGGACATTAACAAAGGCAGATAGTAAACAAATAGAGTCTGCTGAAATGAAGATGTTGAGAGCAATAGCAGGATACCAAAGGACCGATAAAAAGAAAAACAAAGATATAAGAACAGAACTTAATATATTTAATCCCTGTGAAAGAATAAAATATTATCAAAAAGCTTATCTTCAACATGTATTACGAATGAATGAACAGCGCATACCAAGAAGAATGTATAATTATAAACCAAAAGGGAGAAGAATGTTGGGAAGACCATTGAAGAGATGGAAGGACCAATTCGACCTATAATGAGATCGGAACAGGCCATTGGGCTTAATCCTTGTTGTTGATGATGATGATGATGATGAATTCTTTATGAATAGATACTAAAAATGTATTTATAAAATTAAATGATTTGAAGGAGTATATCAGAAAGTTGAATAAATAATTCTAAAATAGTACTAAACCAGAGCAATGCTCCTATTTATATTTCATCATCATCATTCTTCATGGATTAGGTCTTTGCCTGTTCTGATCTCACATCTGTTCAGCCCAGCGCTTTCTTGGTCTTGCCATCAATTTTCGTCCTCCAGGATTATACATCAGTGCCATCTTTGTTATCTTATCCTCTGTCATTCTTTGCAGATGTTATTTATATTTGAAGAGAAAAATGATATGCTCAGACTAGGGTTTGAATCCAGGACCTTTGGCTTTCTAGGCCAAACTCTACAGCTGAGCTATCTGGGCACTCCAATCTAAATGCAAATTTTTCTCTTATACATTGTTAATTCCCGATCGCCGAATGTTATGAGCCTTTGCTTTGATTATGCACATGGCAGTTTCTATTTAAGAAGACATTTATTGGGAATTTAAACATTACTTTATACAGCCAACAGGGCTTCTTTCAATGTTTTTATTATTGATTTAACACTTCTCACTGAAGGATAAATTATATTTGAAGAGAAAAATTATATGCTCAGACTGGGTTTTGAACCCAGGGCCTATTGTTAAGAACAAATTATTTAAGCATAAAAAGTTTTTAAAAATCTTTTTTGGTCACCATTGAGGTATTCAAATTAAATTGTACATAAATACTTGAGTACAACTTAAATTGATTTAATATAAGATTTTTTAAAAATGTCTTTTGCGGTTTATGACTTTTTTTAATGTTTAGAATTTTAATCGTACACCTTATTTTTTATTTTCTTTTGTCAATGTTAATACTAATAAAATTCATATCAATTTCCGTCAAGGTGAGTAGTCATAAGATAAAAACTTAAAATAAAAAACAAATCAGTTGCTACTAAAGACACTTTGAGTATACAACGTCGTAAACAACAACAACTAGTAGCAGATACTCAACTTGCTCATGATGGAAGTTAACTTCCGAAAGTCCTCCAGATAACATTTTAAATTTAATATTTTAACACAGTTGAGGATGATGGCACCTGCCACAAGGTACATATTTTAAGTTTTTATCTTATTCCTCAGTGTCTTTTAGAAAAATAAAATAAATTGTCTATAAATTTGGAATAGTTAATGCATTCATTGTATATCTCTATTTGATAATTTAAATGGATGCCATATTTTTTAACTAGAAATGTTCAAAATGTTAATTCACTATTCTAAATATTTCAAAGATTAATTTTATTTGAAGAGAAAAATATATACCTGAATCAGGATTTGAACTCAATGTCTCTGGTTCTGTACACCAACAGTGCTCTTGACTACTAAGCTATTAGGCTTCCGATTCAAACAAATATTAATTATAAGAATTAAATTAATAGTGATTATTTCATACCTCATACTTCTATATTTCTTTAATTACAGCACTGCAGTATCGGCAATTTCTTATCACCATCATCAGCTGTTTTCACGATTGAATCACAATCATGAAAACAGCTGATGATGGTGATAAGAAATTGCCGATACTGCAGTGCTGTAATTAAAGAAATATAGAAGTATGAGGTATGAAATAATCACGATTAATTTAATTCTTATGAATTTGAACCTCATAATGTTAAAAATTCCTAAATTTAATATATAAATATTAATTACTTATTTAGATATGAATTCCCTTATGCTGAGGCTATGAACTTTTCATTCTACATGCCATCTGTGGCTTCTTTTAACAAGAAGACTTTATTGGAGTTTCAAAGATTATCCAGAAGGTTGATTTAGAAATGATGTTACGCTTATTCTAGATTCAGAAAATTTTACTTGACAAATTTAATGTTTTTAAGTATCTCTTCCTTAATAAATTTCATATTAATCAAAATGTAATTGAGATTATCTTTGTGATGTAATGATTATCATTTCTGACTAGCATCACAGATTCCTGGATTCTTTTTTTAAATTAATTCACTAGGGCCATAGTCATCCCAAATACATTTCTTGAAATCCCTAAAGAATAATAATAATAATAAGAATAAATAAACATGAAAATAAAAGAGGTAAAGAGTATTTTTAACGTGTTATATAGCCTATATTATAGTAGAAAGAGTTTTATTATATCTGGTGTTCTTTTGAAGGAATTATTTTCTAAACTGCCATCTGGTGTTCTTTTGAAGGAATCATTTTCTAAACGCCGTCTGTTGTATTTTTGAAGAACTTTGTAATCAAGCTCGGTTCGTCTGGAATCTTGAAGTTCATGGTTCTAGTATGTTTTTTTTTTAATATATATTTTTTCACAAACTGTTAAATCAAATATGTTAAATACCAGATGGCAGTTTGGATAATTACCGGCAAAAGAAAAAATTTACAGTCGTGAAAACAGCTGAGGATGGTGACGATGGTCGCTGATACTGCAGTGCTGTGTTTAAAAAAAACATAGAAATATGAGTAATAAGAATTCACGATTCAATTAATTCTTATTAATGAAATCTCATAATGTTAAAAATTCCCAAATTTATTATATTAAATTAACTTTGATGGTTTAATTGAAATTAATGAAAATGTTTAGATTGTACAAATATCTTAGGATTTTGAAAAAAAACATAGTAGAAAATTACCATACTGTTGTGAAGTAAGGATTCTTATAAATCAATTTATTTGAATGTTAATATTTTACAGTGGAAGAATTAGTATGTTTGGCCACATGGAAAGATGGTTCTACTAAGTACCTGGTTGGCAAACTGTACCATAAAATGGCCACATCAGATGAGGATCGTTACCGGTGCTTTGTGTATGAACAGCATCATCAACACAATCACCATATCTATCAAGTAGCTCAATCTGGTGATGCAACATGCAATGGCCTGCCCTCTGCTACAGAAGGATCTCGTACAATGAGACTTACAACAAGTAAGTGTATTGTAACTGATGGTTAGAATATTAAGGCATTGAAATTAAATTCATATATCATACTTTTTATTCAACATTTTATTTCTGACCTCTTCTCACTCATCATGGTGATGGGGGCTAAACTTGAACTTAAATGACATCAGGAGTGTCACTATTTATCTCAGGGACCCTAAAAAGTTTTGAATTTGACAAATATTAGTCATTATCAATTATATTTAAATCTCATCCCCTCTCATCTCTTCCCCTAGAAGTCTCTTAATCCCCTTCCACAGTATTTCCAGAGTGTATATAATATTCGTAAATTAATGAGTCATATTTTAATCTTACCTCATATTTTATGTTTCTTTAATCACGGGAACTAGTTTTCAAGAGAAGGATTTCTCTCATTTTCAACCGACATTATGACTACCGTTGATTTGATGAACTTTGAGATGAGGTCACATTCATCAGGAATCTTGAAATTCATGGATCTAAATTTGTTCTTCTGAATATATATCTTCTCCCAAATTGTCAATTCTAAAAGGTTTTTCCAAATGTTTTACAAGTTGGGCTTATTTTTCAATTTTATGATTCTCCAATAAACTATGCACATCATAAAATTGAAAAAGAAGCCCAACTTTTAAAACATTTGGAAAAACCTTTAGAATTGACAATTTGGGAGAAGATATATATTCAGAAGAACAAATTTAGATCCATGTATTTAGAGATTCCTGATGAACGTGACCTCATCTCAAAGTTCATCAAATCAACACCAGATGGCAACATTATTCGTGGAGATTCCAGCAAAAATCCGATAGTCATAATGTTGGTTGAAAATGAGAGAGATCTTTCTCTTGAAAATTTAGTTCCTGTGTTTAAAAGAAACATAAAATATGAGGTAAGATGTAAAATATGACTCATTAATTTACGAATTAAGAACCTCATAATGTTATTTCCCATATTTAACTATGAATGTATATAATGTGTACTAACTATTTATTTTAGGAATTCACACCATGAGGTATAATACGTTTGATTGCAATTCCTCCTGGCATTCTTGAGATGTGTTGGAACATGCAATACTTACTTATAATTAAAATGTTATGCATTATCCTATAATCTATTTCATCATGCATAAAGCAGAAAAGTTTTATTGCTAAATAATCTTAAACTAACTAATTCCCTGGCATTATTAAAACACTAGAGTTAGGGACATGTGGACATAATGGACCGTATGAATAAAACTGAAGGTTTTGCTTGTGAGCACAAGGTAGAGGTAGAAGTATTTGCTAGGAAACAAAAAGGTAGAAGTATAAGCATCTGTTTTGAATAATATGAATAACCTCTACCTTATACTTCTACCTTTTCCTTCTAAATAAGAAGCAGTGCTTCTAAATATCTGATGTACTGATCGATGCTTTCAAAAAAAGGGTTCAAAACACAAAACAAATACCGTTAGAATTTAACGAAATTTACAAAATTTACAAAGCAAGCCTTGTTGCCATATTTATTACATTCCACAGATACAAAAGAATGAGAAAAATAGTGCAGTTTTCCAAGAAAATAAATTTTTTTTTGTAAGCCCATGTTTTCCCTTTACAAAGATTTAGGCGTTCTCCCCTTACAGGGAAGAATTTGAACCATACTAATTTAGTTACACTTGTTTTCGTATAGATGTCATTTTGAGTGGTTCGTGGTCAGCGTTCTGCCTCATACTGACATCTAGGAAACCAAGGTAGTACTAGGATGGGAAAATTCGGTAAATTTTGCTTAGAGGCCTTTTCATTCAGGCTTAAGGATTTTTTATGAGCCTGAAAATCTTCAGACTCGGGACACATGGCTTAAAGTCCCTCCTGGAGGACTTGCTCCTTGGATTTTTCTGTCCTAAAAATCCATCGACCCCGGCCGGGTTTGAACCCGCGACCCTCGGGACCAGAGGCAAGGAGCATAACCACTAGTTCACCGCGGCCAACAAGAAAATAAATACAAATTGAAATACAGCTCTATTACTAACCGGTATGTTTTACTACGTTGTTTTCACTCTCTCGGTGCAGTGTAGTGTGGCTTGTAAAAATGGCTTCTTCTGATTCCGATGCAAGTAATAGTCTGAAATCTCTAGACAATACAATGGAATTTATAGTTACTGCTCTAGGAAAATATCCCCAGATATTATAAAAGTCAGAAATTCCGAAAGAAAAAAAAAAAACAAGTAGCAATTCAGGAAATGATTAAAGTATTGGAACTTAATTTTGGCACACCAATAAATTCAAACCAACTTCTAAAGAAAATTAATAATATGAAAAGAGACTAAAAAAAAAAAAAGTCAGATATGAACCGAACTGGGAACAAACCAATTGTTCTGAATTCCTGGGAGATAGAACTCTTCAATCTGTTACAAGGAGAAACAAATCCTGTAATAAACAAAATTCCAGGTAAGATTCATTATATTAAATAATTTATTAATTACCTATATAATTAATTAATTACCTATATAATAAGAAAACAGATGCCCAAATTTATATGATAAATTGAGCACATCTACAAACAAAATATAATCCTTTTACAACAAGTTTTTCTGTGAGATTATTGATACATATTTAGAATTTAATTAAATAAAAATAAAACTTAAAGTTTTATATGATTTTCATATTTATTACAATATAAATTTGTAACAACTGTTTTTTGTGATCATGTCTGAAGAAGGTACAAAGTACCGAAACAGCTGTTACAAATTTATATTGTAATAAATATGAAAATCATATAAAACTTTTAAGTTTTATTTTTATTTAATTAAATGAATATGGATTTTCATCAAGTAAACGCCAAATCAATTGATTGCATGTTTAGAATTTTTTGTTATTGTTGTTTTCCTCGGGCTATCATTATCTATACATTTATTTTCAGGAGTAGTATGTGTAGAGCCATCATCATCATCACCAACACCAACGAATACCTCATTTAATAATCCTCCACCTTTTGAAAAGGCAAGAAGATGTTTGCCAGAGACAGACGAGACAGAAGATTTGAGTACGAGTGACCTTCAAAGACTAGTATTATTGGAACAATTGAAATTGACAAGAATTCAAATAGAAAAAGAAAAAATGATTATGGACAGATTGAATAAATTAAATTATGAAAGAAACGTTTCTGAAGGTTATAGTGAGGAAAATGTATTTACTGATGTGTAAAATTTTATTTTCCTATTTGAATTGTATTAATTTCATACTAAAAAGCGATACCTTAATTGTGTAAACATAGTTCAGTGAAGTGAAATAAATCAAAGTGTATTATTACAATTGATTTTTTTATTTGTCCAGATGAACAAGTGATAGTGAGTAATTGATAGTTTAATGATATAAATAAAGTTCAATTCCAGAGAATTAAAAATAATCAAAATCCTTCATTGTGTATTACAGTTGCAATTTCTCCTCTTTTTTCGCATCCTCTTCTTATAATTTCCCTTTCAGTTGCGCCGCGATCCTATCTTTTTAAAACATTGAGTTTGGAAGTTTTGAGTGATTATCTCAACATTTCTTTGCCCAGGCCCATAGAAGGCAATGATTAATCCATCTTTCCTTTGTAAATTACTTAACATTTGGTACTGAATTCTAAACAGTATTATAATCGTGGAAGCTAGAAGGAGAAAGGGGATTAACTTGGCTTGAGAAAGCTTTAATATATATATGAATATGAAACCGCAATATCATGATTAGCGACAGAATCAGTAAACTAAAAATTAACTTTTAATGAAAATCATTAGTCAGATCTTTGAAATACAATTAATTAAACATAATTATATAATTTGAAAGAAAAATATAAATGATAATAATAATACAAATTAATAAACTTGGTCATCAATAATTATAATGAACAATAATAATAATAATTAACATGCATACATACACAAACACTCTCCAGTCCAGCCGAGGCCTAGGGTCCACAGTCCGGATGCTCTACCCTGGCTTGCGGGACTGATGAAACTAAACAGTTCACTCGAGCTACAGTCGAACTGACTACGACGACACTAAAGATGATGATGACCTCGATACTAGCGTGCTCATCTTATTTGAGGCTTTCCATAACAAGGGGAAGTTGCGCAGACACACGCAGCGCGGAAGGAAAGGGGGGGGGGTTATGTAGAAGAGAGGACAATGAAGACAGGAATTTGGCATTGTTCTATAACATCACTGAAGAGGGAAGACACGATGACGTAGTTGTTACGTACCAAAAAAGTGATTTCGGTACACAGTGATATTTTCTTGTTCTGGTTCTTCTCCTTCATTGGAGTCTTCATTATTATAACCTGAATCATCAATGTTGTCAGTAAAATCGTGTAGATATTTTGCTACATTGTGTAACACAAAACAGGAAACTATAATTGTTGGAACGTTTAAGGCAGCAACTCTACACATATACTGAAGAATAGGAAACCTTCTCTTCAATTGACAAAAACAATGTTCTATTACAACTCTCTCTTTTTTTAAAAGTCTGTTAAAATGTTTGTAATTATCTTGTATAGGATTTCGATATGGGGTCATCAGCCATGGCTCTAGGCCATATTCTTCGTCGCCCAATAATACAGTGTTTTTAAATCCACTTAACACATCACAAACACTTGAATTTTTCCATATTCTGCTGTCGTGAACTGAACTGGGCCAACTTGCCACAACACTAGTGAATCGTTCCTTTGCATCACAAGTAGCTTGGACATTGATACTACAGTACCCCTCTCTGTTAATATAATCATCACCATGATGTGATGGTTTCGGAATATGCACGCGAGTACAATCTCCAGCACACCGATAGCACTTGGAAACTAAACATAAGTGACTGTTTTAGTCATAGTGCTTTGATGTATGCCTATTTCTTCTCCTATACCAGTTTGAAACCCTGGGTCGGCCATGTACCATAGAAATATCTTCATTCTATCTTCAGAGGATAGCGCACAACCTCTTCTCTCTTCTGTGTCTGGCAAGAAGTGGGCAGCAATCCATTTAACATTTTCTTCATTGAACCTGTATAATGATTTATACTCTTCCTCAGGAGGACACCGATGTGGTTTATAACACTTTATACGGCGTACGGGGATACTAATTGTATTTTGTGGTGATGAGTCTGCTACTAAGCAGATTTCACATTTTTTAAGCATGTGCTTCTTAAAAGAAGCAAAAGGTTCTCTTTATTCATACATTTTTTTTAAATCTTGTAGCACATGCTCCAAGGTCAAGCTCATACTTCCTGCTCAGAAGCAAATGCTATTTTCTCAATGAGTAAGCGCGAGTAAAAGGTTATGCTTCATACTTTATTCGTAAATTCTGAAGGATATGCTTCAAAATAGTGAAGTAAATGCATTTACTCCACTTTATTCATACGGCCCAATATCTCCATACATGTATGTATGTATATATGTATATATATGTACCTCAGACATCCCACATGGGATACAGGTGCTCCCAAGTAGGAGTTTCTTAACCAAGCATAATTTAGTTATGCTTATTTACCTATAGATGTTAACGAGTGACATGTGGTTAGCACATCACCTCAATGAGACATCTAGTAGGCATCTAAGTTATTACTTGGATGGATGAAGGTAGGTTAAATTTTGCACAGAGGCCTTTTTATTCAGGCTTGTGGTTCTTTTATGAGCCTGAAAATCTTCAGACTCAGGCCCATGACTTGTAGTCCCTTCTGGAGAAGATATTACATATGTTTAAGTACTCATTGCATGTGTATTTTGAAACTGTGTTATTTCAGTTATGATAATTTTTATTACAGTTGAGAACCAACACAGTAGATGTAGATTTCCATCATTTGTGTATGAACATCATCGCTGGCATACTTTAGACCACTCACAGTTGTACACAGTGCTGCACAAGAACACCACTCTGCACATTACGAGGAAGGAAAGTAACCAGGAGATGAGAGTCGTGTGCCACAACGAACATCATGTGTCTCATCATCAAGTCACAATTGTCGCACACACTACAAGTGGCTGGTGAGTTACTTTTTACATCTCCAAATTGATGAGAATCAAATGATGCCCAGGATAAAACTACCGTATTTACGCATATATAGGCCACATCCAACTTTTGTGATAATAAATTGGGGGAAAAAAAAATTTAATATAATTGAAAAATCAGCTGTAGCAGCACATAGTTTGTTAACCCTTAATTACTCACGTGGGGTAATTTTTTTCCGTTAGGTTGAAAGACGCTACTATTTAGTGACAATTACATTTATGAGATTCCCTGGAACTCACCTATTCTCAAATGGACTCATCCAGCATGTGTTTCAGTTGTATTTAGTTTCTTGGAATAGCTAATGATGCAATTATATTTATTTTATGTCATTGTTGCTGTCTGTGGAAACTTTTTTACCCCACACGCACCTAGCATTTGTAGAGAGTTATTTTCTATTCTCGTGCTTACTATTTGAAGTCTAAGAGTAAATATGAGTAGAAAGAGGAAAATATTGACAGAAGATGAAATTATAGAACTGTTGGAAGCATCAGATGATGAAATTGTTGGCAGATTTTCTTCTTCATCAGACGAAGACTGTGTAGAAGACAGTGATCATGATTCTAACTCTATACAGAGCGCTGAAAGCGCTGGCCACTGACTATTTTTTACTTCTTGTTGAATGTTGGCAGCATCAATGTACATATAATTGTACGCGAAAATGTAGGTTATGTCTGTGCGAGTATTTAAGGGTTAAATAGTCATAGAATTAAAAAAAAAAAGCAAAAACTTTTAAAACATATATCTAAACCTTTGGAATTAACAGTTTGGGAAAAGATATAAATTAAAGAAACCATACTAGAACCATGAACTTTGAAGTTCCAGACGAACCAAGTTTGATTACAAAGTTCTTCAAAAGTACACCAGATGGCAGTTTAAAACATTACTGGCATAATAAAAAATTTACAGTCGTGAAAAACAGCTGAAGATGGGAATGATGTATTTCCCAATACTTACAGTTCTGTGTTAAAAAAACATAGATGTATGAGGTAAGAAGAATTCACGATTCATTTAATTCTTGATAAAAAAATATTTGTCTTGTATTTTTGATAAGAGGCAGTGCAAAGGACAGAAGTAGGCCTACACCATTTTTAAATCTGGAATGTTGTAAATTCCAAAGCTTCTGTTACCAGCTATGTAACGGTACATTTAGGCTGTGGATCAGTCATTAACAAGAGTAAAAGGGACGGTCAGTTGGTAGGTACTGTATTCATTGTCATTTCTGTTCACTGTGTGTAAACATGGGTCAGTGCAGAGCAAGTTATATCTCCAAATTCAAGCTACAAGTGGTGCGCTATGCAGCAGAACAGGGAAATATGACAGCAGGAAGAAAGTTTGATGTGGGCAAAACAAATGTGCAACGGTAGATCCAAACAAAACATGCACTAGAAAACACATGACAACATTGACAATCTATCCATGGAAAGAAAGCGAAATATACACAGTTAGAAAGAGTTCTCCTGGGTTATGTACAGAAAACAAGGGCGATGGATTTTCAGTTCAAAGGCCTTAAGATAGCCAAGAATATGGAAATCCTGTGCAGTGAATTTTAAGGCAAGTTAAGGCTGAGCAAGGCAATTTATGACATGTTACGACCTTGTAATTCGGCGGCATTGACAATAAAATTGTTCTACAATGAAGCATATTTTCATGTATAAGCCACACTCTAATTTTGAAACTTATATTTGGTAAAAAAGTGCGGCCTATATATGCGTAAGTATGGTAGCAATAATAATAGTTCTTTATTCCTACTTTATTTGTATTCTAGAGAAAAATAAAGGAAACATACCATTGTCCAAGGCCTATTTTCTGGCTTGAGAGGAATATTATTTATAATATAAGATTGCAGTACATTTTTTAAGTAAATTTAGCTTCAACAACCTAATTTCATTTCCTGAGAGTATATTGAATGCTGTTAGTTTTAAATCACATATTTATAAAAATAAAAGAGTCTTCAGATTATATCAGAACTCTTCCTTCATTGGTAAATGTTTTAGTACCGACAAGGAAACTGTCAGCCATTGCATGCCAAAAACCTACCTTGAAATTTCTTCAGAAAAACATTGTGATATACTATGGCTATGTCCAAAAAAATATATGCCTTTTTACTTATTGCATTAAAATCCAGCACCAAATCTCTCATAGGGAAGTAATACAACTCATGAATTGGTAGATTGGATAACCCTCACTACATGCCACCCACACTGCATCCCAGCTCACTTTACTCCACTCTTACTCATGCAGGGAGTCATTTTCTCTTCAGGATTCTAGCTTCGATTTCTGTGCCTTGCAGTTTAAAAACAACAGATACTTTTTTGAACATGGCCTTGGTTCATTACAATGCTTCTCTGAACAAAATTTTAAGGTAGGTTTTAGCATGCAATAGTTAATATAGTGCAGTTCTGCTTCTTTAACCACTTTCGAGGGGTCTATGAAGTATGGTGCGATAGGAGGGGAAGGCAAGTTACAGGTACTGCCAGCAACTATCCTCAGCTTTGAAAACGATAGTTACTACATGTTGAATTTTCTGATCTACTAGTTCTGCATTAGTGAATAGTTTTGAGTCTAATAAGTTGAAGTGTTAATTATAGAAATAGCGTTATTTTTATAACAATTTATTATATTATGATTATTACTATTATTAATAAGAAAATGTTTATTGCATGGATGGCTGCTAGTTCCCTCCCCACTCGGCAATGTTCCTTCCCACCATGCATCTTTGCTTTCACAAGAAGGCTACAGTTACCAGAACTGGACAGTAGTTTCCTTGTTAGTAAAAGAAGAAGATAGCCTTCTTACAAGGGAAAGACATGGACCATTGTTGCTAGTTGCATAGTGATTGTTATATCATTCCACACTCCTGAAGGAGAAATATATAATGAAAAAAAATTAAGTGTTATAGTGTATAAATGACAAAGTAACAGGACATTAAAGAATGCTGGTTGAGGCAATATACTTGGAATCTTCAATACTCTTGAGCCCACACTGGAATGTTATACATTGCAGTGATTTCTTGAATGGAAATAGGCTATAACAATTGCCGTCAGGTGAGCTATTCTAGTGAAAAAGGCAAGATTTGCCCTCCCTCTGCTGGAGTAGGCAAAGGAGGAGGCTTCTTTATTTGCATTGCCCAGAGCTAATTTTGTTGTCATGTATAATCACATTTCTTATTAAACTAACTCACTGGTACTATTGGACCTTTAGGTTCATGGCTCTGTGGACATAAGCTCTCTATACATCCCTATCCTAAGCCAATGTTTTCAAATCATCTGTACAACAATGGTCAATGTGATTATTTTTACAAGGAAAGTGAATAGTAGCCCCATTCCAGTTCTTATACTGAATTCTTATACTGAATGTACACATTTTTTTTTTACTTTCATTTTTGTGTAATATATTTCTGGAAGTCACATTAGGTATCCTTGCAAATTAGTAGGAATTTTATTCAGAATAAGTTGGCACCATGGGCGCCACCAGGATTACTTTCAGGGAGGTGCATCTGCATCTATACACTATACTATTAACTATAAATAATAAATAAATATCCTCAACTCATGTCCAACTCAGGGTTGGGTCGACAGATGTGATGAGACCCTATATATAGAGGTCTGTGAATGACAAGAGTGCCAGCCAACCACGCCTGACACACCATCACAGGTGTAGATGAATGAAATGGAATGGATGAGATGTGTATGGAGAAATGGTGGAATGAAATTATGGCAGAGGAAAATGGGAGGAACCCTGAGGAAAACCTACCCAAGCTCCGTTTTGTCCACCATGAAATCCACATAGTGTGACCAAGACTCGATCTTGGGACTCCAGCGGTGAGAGGCGAGCATCTAACCACTTGCACCATGGAGCTGCCATATTATTAACTAATAAAATATAATTTATAATTATACATTTATGTTATGTCAATTAAGTTAATGTCGAATTCAAATTGTGTAGGTATTTGAATATGCCACACATCGACAATGTAACCTCTCTCGTCGATGGTTTGCATGATTGCTGGGAATCACTCGATTGTACTAGCAGTAGCACAACTAATTCATTATTGGACATTGAGTTGTGATTAGACATTAATAATCAAGTTAATGACGATCTACGCTTAAGATTGCTAAGATATTCTTGGAATTATATAATACTGATAATTTACCCCATAGTGTTACTTCCCGTTTTTTATTAAAATTAAATTGATATTAATTTTATGAATTTCAGTAATAGTGGCTACGTTTGTATGGTATTCTACAGGCGTGATGTTCATGTAATCGAACTTCAGGAGAGCAGTAAGTATTTTCACAAAGCATAAATCACACATTTATTCTGCCTAGATGTATAATCAGTGAATACCAACTTCCTATCTATTAATAAAATAGTATGATCTTGGAGATAAATTTGTATGATATATAGTCAATAAAAACCCAAATCACCAAATTAAAATTTGAAAGAGCCAACTAGTTTCGATAGTGAAGCTATCATTTTCAAACTAATTATTAACAGTCAATAATTAGTCTTGAAAATGATAGCTTCGCTATTGAAACTAGTTGGCTCTTTTAAATTTTAATTTGGTGATTTGGGTTTTTTTATTGACTATATATAATTCTTATTTATCTTAATTTCTTATTGATCCAATCTGATGGTAAAATAAAGTCTAATCAATAACCATGGATTTTCAGTTTTTATAGTTATCTTGGAAATAATAAAATAAAAATTGTATTAGTCTATACTTTATTTTTGCAATTAATTCTGTTAGCAAATTATTAGAATATTGCTACCCAAC
Source organism: Diploptera punctata (assembly GCA_030220185.1). NCBI lineage: Eukaryota > Metazoa > Arthropoda > Insecta > Blattodea > Blaberidae > Diploptera > Diploptera punctata. The sequence continues at coordinate 570,183 of JASPKZ010009369.1, read as the reverse complement.
CTATGGTCCATGGACCCCTTGGGTCCATGGGAGTAAAGAAAGGGGTCTCAAAAGGATATCAATTTGAAGATTCATATTCTTTGTTTCTAAAAAAATTATAAGTCCTATCTCAGACTATTTATTCATTACTGAACTCCAAAGAGTTGATGCATGTACTGTTAGCTGTCACATGCACAAAACAGTTAGTTTTTAAATCCCTTTCCAATGGCAAAGATGAATTTCTTTCTAGCCATTCTCCTCCCCAACTTTCTCTTTTAGCAATAAGAGTAAACACTCTTTCTCATCAATGAAATGGAGGAACAAAACAGATAAGAATCAGTGATAAAATATATTAGTCAGAAATAAACTAAAACTCCATTTTTTTAGTTATTTACCTTAGAAGTGTTTTGGGAGAACTTATTCCTATCTTCATGTAACTCCAATGGATGATGGGTCCCAAAACAAGTGGAATGTCTCTCGTATTATATAGATAAAATTTAAAAGCCAAAATAAAGCAAAATATTTTATAAGGCGTGCTAAGATATAGGAAGTATTTCTGGGGGTATTGTGGATTTTCTTTCATATGAGGGACTCAGTGGAATAAGGGCCCATCCCAACCAATGGTTGATTTTTTAGTTATATGCAGATTATGTATCCTATGGCCATCTTCTATTAATCTTTACAAGCTCATAATTCTAACTTTGCTCAAAAGAGGGTAAATGAGACTTTATGTCTAAGAAAAATTTTTAACTTCTTCACGCGCGCGGGAAATAAAGGCCCATCCCAACTGCTGACGTGACCGTATATTGTCCGCTACTCTGTCGTCCGCTGCAATACTTACTAGCATTGCCGGCAAATATCAGTAAATGCAGAATGGCTGATGCGGCAGATTCTTGTTCAAATGGAAATAATGTAATAAAATATAAGAAAAGAAAAATAAATGTGCAAGAGTGGAATAAAACGAAGCAGAACATTTTACGCAACAGTGGAAACGAATATATATATATCGGCCTGAATCAGTTGCTTCAAGAGGTGCGGACGAAATTCTAGTTGTTTATTAAAAGCTGTGCCACTGATTGAAAAAGGTGCTAATAAAAAGAAACTTATAATGTATATAGCGATTCATGTGTTGTTCAAAACAAGAATTATACAATAATGGGACTTTGGCTGTACGTGATTGATTGTGGTTGGTTTGAAGAAATTGAACATACGTACATTTCTAGTACCAGGTCACACTTTCCTTCCCTGTGATGCTGACTTTGGTGTGATTGAAAAAGTTAAAAGAAAAACACAAGTGGTTAATACATCTGAACAGTGGGCTCACCTCATAAGAAAGAGTTGAACAAAGAAACGATTGACAGTAATTGAGATAAATGCAGAAGATTTTAAAGATGTGGATAACTTAAATACAATGTTCACAAAGAGAAATGTGACGCTGGACAAGCATAAGGTAGACATGAGAAAAGCATCTCAGTTTCGTTTTGTGGAAAACAAACATGTAATGTACGTAAAATCCAGTTTCGGTGACTTGGCTTTAGAGGAAGTAATAAGCGTTTAAAAAAAGGAAAGGAAAGTGTCCTGTATTACGAGATGTAATATTGAAAACAAAATATCCTAATGGTAGGATGATAAAGAAGACATCATGACTCTCATGACATTTGTACCACCTGTACACCAGACATTTTAACAGTAGCCTTAAATCAGATGATGATAATGATGATGATACAAATGCTGTAAACGTAGAATACATGATTAATGCAATATTCAAGTTAAAAAGTGTTATTTACTTTGTTTATTTATATTCTCAATTTTCTTTTTCTTTAATTACACATATGAAACAACATAGTGATGTATACATTTGCAGGCAGAATGCTTATTTTATGTACAAGACATGTACCAAATATTATCAATGTGTGCTCTATATATTTTACTCAATGTAGAATTTAATAAAATGCAATTTTTCTCCAAACTTAGTGCAGTTGGGATGGGCCCTTATTCCACTGACCCCCTCATATTATATCAGACAAAATTTAAAAACAAAACAAACATTTTATGGGCGCTGCCAAACAGAGTAAATAATTTTGGGCATCTCCTTAATTTGCTTAATAGATTTTTTTTTTTTTTGTCTTTCATTAAAATTTCACAAATTTTCAAGCTGAACGTAATAATGATGATAATGGTTTGTTTTATCTGATGGAGTTAAAATCTTTTAATGGTCTTCTCTTCATAAAACTCCATGGCGTGATAAGTCTAGTAGGCTCTTAGCCTACCAGCCAACTGCTGTCTTAATGGTCTTCTCTTCATAAAACTCCATGGCGTGATAAGTCTAGTAGGCTCTTAGCCTACCAGCCAACTGCTGTCTTAATGGTCTTCTCTTCATAAAACTCCATGGCGTGATAAGTCTAGTAGGCTCTTAGCCTACCAGCCAACTGCTGTCTTAATGGTCTTCTCTTCATAAAACTCCATGGCGTGATAAGTCTAGTAGGCTCTTAGCCTACCAGCCAACTGCTGTCTTAATGGTCTTCTCTTCATAAAACTCCATGGCGTGATAAGTCTAGTAGGCTCTTAGCCTACCAGCCAACTGCTGGCTTCACATCCACTTATGATTTTCAGAGGTGGAGGATCATCTAGCCAGTATAAGGGTGAAGGGAGGCATGTAGTCGCATATCAAGTCTCCCAGCCATTATAACTGGTGGTTTTCTCAATCTAGAGCCACTGTGTACAGTAGCAATCCAAATTCCTTATAATGCTGGATGGGCACTAGTTCCATATGTACCCAAAATTTCATGAAAAAATTTCTTCTCTGAGAGGACTCGAACCAGTACAATTTTCATAGCTCTGCAGCAAGGTGTCATGCCTTAAACAACTCAGCTATGGTGCAGAGCTAGGGCTAAACAAACTTCAATATAATTTTATTTTAGGAAGAAAAATTAATGCTCTAACTGGGACTGGAACCCTGGATCTCTGACTGTATGTGTCAATATAACTGTTATACCATTCAAGCCACCGATACAAACGTCAACAATTCTTTCATCTTTTACAATTCTCTTTCATCCAAAGGCCGAAAGAGAATTGTATAAGAGGAAAGGATTGTTGACATTCGTATCGGTACTCGAATGGTATAACAGTTATCATGCTGATGCATATAATCAGAGATCCAGGGTTCCAATCCTGGTTTGAGCATTAACTTTTCTTTATAAAATAAAATTCTGTCCAGGACTGGAAAACGTTAAATCAAATATAATATCAAAATGCTTCAATACATTTATTTTTGTATGTATAATAAATCCATGTGGGAGTGATAAATGGAAGTTTGATACTGAAGTTTAATTTTCTAATGGTGGTATTCCTGCAAGAGTTCTAACTTAAAATACAAAGAGGTTACCACATCTCTCTTCATTCACCCTGTAAATCTGCAGCTCAAGAAAAGTTTGGTAGGTGAAAGAATAAGATTTAATTATCAACTGTAATCTTACAAGAGGTTGTGTTTTTCTGAAAAAAAATCACGAGCGACAAAGACGCGAGTGATTTTGTCTAATGAAAAACTCAAGCTTGTGTTGGATTTGGAGTGACTATTTAACGAATAATACATCAGAAGCTAAAAATAATTATAATGTTTAATATTTACCAAATATGAGGTTATGTATTCCGATCTTACTTCCGGGTAATTTCTAAGCCGGTTGTATAGTTATAAATAGCATATCTTTACTGTTAAATCTCTTTGGGCTTGGGAAAAATCAATAATAGATGATTGTATGAGAAATAACTATTAACAATAATGCAGATTCATTATACAACATTTAATAATTTTTTAGAGTAACAGAACTAATCTTTTTTTTTTTTGGTAATTTTTTAAGTTGTTTTCTTTTGGCATTTCTTGCTGTACCATATCGATCATACATTGTTGAATCAATATCCTTGTCAAAGAAGTTAATTTGCAGAATATCTCTCATTATGAGGAAGAGACAAAATTATCGGTCTATGAGATAAATAGTCAAATTATTACACATACATCTTTCTTGTTTCTAATGGTAAACAGCTAGGTCTAATTCAGTATAATTGAACAATATTCTTTGAATCTTTCATCACAGATAGTACATCTTACTTGTTCACTTTATTCAGATGTGCTGCCAAACAATCATGTCCAGTGGTCTTCCTTTCTTGTTTTGTTTTTGTGAAAACAAAGTTCATGTTTTGATGTTATATTTCGTTTAACCTATTCCAGTCGTGGACAGATTTATTGTTTGAAAAGAAAAATTAACGTCTGAACCAGAAATCGAACTCCAGACCTAACTATTAATGCCATCAGATGACTTCTATTCAAAGTATTTTTAATAAGAATTTCATTAAATGAAATTCTTCTTAAAAATACTTTGAATAGAAGCTGTCTGATGGCATTGTTAATAACTCTAGCTATCTGTCTTTAGATGTAAGAGAATTGTATAAATGGAAAGAAATGTTAGCATTTATACCATGTCTGGAATGGTTTAGTGGACTGCACATCAACATACAGAGTTGGAGGTCCAGGGTTTGATTTCTGGTTCAGACATTAATTTTTCTTTTCAAATATAAGAATGTCATATGTGTTTATTTATTTTTTTGATGATGCTATGAATTGGTGAATATGATGATATGGGTTCTGGTAATGAAATTCAAATTCAGCATTTGCTTGATGACTGAGGAAAACCAGAAAAATAATCTTACTCAGATTTATTGAGACCAGGATTTGAACCCAGGACCTCCCGAATACAAGTCTCAAACTTGACTTAAGCCAACTTGCTTGGTGGAACTGTTACTGAATATATGAAAAGAAATAACATAATTGCTATTTCTCAGAACATTAACTGGATATCTCCATAATTATCATTCATAAGAAAGCATCGTAGTAGTGGCTTCAGAAGAAGGATGTGGGTTAATTAAATTATTCACTTCTTTAAATGTAAAATAAACATATGGTGTGACTCGTGTGTTGATCTCTTGATTATAAGCTTTAAATTTCTTTCTTGCTGAGAGCATTTAATTTCCATAACAGTAGAGTGGTAGGATTTGCTGTGACACCCTCACATCATAAGATATATGGACTTCTAAAAAGTAAATTCTTAACTTCATCTTAGCACTTCATCCATCATTTAAATTTACTTTCTCACTTGTATAATTCATCTCTGTCACTAATGTCCATTCTTATATTTGACTTTAAATCAACAAACTGCAAAGTCATTTATATTACTAAACTTACCATAAAAATTCCTTTCGTCATCTGTGTCACTCCACATACAGGGATCAAAATGATTCTAATAGATTTTTTTTTATTAGTTGCATACAATTGCTTCTGTGATATAACAGAAGTCTGACTAGCATATGCAGGGTCAGAGTTTGATTCCCAGCTATTCAGTAGACATTTTTCTTTGAGTAAAGTGTTTGAAATGAGTTCATTCAGTTTCATGAGAAGAATTGAGAGTTGGTACATAACCTGAAAAATAACAAAATCAGGTTAAGTAAACTGAAACTAAAGCTGAGGGACTGTATCACCCTATCCATATTATTTCATAGCCAATGACTGTAACCATTTCAATCATCCTTGGCTATGTGGAGCGATTGTGCCATGTTTTTATAAATGTCAGATAGATGTCTTGTATACAAAATGCCAAAATTCACTTCATTTGGAATTCATAAATCTCTTTATCCTGTGATGTTTTTATTATTAATTTCATACTTCTCATTGAAGGACAAATTATATTTGAAGAGAAAAATTATACATTCAGATTGGGGTTTGAACTGAGGACCTTTGGCTTTCTAGGCCACTGCTCTACTGCTAAGCTATCTGGGCACTTCAATTTAAACACAAAATTTTCTCTTATAAATTGTTAATTCCCGATCACCATATGCTACAGGCCTTTGCTCTATCACGCAAATGGCAGCTTCTTTTTTTAAGAAGACATTTTTGGGAATTTAAACACTACTTATAAAGCCAGCAGGGCTTCTTTCGATGTTTTATTATTAATTTCATACTTTTCATTGAAGGACAAATTATACACGCAGACCAGGGTTTGAACCCAGGACCTTTGGCTTTCTAGGCCAATGCTCTACTGCAGAGCTATCTGGGTACTACAATCTTGATCCTTATTTATATTCTTTACTTAGAACGTAAGTAAAGAACGTAACTAGTGTTGATATCCTTAAGACATCTGGTTCTGAGAATGTAGTTTTTTCTATGTCACAGCCAGATGGTCTAAGACATTCATGCCTTGGCATATAGCTATCCCCCATGGGGGAAGAAATTTTCATGGAATTTCATGCATTATGAGATGTTGCCATCTAGCATCATGAGGAATTAGAGTAGCTACAATAAATAAGAAATGGCTTCAGAAAACCAACTATAATGGCTGAGGGATTTGACACACTGATTGCATGTCATCCCTGTTCTGGCTGAATGATAGTCCACCTTCATAAGTTGCAGATGTGGATAAGATGCCATCAGCCAGTTGGTAGGCCAAAGGGCTTCTAGACCTATTGTGCCACGGAGTTTAGTACAGTTTTAGTTTCTTTCACAAGAGTCTTAAAGGTTTGATCCCATGTTATAGAAATGTATGTATGTATGTTTTTATAAATTAAGTCGGTTAACTGTTTTTTTTTCATATCACCTCATCTCTGTATTTTCACAGCGAAAACATGGAAGTTTATGAGATGACAAGAAAAAACATTTATTGACCCAATTTATAATTTGTAAATTACCTCATAGTGTTATTTCCAACCGTAATTTTTATTGAAATGTATGTATGTATTTAATACACAGGATTTTGCAATAAAGCCATTTTCTGTCTATACCCTGTTCGCTCTTAAAGTGATCCTCGTCAAAACAAAACCATGTGACCTGCTCGCTTTCCATGGGTTATGGACACTGACATATGTTGTAGAAGCAATAAGTACGCAAAAAAGTAGTTCCCTTCATTAAATTAAAAATATGTCCTCTGAATATACTTGTTATTCTTCGTGAATGAAAATAATAATATTTAAAATATACAAAATATTCTAAAATATACCTAATCAATAATTACAACTTAAAATAGTTTATTACATTTGGGTGATTCTTTTGAGTCATGCTTCAGTCGATTCTCATGAAACAAAATGATGGCAAGTATCAAATCTTCTGTTGCTGTGTCTTTTTTCCCTGTCAAAATTGACAGTAATTGCGGCGCGAATGGCGGAAGGATATTGCTTCTAAAAGGTACATTGATGTCCATAACCAATGAAAAGCGAGCAGGTCACATAGTTTTGTTTTGACGAGGATCACTTTAAGAGCGAACAGGGTACAGCTTCCCAGTGTTTAGTAAAAGTGTCTGAATGCATATTCAAAACTTAACATGATTTTAACTTCTTACAAAAATCTATTCCTCATTAAAGGTGATGAAAAAATATGTAGATGTAACAGTTTACTTTGTTGTAGCAGAAGAACATTTTAAAACCTATTAAACACACACAAACATTTTCCACTTACCTTTTTCTTTCCTCTCCTTTGACCCATTTTCTTAGCTTTTTCCTCCATAACTTTTTTGCTCCTTGGTTTTTCCCATCCACTTTCTTAATTACTTTTTTAATAACACAATATTATGGTTAAATAGGTTTAAAAAACAGTTGAAAATATTAGCTCATAAAATACATACTTAATGAACACAAAATAAATTGATAAATGTAATAAATAATTTTAAATCAACTTTATTGGATTTATATAAAGATGAAGTACAATTTGTATTTTTTTTTACAGCAAATATTGTCCAAGTGCCTGAAGAAGCATGCAGTCCGGCCAACTTTAATCCAGCAACTTTGCCTTTCATAACTCTTATTAGTAAGTAATTCATTTACTTTTTTAGGAATTCACACTATGAAGTATTATTTATTTAGGTAAACTTTTATCACTCACCTCATATTTTTCTTCTTTTTAGACTAGTTTCAGAACACTACACTTCAGTCCCACCTTCAGTAATAACGGTCACAAAATTACTGAAGATGGATCTGAAGTGTAAATTTCCAAAACTAGAACTGTGATGGGCAGGACATGTGGCATGAATGGGGAATGAAAGACATGCATGGACGCTTCTTGTAGGAAAAGAGAAGGAACACACAGTTAGTAGACCAATACTGAGGTGGGAGAACAGCATTAACTATGATTTGAGGGAAGTAGATTATACAGGGAATGGAAAAAATTAGCTCAGGATAGGGATGTATGGAGAGCTTATGTCCGCGCGGCCATGAACCTATGGGTTTGAAAGTGTTAGTGTTAGTTAGTTTAAAAAAGAAGAAGAATATGAGGTGAGTTATAAAAGTTTACCTAAATAAGTAATTATTCATGTACATGTTTTATTATTGTTGATTGCTGTTGATAAATGTGTTCTAAAAGAGATGTTGTATGATTACAGCCACTAAACTACATAAAAGAAAATGCCCTTATTTGGGTCGATATACCATTAGTGGATTAAGTGTTGAGGGACGACAGGTATCAGCTGCTCGAAGGAAAAGGAAATGCAGTGATGAACAAGGTGTAATAGAAAACACAGGAGTTGATAGTAAGCCAGATTGTGGCAACTATGACTTCGAGTCACTTGTCGTTGGTTGCTCAGAAAAATCAGACACCATGGAGTTCTACTCATCATGTGCCCCAGAGAGTGTATCAGGTATAAAAAAATTAATTTATTTTATTTAAAATGTATGTGATTAATTTAAGAGTTAATATATAAATTCCAATAAGAATCAAATGAATCGTGAATTATTCTTACCTCATACATCCATGTTTTTTAACACAGAACTGCAGTATTGGAAAAAAACATCTTTTCCATCTTCAGCTGTTTTCATGACTTGTGAAAATACTGCAGTTCTGTGTTAAAAAAACATAGATGTAGGAGGTAAGAAGAATTCACAATTTATTTGATTCTTATTAAGAAAACCTCATAATGTAAAAATTCCCAAATTTATTATATTGATGTAAATTCCAAATAAAAAAATTTTATTCTCACTATCTTAAAATATTTCTAAATATCTTATGCCTTCTTTCGATGTTTTTATTATTCGTTTTATACATCTCAATGCTGGATAAATTATATTTGAAGAGAAAAATATATGCTCAGACTGGGGTTTGAACCCAAGACCTTTCGCTTTCTATGCGAATGCTCTACCAACTAAGCTACCTGAGAAACTCCAATATAAATGCAAATTTTTCTTTTATATACACTGTTAATTCCAGAGCACCAAATGCTACAAAACCGTATATTTTTCTCTTCAAATATATCTTATGCCTTACTTATGGGAATTCAGAAATTATGTCCAATTTAAACGACAATGAATTTAAAGGGCAAAAAGAGTAAGAAATGCAATAAAATATCTTATATTACCGTGGTTTGTGTCTTCACTAACTTTTTGTGGGTGGCTGGGTGTTTTTGCATTAATACCATTTTTACTGATTCTTTTACCATCTTGTTGGTGCATTTTTCAGAGCTGGTTTGGAACTGAGATATTGGTACAATGTTCACTTGTTGTATATGGAACTGATTGGGCTCTTTTGGTAATTTAACTCATAGCCAATTTAATTTTTGTAATTTACCTCATAGCATTACTTCCCATTGTAATTTTATTGAATTTAGTAAATGCCATGTTTATAAAGAAAACTGTAACATATCTTGTATCTAATATTTTTTTACAGACTGACATTGGAGTTGACAAATGTCAGTCTGTAATAAAATCTTTGTTACTAAATATCTAACATAGTTTTACTTATAAGCATATTATTTCAAGAACATCTTAATCATCTGTAAATTTTCTATGGGATAATGAAGCCAACATTCAAAAGTTCAGATCCTTAATCCATTATAAATCATATGTTTTGCTATATTTGAAGAAAACATTTTTCTCTTCAAATATAATTTATCCTTCAGTGAGAAGTGATAAATTAATAATAAAAACATCAATGTGTTTTGCTGTAAAATGTATTGTAAATATCAGATAGTTACACATGGAATTATCATTTGTATTTTGAATTGGAGTATTTAGGAAATGTCACTACAAGGTATATTTTGAAATTTAAAATAAATTATTTTTTGTGTGATAGTGTGTTTTGTCGTACTTACAGCAATGGTGACCATGATTGAAAGTTCAATTCCTATATTTCGGGGTTGCCAACCTAAATAACTATACTGTAATTTTACATATTACAAACCACATGTGGGAAGTAAAACCACTGCCCTCTATGTGTACTATGTACAATGTATATACAAAAAAATATCCAAAAGATAGTGTATAATATACATTATATGAAACAGATCACTGCATTTTAAATGAACTGGACTTTACTTGAAACAATATAAAACAATAAATAAGTACTTGCTGCCATTTTATCACTGATTGGTGTCATGGTCTCTTGTAGTTTCAACTAATAAACATTGCCCACACTGTTTAACGTTAGTCAGTTGTTTATAATGAATGCAAATATTTCCAACAAAGATATTATTTTACTATTATTTATTATTTTGAAACACTATCGTACAAAAAATAATGTACAATGCACGTTTGTGAAGTGTTTTATATAATTTTGGAAATTAAAAACTGAGTGATAGCGAGGTTTTTAAACATTTTCCTCACTTCTGTAAAAACCACTTCCCAACCTCGCATCGTAATATACTATTTCACCTCACCTCATATCCTGTATTCTAATTAGATCAGTTTCAAAACCAATCTAATTAGAAGACGGATATTTAAGATGAGGTGAAAAAGAATTTATTTTAACTCTTATAATTTGTAAATTTTTGTTGCTCTATACTGATATAAGTTAATGTTTTATTAACAGCATACTCATGTCATGGCAGTTGGGAAGACAATGGGACTAGTTACTTGATAGCATCACCCGTAAGTCGTACATCTGTGGGTGCAAGACGATTCTGCTTCATTTATACTCATAGTGGTGGTGAATCTGCCTCAGGACTGTCACAGAATTCAGATGGAAGTAAACGAGGGAGTGTGAGTTCAGTAGCTGCTATGTTGCATTTATCCAGTGTCACAGAATCCTGCCATCGAAACATCAACCCAGGTGTTACTGGTGCTTGGGCTTACAATCTTACCATAAATGGTAATCATACATATGTTAATTATTAACACCACCATCATAATATTATTTATCATTAATCATTGCCATTATTTTTCATTATTATTATTATTATTATTATTATTATTATTATTATTATTATTATTATTATTAGATCTTCATTTTTCATTGTTGTTGTTATTATTATTATTATTATTATTATTAATGCCAATATCTATTTTTCGACGATGATCAAGTTGAAATAACCCAATATCAAGATGATGCATCATATATGAGAAGGAAATTAATTGAAGAATATGAGAAATATGTCTGAATAATAATCTTAAGAAAACTGAATATTAATGTTTTTTTTTAATCAATGCCACCAGTTTTTTTTTCGTTACAACATTTCTGGTATTCTCTCTTGGCATTGCCCATACCTATAATTCACTTCTGAGGTTGGGGCGCCTGGAAGGTGGGGTTATGCTGCCCCGACAATATGAAAGGTGATGACAATGGTAGTGATGTGCCAGGAGAAACCTTATTCATCCATAGTAATTCTGCCCGAAGGCAGGTCTTTCATTGCAGTCATAGCATTTTCATGCTATGCTTTGCAGCTTTACTAGGGAATTATAGGTGTGGTAGCTTCCCGTTGCTTTCCACACCTGTGAATGATGATGATGATGATGATGGCCCGATGATTTTTGGGGACCGTAGGGCCCTAAGCTTCCTGACATTTGTTTTACAGGTGAGGAAAAGCCTTGAAAAAAACCTCACCCAGGAGCCCACCCCAACTGGGAATTGAATCCAGGCCCGCTGTGTGACAAGGCAGCATGCTACCTCGAGACCACGGCGGTGGACAAGAAACCTTATAATATTTAATATTGACATTGAAACATGATGAGAAGATAGAGATTCAAGAAGTAAATACATTTAAACATTGAGCTTTTATAGGAAGAAATCACTATGAGGTTTAATTTAAGTTAAATTAAATGCTTGATACCTCTATATTAAAATTGGGGAGTAAACATTATGAGGTATAATCATTAAAATTCATCGAAGAACATTTTGTTTAAACAACTCATCTCATAGGATTCATGCTTCCATGATACTGCGGTTTCGAACACTCAGAGTTGGAGTTATGGCTGAGGATGAACACGACTCTGTATGAAACCGCGGTATCATGGAAGCATGAATCCTATGAGGTGACTTGGTTTAAACAAAATGTTCTCCGATGAATTTTAACTTCATACCTCTCCTCACATCCAGTCTTCTAAGTAGACCGCGGTTTCAAATCCTTGGCGGATTCATCTTCAGTGTCCTCTCTCTTGCTCCTTCTTTTTCCCTCTGTTGGTAGGCTGATAAACCTCCGGATCTAGTCAGGATCTGTGTGAAATTTCGAAGTTCATAAGTTTTACTTTCTTGTTTTTTTTTAATGTGGATTTTTTTCCCAAACTGTGAGTTCTTTTTGTTTCTCTGTTTGTTTAATTAGACTGGCTTTTGAAACAATTAGATGTCTTTCAGACCAAGCATGAGCAGCTACTGCTGACTTTTTCACTTCACAATATTTGACATTTCTAAGATGTTCTATCACCCTTGTTTTCAAATTTCTTTTTGTTTTCCCTATGTAAATTTAAATATTTTGGATCTATGGTGAAATTAAATGTTTCTTACCTCTCCTCATATAAATCTTCTAAGTAGATCACGATTTCGAGACCACAATGGTCTCATCTTCAGTACTTTCTTGGCGACTGATGTTATGTCGGTCGGAAGAAATTCTTCTTCTTCCCTCTGTTGGTGGACCAATGAACCTCTGGATCAGGTCTGAATTTGCAGGAATTTCGAAGTTCATAAGTTTTCCTTTGTTTTTCTGAATGTGCATCTTTTCCCAAACCGTGAGTTCCTTTCGTTTTTCTATTTGTTTAATTAGACTGGCTTTTGATTCAATTAAATGTTTTTCGGACCAAATATGAGCAGATACTACTGACTTTTCCACTTCTCCATTTTTGACATTTCTAAGATGTTCTTTCACCCTTGTTTTCAAATTTCTTTTTGTTTTTCCAATATAAATTTTGTCACAATCCCTGCATTTGATCTGATAAATTCCTGATTTGTTTTTATGAACTTCGAAATTCCCGCAAATTCTGACCTGATCCAGAGGTTCATCGGTCCACCAACAGAGGGAAGAAGAAGAGTTTCTTCCGATCGATATAACATCAGTCGCCAAAACAGTACTGAAGATGAGACCGTTATGGTCTCAAAATCGCGATCTACTTAGAAGATTTGTATGAGGAGAGGTAAGAAAAGTTTGATTTTACCATAAATTAAACCTCATAGTGATCAAATCCTGTAAAAGTTAAAAAGGCATTAAGGAAGCTTATTTTCAATTTGAGCAACACTTCGGCAGATCATTTACATTGATGATGTGTATTAGTATTGTTGACAATGAGAAGTATAGGATGAATGAACGTTTAAGTGTTTATGTAGCATAATAGTCTTGTAAGAGGGATGATGATTAAGAAAAGGGAGGAGATGAGAGCAATTGGCAGTACAAAGTCTACTCCTATTGAAAAGCACCAAACCAGCCATAACATTTCCATCTGATGGATGGATGTAAAAAACAGTTTTAAATGTCTTCTCAATATATGAATGGCATAGGGGGCTTGAAATTTAATCCAGGATTCTGGTTCATATTCTAGAGATTAAATCTTGTACACCGTCACCCCTCCAAACACTAACTAATTAACTAATTCACTGGCACTATCGAACCCATAGGTTCATGGCCACGTGGACATAAGCTCTCCATATATCCCTATCCTGAGCCAATGTTTTCTAATCATCCCCTGTATAATCTACTTCCCTCAAATAATAGTTAATGTTATTCTCCCACCTCATTCTTGGTCTACCAATTGGGTGTTTTTTTCCTACAAGAAGCTTCCATACACGTCTTTCATTCCCTATTCATGCCACATGTCCTCCCCATTGCAGTCTACGAGACTTAACTGTTCTCATTATATCTGGCTTCCTATAAAGACCATGTAATTCACTGTTATGCAGACTTCTCCATTCACCCTCCAAACACTGATATTGAAAATTTTACAATGTGGCGTTTCAAACCCAGACATGCTAGTCAGGAAGCAGACATATTATCCGCCTGAGCTTTGCTTGTTGAAAATATCAAAATTCATAATTTTGTTATTGTATTATAAATGAGTAAATAAACAAATATGTAGCACAACCACTCCAAAGAATAAAGGTTGATTGAAGTAGTTGCTGTTACTGGCCTAGTAGATGACAGTATAAGGAATCACATAGTTAGCATGACATAGTCTTTAGTTTCAATTTTCTTAACCAGATTTCACAATTTCTCATATCAGTTAGTTACTGTATTTATGGGGGGCTGAGGCTAATTGAGATCTCTGGATCCTTGATCTGGTCAGAAACCCTGATGGAACTGATATTTAACCTCTGGGGTGAATTTCAGTGAAGTCTAGAGGGTCTAACTTAGCCAAATCCACTCTCCTCACCTCCAAGTTGGGGCCCCTTGGGACCTTCTTAAGATCTTTTAAGATTTTAAGATGTAAAAGAGAGAGTGGGGTGTGGAAAGAAACGGGAAGCTACCACACCTATATATCCCTAGTAAAGCTGCAAACATGGCATGATGAGTCTTTCCACGGTACAAGACTCCGGACGTAAATTATCCCCCCATTCGGATGTCTGGGAGGGGGATACTGCGGAAGGAAATATCATGCAGTCATAACAACAGAAGTAAAGAAGACTAAGGATTGGAGCCTGGAATGCGAGAACCCTTCTGCAAACCGGGAAACTGGAAAATTTGAAGGAAGAAATGAGAAGAAACAAAGTGGATGTGATGGGAATATCATAAGTGAGGTGGGAACAAAGTGGCGAATTAGTGAGTGATGAATTTAGAATGTTTTATTCCAGTGGTGATTCTAAAGGAAATCATGGTGTCGGTGTAGTATTAGGACCACGTGTGAAAGAAAAAGTTATATCAGTGCGTTATGTGGATAATCGAATGATAATGGTGAGGATACAAGGGAAAAAAGTGGACTTGGTGATAGTGCAAATTTACGTGCCCCATAGTGGATTAGCAAGATGAAGAAGTGGAGGAAAGATATGACAAGATAGAAGAGATTGTTGAGAGAGAGAAGAAGGGGGCATGTGTTATCCTAAAGGGTGACTGGAATGCTGTAATTGGAGAAGGATAGGATGGAAGTACAGTTGGAAGATATGGATTAGGAAAAAGGAATGAGAGAGGTGAATCACTGGTGACTTTCTGTAAAAGGAATTCAATGATAATTGGAAATACAATGTTTCAACAGCATAAAAGAAGAAGATACACATGAATAAGCCCTATGGACAACAAACGATACTAGATTGACTACATACTGATATAGGAAAGATTCCAAAATTGCTTGAAAAATGCGAAGATGCTACCAGGAGCAGATATCAATTCAGACCATGTCTTACTAATAGGCGAAGTAGATATTTGCCTGAAGAAGATAAGAGGAAGACAGGCAACAAAGAAGTTTGACTTGGAGAAACTCAAAACTGAAGAGGAAAGGAGAAAATTCCAACAAAATTTTCAGGAGAAAGCCTCTACCATGGAAATCTCATATAGCAATACCAAGGAACACTGGAGTCATTTGAAAACCTCTATACAGATAGCTGCAGACAAAACAATAGGATACAGAGAGAGCAAGAATATTAAGAAACCTTGCATCACAGAAAAAAATGTTAGAGAAGATGGAAGAATGAAGAAAATGTAAAAATAGCAATACAGAAGAAGCCAAAAGAAACTACAGGAAACTAAACAACGAACTTAGAAGAGAAACTGATAAGGCAAGGGAAGAATGGATGAAGCAGAAATGTGAAGAACTAGAGAATCTGGAGAGGAAAGGAAAATATGATTTAATGTACCAGGAAGTTAAAAGCTGGGACTATGTGGCTGATTGAGGACGAAAATAATGAAGAAATAACAGACAGACAGGGAATTATGAATACATGGGAAAAATACGTAGAAGAGCTATATGAGACAAGAAATCATCTGGCTAACTTGGATTTAGAAAATTAAGAAGATGAAAAACAATTCTCAATTTCGAAGGAAGAAGTTGAACTAGGAATTAAGGAAATGAAAAATGGGAAAGCAACAGGGGTAGATGGGATCCCCATTGAATTGGTTAAATGCTTGGGTGAAGGAAAGAAGGAAATTCTGCGTTTATGCAACAAGATATATAAAGAAGGTGATTGGCCCGAAGAATTGACTGAGACAGTGTTATTACCAATGCCGAAGAAAAATAATGTAAAGAAATGTAAGGAGTTCAGGACTATCAGCTTGATATCACTCTCTGCAAAGATTCTCCTGCGAATACTGAATCAACGTTTACGTTCTACGATGAAAAGCGAATTGGAAGAGGAACAGTTTGGCTTGAGGAAGGGAAAGGGTACAAGAGATGCAATTGGATTGATACGAACAATAAATAAATTTAGCCTGGGTAATCTTCTAATAACTAATAAAAAGGTTAATGTCCCAGATAGTAAGAAATATGGAATTTATCAAATTAATTGCAATGACTGCAGTAAAATATATATAGGGAAAACTAAAAGGAATTTACATACAAAAAAAAACTTAGGAAATATAAAAAATGATGAAATTGAAAAATGTAATATTAAATTTGTTAAATATTTTTTTAATTCTGTGTGTTCTAGGTTGGTAAATAATTTTCTTGAATTGTTTCCCTTCCTTGAAATCAGATTGTAGAGTAGTGTATTCTTTTAGTTTTTTTTATTGTTTGAATTTCTTTAATTCATTCTTTCCAAAATCATTTAATCTAGCTATGTTTAAAATGTGATTGTAATATCTTTATTTATATATATATACTTTATTGGCCTCTTTATATATATATATATATATATATATATATATATATAATTCTTCTGTATGTGTGTTTGTCACTGAACTCATCCTAAACGACTGGACCAATTTTGATGAAATTTTTTGTGTGTGTCTGATTGGGTCCCCTGATGCTTTAAGATTCACAATTCAACCCCCTAAAACCATCAGGTGTAGGAGTTCACCCGAAGTGAAAATTTAAAAATTGCTCTAGCGGTCACATTTTTCATTGTTTCATAACGAAACTCAGTATATCCTATTAAAATAAAACTGAGGTAGGTATTGTCAAAAAATAGCGAAATCCGACAATTAGAAGTGGAGGTTTACTTGAAACCCGAAATTAAAAACTGCCTAAACGACTGGACTGATTTTGATTAAATTTTTTTGTGTATGTTTGAGTGAGTCCCTGGATGATTTAGATTCACAATTGGACCCTATAAAACTATTAGGTATAGGAGTTCTCTGAAGTGAAAATTAAAAAATCACTCTAGCAATCAGTGTTTCAGAACGAAACTCAATATATCCTATGGTGAAATTAAATGTTTCTTACCTCTCCTCATATAAATCTTCTAAGTAGATCGCAATTTTGAGACCATAACAGTCTCATCTTGTACTGAAGATGAGACTGTTATGGTCTTAAAATCGCGATCTACTTAGAAGATTTATATGAGGAGTGGTAAGAAACATTTAATTTCACCATAAATTAAACCTCATAGTGATTAATTCCTATAAAAGTTAAATCAATATATCCTGTTAAAATAAGCTGAGGTAGATATTCTCAAAAAGTGAGCCAAATCTGACAATTAGAAGTGGAGCTTTACCTGAAATCTTAATTTAAAAACTGACTAGCAACTGTCATGTTTGATTTGTCTCAGTATAAATATACAACTTAATTAACCTTTAATATTTAATTTATTTAGGCATAGCAGCTCACACTGGGTATTGGCTAGTTTCTTATAATTTTCTTCACTTAATGGAATGTTTGTTAATATGTTATTAAACTTATTGTATATTTGAAGAGAAAAATTTTCGCCTAGACCGGGACTCGAACCCGGGACCCTTGGCTTTCCGGGCCAAGTGCTCTACCAACTGAGCTACCGAGGCGAGTTACGATCTAGACGCAAATTTTTCTCTTATGTACGTTGTAATTCCCTTGCGCCAAATGCTTGAAACCATAGCTTCTATCTTGCAAATGGCGGCTTCTTAGTTAAGAAGACATTTATTGGGAATTTAACACTACTTTATAGCCAGTAGGGCTTCTATTACCGATTTTTTTATTATTAATTTAACACTTCTCATTGAAGGATAAATTATATTTGAAGAGAAAAATTTTTTCGCCTAGACCGGGACTCGAACCCGGGACCCTTGGCTTTCCGGGCCAAGTGCTCTACCAACTGAGCTACCGAGGCGAGTTACGATCTAGACGCAAATTTTTCTCTTATGTACGTTGTAATTCCCTTGCGCCAAATGCTTGAAACCATAGCTTCTATCTTGCAAATGGCGGCTTCTTAGTTAAGAAGACATTTATTGGGAATTTAACACTACTTTATAGCCAGTAGGGCTTCTATTACCGATTTTTTTATTATTAATTTAACACTTCTCATTGAAGGATAAATTATATTTGAAGAGAAATAAAGTAGTGTTAAATTCCCAATAAATGTCTTCTTAACTAAGAAGCCGCCATTTGCAAGATAGAAGCTATGGTTTCAAGCATTTGGCGCAAGGGAATTACAACGTACATAAGAGAAAAATTTGCGTCTAGATCGTAACTCGCCTCGGTAGCTCAGTTGGTAGAGCACTTGGCCCGGAAAGCCAAGGGTCCCGGGTTCGAGTCCCGGTCTAGGCGAAAATTTTTCTCTTCAAATATAATTTATCCTTCAATGAGAAGTGTTAAATTAATAATAAAAAAATCAGTAATAGAAGCCCTACTGGCTATAAAGTAGTGTTAAATTCCCAATAAATGTCTTCTTAACTAAGAAGCCGCCATTTGCAAGATAGAAGCTATGGTTTCAAGCATTTGGCGCAAGGGAATTACAACGTACATAAGAGAAAAATTTGCGTCTAGATCGTAACTCGCCTCGGTAGCTCAGTTGGTAGAGCACTTGGCCCGGAAAGCCAAGGGTCCCGGGTTCGAGTCCCGGTCTAGGCGAAAATTTTTCTCTTCAAATATAATTTATCCTTCAATGAGAAGTGTTAAATTAATAATAAAAAAATCGGTAATAGAAGCCCTACTGGCTATAAAGTAGTGTTAAATTCCCAATAAATGTCTTCTTAACTAAGAAGCCGCCATTTGCAAGATAGAAGCTATGGTTTCAAGCATTTGGCGCAAGGGAATTACAACGTACATAAGAGAAAAATTTGCGTCTAGATCGTAACTCGCCTCGGTAGCTCAGTTGGTAGAGCACTTGGCCCGGAAAGCCAAGGGTCCCGGGTTCGAGTCCCGGTCTAGGCGAAAAAATTTTTCTCTTCAAATATAATTTATCCTTCAATGAGAAGTGTTAAATTAATAATAAAAAAATCGGTAATAGAAGCCCTACTGGCTATAAAGTAGTGTTAAATTCCCAATAAATGTCTTCTTAACTAAGAAGCCGCCATTTGCAAGATAGAAGCTATGGTTTCAAGCATTTGGCGCAAGGGAATTACAACGTACATAAGAGAAAAATTTGCGTCTAGATCGTAACTCGCCTCGGTAGCTCAGTTGGTAGAGCACTTGGCCCGGAAAGCCAAGGGTCCCGGGTTCGAGTCCCGGTCTAGGCGAAAATTTTTCTCTTCAAATATAATTTATCCTTCAATGAGAAGTGTTAAATTAATAATAAAAAAATCGGAAACTTATTGTATGTTTGTGTACAAAATTATTAAAACCTGAAGATTTAATATCTGGGTATCTTTTCTGTGGATATTGAATTCAATTTGTTGTTGCTGTTCATTTTTAATTATATACAGGTCCAAAAATGGGATTTGATTATATTTTCTAATCCAATGGTAAATTTCATAGATTCATCTTGAAGGTTAAGTAATTTCATTGCATCCTCAGTATATTTGGAATTTATTAGCTGAGAAAGTATCATCAACATATGTATACCAACTTTAAAATATACATGGGTAAGGATTGGTGATGTGACATTTGAGACAACCCATAAACAAATTAGGCAAAAATTGCAAAAGTAGGTTGCCCATTACCAAACCTGAAATCTGTTTGTAAAATTTTCCGTTGAAAGTGAAAAAAAAAGAATTGTCGATACAAAGTTTTGTTAGGCTTACATACTCTTCTATTATTTCTATTTTTAATTTTAAGGAAATAAATGTTTTTTTTTATTCTATTAATTGTATTGATTCTTCATTGCTCTAGTTCTTTGCCCAAAAATGTGCCCTATTACAGATTTGTAGCATATTTTCTTGTTCATAATATTTTAATACATTTAGTAAAATCTTTAATCTTTAGTGGATTCTGGGTAGCTGCCAAATCTATGGTAATGAACAAGCAGACCTATCAGCTAAAAGAGGTGCCCTTCCCTTCAGAAGCCAACTATCATACCAGTCCTTCAAATTATACCCCAAAAAAAGAGAATCAAGGATTCATTCAGCTAGGAATTGGAATGCAGAACAACCTTAAAATATTGGAAGACCTCCTTAGCTAACATTTCAGCTCTACCAAGAATGGAAGCAGTTGTGATCTTTTGCCTGACTACAGGACATGACATCTCCATCAGTTTGAAATCCAAACTGCAAGGATGTGCCCTTTATGTTGAAATGGATCAAGCTCACCTTCAATCCTCCCCTGGGCTACAATAATCCACTGAGACAAAGCAATGTTGGGAACCTAAAAGACTAATGAGAAAATTATATTTTTAACAATGTGTTTGCCATTTGTAAAATAAATAATTATTCAGTGGCATGCATTCAACCCCAGCTAGTAAGTTACAGATGAATTCACGCATGCGTATTTCGATGCGTGGCTGATAAACCATCGATAATCCACACTAGTGGGTTATTGCTGCACTAGATGAAGCTTGTGACAAAGTCATTGAATACCAGCTAGCTGGGCCTGACGTCACAACTCGAAAGTGAAATATACAATTGATCGATAACCATATGGTCGAATGAAGTTTCAATCTATTGTTTCATGAAGCATTCCTTTGCTGATGCGAGACGAGAAATGTGATTGGTTGATTTGAAAAGTCCAAGTATCTCAATAATATAATTTTTTGAATTAATATTTTTATATTCATAATATTTGATGTATGCAAATTACATTTTTACAAAACACAGAGAAACAATATAAAATCGAATTATGTGGTATATTTTGTCAGCTATAGCAACTTATTAATTTACGAAGCTTTATTTATATCATCTAATTAATAACTCAACAATTGAATGATGCGAACATCTATACATTATTTGTGGAAATCAACTGTTGAAATAATTTAATATTGGCACTGAGTTTTTTTCAAATGCGGTATGAATTTGCTTTCATGAGTTTTAGTTAGTGTTACTGATAAATATGATTTGTCAATTTAATATAATAAATTTGGGAATTTTTAACATTATGAGGTTTTATTAATAAGAAGCAAATGAATTGTGAATTCTTCTTACCTCATACTTCTATGTTTTTTTAAACACAGCACAGCAGTATCGGTGACCATCGTCACCATCATCAGCTGTTTTCACGACTGCCAATTTTTTCTTTTGCCAGTAATTATCCAAACTGCCATCTGGTGTTCTTTTGAAGGAATCATTTTCTAAACTGCCATCTGTTGTATTTTTGAAGAACTTGCTTGATTACAAAGTTCTTCAAAAATACAACAGATGGCAGTTTAGAAAATGATCCCTTCAAAAGAACACCAGATGATAGTTTAGAAAATGATTCCTTCAAAAGAACACCAGATGGCAGTTTGGATAATTACTGGCAAAAGAAAAAATTGACAGTCGTGAAAACAGCTGATGATGGTGACGATGGTTGCCGATACTGCGGTGCTGTGTTTAACAAAACATAGAAGTATGAGGTAAGAAGAATTCACGATTCATTTGATTCTTATGATTTGTCAAATTACTAAAAATGGAATTGATTGTATAATATACACTACAGACACATTTTAAGTGAGTATCACTGCATGTATTATTGAATTGTGCATACATGAGTATGAATCATAAAATATTCTTTTTTATATACTCTACTATTATGGTAAGTTTCTCGAAACACATTTACAATAATAAATGCTCATACTATTTATAAACTGAACAATTTAGAAAAGAAGATGTTATAAACCATAAGATACGAGTACATTTTTGTCATACAGCTGCACACCACTGTAATTATTTTAATATGAGAATTTGTTTTTGATTCATTGTTTTTAAAAAATATGTTTGTTTTTAGAATTTGATAGAAAAAAGGTTAATTAAAGTGATATAAAAATTTAAAAAATGCATGCTTCAGAAAAATAGTAATTAATTAACAAAGCAATATATATGATTTCAGGACAATGTGCAGAGCCCTTATCAAGCTCTAAATCGATGACTACAGTGGCCCTTCCTTCATTGTTCTTCATTGTGACACTGGTAGTGGTGATCTCTAACATGAGATGATGACGCCGACGCCGATATCAGACCGGCAACAAGAACACTCTGGGCCGCAGTCGAGACAATTCACCTAGTACTTGGTGGCTTCACAGCGAAGGATACTTCTAAAAATTCTAACTCGTAATTAAGGAAGCTTACACATTTACAGAAAAAGCGATCTTTAACCCTAACCTTGATGTGGAGTGATGGGATAAAATATTTGAACATTATATGACTTGGTGACAATTATAAAATAGAATAAAATAAAAAGACAGTGATGGTTAAATGACAGATTTGATTGGCTCAACAAGAAGACAAGAAGAATTGATTAGTGTGAACATTAAAGCAACTTGTTGATGAAATACGAGACAACGATGGAGCCCGGCCCACGAGTGTAGTGGTAGTTATATACAGTTATTAGGTTGTGTTGGATTATGTTTGTTGGTGGCATTGGTGCCTATGTGCAGCTTTGAATTGTTGTTGGATTGCGGTGGCCTTACATTGGGCAGCAAAATGAAGCAAGATGGCAGCTCATAGGAAGTGTACTGGTAAGACAAAAAAATATCTTTATCATTGTTCAGACCACACAATTAATACAAGAAATATTGCTCAGTTATGTGAAGTGGTCCCATTGAATTCCAATGGATCAAGAAAAAAGTGAAGTGGAAGATACTCTATTATCTCTCTGTCTGAACGATGAGAAAGTTGCTGGTTTAACTTTTATGAAAATAATTTATACTCTGTTTTTTAAACTCTTTTACGATGTTTTGTATTATTTTAAGCTGAATACGTTTAACTGCTGTAAATCAAACATTAATATTTATATTCTTATGTTCTTTTGTTTTACAAAAAATAATTTTTTATACATATCCACAACTTTCACTCATTTAAAAAAAAAGTTTAAAGTAACTAAATTGAGATGTTATATTTAATTTTACAATCATCTCTATTATAAACTGCAGGCTTTCAAAGGGCTAAAACAAACTTTTAAACAGGTATTTTGGAATGCCATGACGTTATAGCGCATCCATTGTTTTCTCACCTGATTCTAGCCGAGCGGTTCATTATGTGGAAATGTTATTTTCAAAGGTAGTCGTGGTCTTCATGGATAAATAAACTGATTCTTAACTTAACTATTTTATTATCTAACATAAATTATTACATATATTTCAGTTAAGTGTAATCCTAACTAAACTAATTAAATATACCTTGAAAAATCCTACATTTTTGACCTTCTTGGGTTCTGAGAGGGAGAGAGAAAGTGTATGAATTTGCTCCGATTTATATTCTAATATTACTCTAATAATTCCCATGATTTTGACGTTACTTAAACTTGAAAATATTATTGTTTATATTAGCATTAACCAAACAAATTTCTAAATTTCTAAAATCATGAAATAAATTAAGTAAAATAATATGTAGACTCACCCATCTTGGCTTCTGAAACAACAAGACATGACTCATCTATTTTCGGGACTTTATATACTAAACTAACTGTACTGACATTCCTACAGTCTAAAAGCATAGATTTTACAGTTAGCCTCACAACCAGAGTTTCTAATTTGCCCTATATTGTACCTGGCTATAATTCTAAATTCTATCATTACAATATATAATGTCTAAATGCTTCCTATTTTAACAGCTGTTTTAATATGAAATAACTAACTAAAATATCTCTTTCTTAGTCTATGTATTTTATAACAATCTCAACAAATATCTGTGTTTATAAAGTTAGAACTAAATGAATGCTCACATTTTATAAATTGTCTAAAAGTGAAACAATAATTTAAACCAGAAAAACCTATTCATAAATTAATTATGAGAGGGATTCCTCTTGAAAACGGCAATTTCCATGCTTGAAGAATATGAAATATGAGGGGAGATACGACTCATTTAATTAATTTTTATCAGAAAAATCGAAATTGATTCTTTCTTGTATGTATATATAAATATATATATATATATATATATATATATATACAGGGTGAATCATAAATATGGCTGTATATTTGATCGCGTTGTGTGTTGAAAATATTACCATTACAGGAAATATGAAATGACCGTTGGAAAGACAATTATTCAAATTACAACAATGGAATAAAACAAAACAGTGTAGAACTTATGTCATTAGTCAAAATGGCGTCGAATATGCAACAACAAATTACAATTGCTGCATGGGCAGTAAAGTATGCTAATGATCGTGAGGCCGCAAGGCGGGCAAGACGTGGGTTTAACGTAGCATTGCAGCCGTCGACTGTGGGGGAAATGGATAAAATGACTGCTGGAAACGGGAAGGATGCAGAAAATCAAACCTCCTGGAAGGCCTCGCATTAGCACGGATGCAGAAACAACGAAAAGAATTGTGCAGGCGTTCAATGCTAGCCCACAAAAATCTACCCACCAAGCTGCACGTGAGCAGTGATTTGTTTTGTTTTATTGTTGTAATTTGAAGGATTGCCTTTCCAATGATAACATCATATTTCCTTTAATAATAATATTTTCGTCATAAAATATGATCAAACGTATAGCCATATTTCTGAATCACTCTGTAGATTTTGAAGATATCATAATCATATATATATAATGATTTTCATAAAGGACTACCAACATCTCACAATTGCTAACATGTACTGTATATTTTTGTTAAGTAATTGATTGTTTCTACCACTAAATACTTTACATAGAAAATTTTTGAATAAGTGGTCAAAATACTCTAAAGAGTACAACATTTGGATTGCCGTGAATACTGGCTGAAAATTAAAAGTAAACCTCACAAAATATGTGAAATATTAATCTTGCTTCTCTTTCATTTCTGAATCACAATAAGTATAAAATACTCCACAGTTACAGATTTTTAATTTCTGTTATGGCTGCTGGTTACATAGGATCTGCATTGCAATCTAACTCATTGACTACCATTACTAGTTGTTTTTTAGTAAGTTTCAAAGAGTTTAATCTAATGTATGCCGAAGATATGGCCCTAGGAAGCACAAACAAAAGCGATCTCCAGGACACTCTGTATGACCTAAAAAAGTGGGTTGATGAGAACAACCTCATCATAAATACCTGATAAAACAGTCCAGATGACATTTAGGAGAGGAGGAAGAGCTACAACAGAGGACAATCTGACGTTAGGAACAACACCCCTGAGAACAGTAAATAAATTCAAATATCTAGGACTGACCTTCAGACTACAGCGAAATCCTTCAGCCAACATGTACATGACAAAACAATAGCTGCCATCAAAGCAATCTACAGCATCAAGAACTTAGCGAGACTATCCCTGCCGACAGCTATGATTCTATTCAAAACAACAATTTCGCTGATTATCACTTAAGGAATAGATCTGATATGGGAAAAACTGACTCTCAGCGACCTTAGGAAGATAGAAAATGTGGAAGTCCACTTCCTAAAAACAGCACTGAGAGTGGGGGAAAACTGCACCCTCACGACTCATCTATGAACTCAAAGGAAACATATTACATGAAGATCTACGACTGAGAATGCTACTAGCCCTTACCAAGAACTTTTAAACAACAGCAGAGAAAAACAGAGAATGAAACGTGCTGATTTCTACACCTCAGGAGCTATGCTGATGAAAACCAACCAAGAGCTAAGACATGTTGTAACACAATATGCGATACTTGGCTTTCATCATAAGGTGTGCAGCGTCAAAAAATATCACGAACCTAGTGAGAAATGTGTGTGTGAATTGTGTGGCGGACAGTGCGACCGATATCATATACTGAAATGCCCATCGTCATCATCATCATAATTGGCTCGACAGCCCCATGTGGGCCTTGGCCGCCTTCAGAAGCTTATGCCAGACTTCCCTGTTCTGCGCTTCATTCTTCCAGTTTTTTATTTTTAAAATCTTAATGTCTTGAATTATACCATCCTCCCATCTTAATTTAGGTCTTCCAACTTTTCTGGCCAATAGTGGTTGTTCATTGTAAATTCTTTTTGTAATCCTTTTGTTGTCCATGCGAATAATGTGTCCAGCCCATGCCAATCTATTAACTTTAACAAAATTCAAAATATCTGGCTGATTGTACAATTTATACAATTCATTATTATATCTCTTTCTCCATGCATTATTTACTTTCACAGCACCAAAAATGGATTTCAGTATCTTCCTTTCAAAACGCCCTAATAATTCCTCATCAGATTTCAACATGGTCCAAGTTTCTGATGCATAAGTTAACACTGGTCTAAGGAGAACTTCATACATGAGTATTTTTGTCTTTCTAGATATAAACTGAGATCTAAACATTTTCCTGAGTCCAAAAAAGCATTTGTTTGCAGCCATGATCCGTAGATGTAAGTGAAATGCCCAAGAAACACAAAATCGCTGAATGACTACAGCAAAGACTAAAGAAAAATCAATGCCCATTAGGACGAACCTTTCTCCTTATTATTAAAGAGTTTAACCTGACAATATTAATGTAGCCAATTTTTCTCTTAAAAAATTAATTTAATGTGGTCAAGTTCTTTCTACTTCAATTATATTATATCCAACGGTAATAATTAAACACATTGCCTATTTTCATTAATTTCATAGCATTGGAGATTGGTATTAATGTTTTGGAATTGAAGAGCGAATGATTTCATTATCAAGTGCTCAACATTAGATACCAACCAACCATATTTTGGAATTGTGCTTATGGAAAGAAAATAATATATTATTGGAATTATTTCTCAACTTGTATACTCTTTAATATAAGAGGTTCAATTTGGCAAATTTTTATGATTATTCTGTGCAGATCAAAGTTTCAGTTCCAGATGTTTACCAACAGCATAAAAAGAAATCATAACATATAAAAATTTTAACAAATTTCACATTTTTAAAGCAGATATTAGAAAAAAATATACTTATACATAACTAACTCACTGGCACTATCGAACCCATAGGTTCATGGCTGCACAAACATAAGCTCTCCATACATCCCTATCCTGACCTAATATTTTCCAGTCAGCCCCTGTATAATCTACTTCCCTCAAATCATGGGTAATGTTATTCTTCCACCTCATTCTTGGTCTATCAACTGGGTGTTTCCCTCTGGTTTTTCTACAAGAAGCTTCCATGCATCTCTCTCATCCCTCATACATGCCACATATCCTTCCATCGCAGCCTAAAAGACTTAACTGTTCTTAATATATCTGGCTTCTACACATGTCATGTAGCTCATTATTATGTAGTTTTCTCCATTCACCTGTCTGTTCATCTCTTTTTGGCCAAAAAAAATTCCTAAGAACTTTATTCTCTAATACTCATAATCTTCTTTCCTCCCTTAAAATAAGAGTTCATGTTTTGCATCCATATAACTGGTAGAATAAGAGTTTTATATATTTTCAGTTTAACATTTTTTTAAAGGAGTTGTGACAAGAGTCCCTGTAATGCATAATAGCATGCATTTCCAGAATTGAACCTATGTTTAATTTCTTTGTGCATCTCATTCCTATTTGTAGATTATTGTTTCTAGATATTTGAAATTTCTTCAAAATTTCCCTCATTTGTCATTAGTTGTCCATTTCCATTATATAATGCATTTATACATTCATGATGAAATTACTAAATTTGTTTATATATCTTTATATCTTGAATTTATTTCTTTCAAGAATGTTGAAGTATGAGATTGTTTGGCTTTTACAGCAGGGAAAATATTTCAGCTAAATATAATATTCTCAACAAGTGACGCTTCCTTTCTGTGTATTACATTTCAGTAACAGTGGCCTACTATATCTTCTTAAGTCTGTTACCAATACATCTTGCATCAGTATAAATACTATTTGTATTATTTGTTACTACATTTGTTGATTGTATTATTCAGGATACTATATATTTAATGAATTTTAATACAGCACTTCAGGAACTATTTAAACAATCCTAGATGCTTTTTTGCTTGTTTTTCTACTGAAAGGAAAAGTGGTTAAATGAAGAGGTGGGTAGGTTCTTTCATATCATACATATTTTGTTTGTTGTATACAAGCTTTCATTGGGTGGATTTCTTAACCGAAGTGTAAACCACAACCCCGGTTTTTACAATTTTTTATTGTTTCCATAACACCTATAAAAATTACTGAAAATTCACAGAAATTGTTATGAAACCATAGACATGATTCAGACATGTGCTTTTGTAAATAATAAGCCGTAGATTTTCAGTCTTTATGGTTGTTATGGAAACAATAAAAAATCAGAAAACTGTGGTCATGGTTTAGACTTCGGTTGAGAAATCTAAATTGTATGATCAGGTTGCAGAAACTTGTATCTTTTTACACGGTATTTTTATTAACTTACATCTATATTAACTGCATAATATAAATAATTTTTATAAGTAATACAACAGTTTAATCAATTTTACCATTTACAAATAGAGATCTTTATCAGAAGAAAAGCAAATACTATTGGTTACCCTGCATAACTACTGCTTATAAGAAAGTATTTATCTGTAAATATGAAGGGCTTGGGGAAACAGTGATAAGTCAAAGGAAAAATGTTTTGTACAGGAGTATGCATTATAGAAAATTCACAACATAGGTCAAGCTGTAATAAGAATGGGTAGGCCTACTTTAATGTGATTATTTTCTA
Organism: Diploptera punctata; assembly: GCA_030220185.1. Lineage (NCBI taxonomy): Eukaryota > Metazoa > Arthropoda > Insecta > Blattodea > Blaberidae > Diploptera > Diploptera punctata. The sequence goes on along the minus strand of JASPKZ010009369.1, from coordinate 541,080 downwards.
ACAGAAAAATGTGTGACAGTTTGTTTATTAGACTAGTGCATACAAACTTTTTCTTTTTGTCAGGAAAAATAAAAGTATGTTAATATCCAATGTGCCCTAAGATCTTCATATTATAAATATATTTCTTATGATTGTAACTCAATAATGAATGTAATATTTATATATAATGTATATATTAATGTTTTGTTTGTCATAGATAAAAAATTTGTTGTTCTGAGAAGAGCAAAAATTTAAACAAATTCCAGTCTGTTTTTTAAATTTTCTTAATGAAATATCAGTGTATATATTATTAATGATTAATATAATACTATCATTACTATTATTATCAATGGGATAGTTAATTTTAATAACTACTATGAATCCATGATTTTAATTTGTAAATGATTCTTGTTCCATAGTTTCATTAGAAGATCTTTTCAAGTTAGATTATTTTAAATCTTTTTGAGCACATCAATGTTGCAAAATTAAAATTTTGCCTTTATTCGTACAGTTTTTGTATATGAAATTTAAAAATGTAATAATATCTAACAAATGTAATAATTCACAAAATTGTAGAATTTTAAATAATTAAGATTTATTTGTTTTTTAATATTCAAATGACAAAATACTGTTTTCAGTAAACAGTAGTAAAAATTTGTGGAAATAGCAAATAATTTCAACGTAAATTTATTTTTGATAAGAGTTCAGGTGAACGTGCAAGCTTTTAGAGCTCTTATCTATTGTACTTATTTCTTTTAGTTGGCTTTATCTTTATAAGATCAGTATATGTATTCTTGTTACTTCTGACATAAATTACAAGAAGCTTTTATATTTGAAGAGAGAAATTTACGCCTAAAATTGGATTTGAACTCAAGATCTCTGGTGTATAAAATCAGAGATCTTGTATTCAAATCCCAATTTAGGCATACATTTTTCTTAAATTACTTTTTTAGGAATTAACACTGAGGTATTATTTATTTATGTAAAATTTTATTACCTCGCCTCATAATCTTATTTTTCTTATTATTGTGAGGTGAGGTAGTAAAATGTTACTTAAATATACATTTTTCTCTTCAAAATATAATTTGCATTAAGTGAGAAGTGGTGAATTTAAAATAAAAACATTGAAATACATTCTTTTTTATTTCAGCTAAATTAGTTGAATCTTACTTGTGACTTAACAAATGCAAGGTTAATAAGCACAGACTGAATATGCAGGTTCCTGAAAGTGCTGAAATGATATCCCTCCCAACAAACATACTGTACATCTACTCAAATATTAAATATTGGTGCCACAAGTCAATATTATACACTGGAAATCACTTTTATATAGGGTCAAATAAATGACATACTGTCACTAAAATTTATTTTTGAATGTCGCATAAAATCTAAGTTCTCAAAGTCCAAATAGATGTACAGTATGTGGAATTTTGATATGATTTTATTGTTTTATAAGATAATAAGTATGATTCCTTAATTTTAGAGTTAATAAATTTTTAAAATGTATTTACTAAAATAGTTCCTGCCTTTATTTGAAAAAGAGATGTGGTGCTATAAGTAAAAATGCACCAGCAAGATTTTTTATAGAAGTGTGCAGAAGAATGAAAGTGTTATCTTGCAAGTACACTTTCAGAGAATGAAAATTCCTGCCAAGTTCTACTGGTTGTGAGAGAAAAGGATAAATTAATGTCAAGACTTTTGTTTCTCTGTGGTATTATTAGCAGCACAACAGAATTAGAGATTTTAAAATATTGCAAACATGGATGTTGTTTCTGGATTCTAAATTTGTAGATTTATTATTCATTATAAGTTTTAACAGAGATTTTAGCACTTAACAATTTTCATATAATTATCATTCACATTATTATAACATCCTTTCTTATTTTCACAAACTAATTACGTTTACAAGAAATTATATTTAATGAATAATTAAATGCTAAATAGAAAACCCTTAGCATAATTTTAATTACAGCAGCGTCATATCCATCATAGAAAGAATCACTATAATAAATTCATGAATGCAATATTTACACTCTCACCTCAAAGAGAAACGTTTGTAATGCGTCCAAATGGAAGATTTTGTAGCTGCAAGTAAAATTGTGGCTACTTCACATGTTTTAGAGTCTGTGATTAGGGCAGCTTCAATTTGTGAACGGCTGAACGTTACATTAAAAAAAAAGAACAAAAACTAATGAGGACTGATAAAAAAATATAAAAAACCTCATTTGTATAAAAGCAAAAGAAAAATAAATAAATATATGATGGCAGAAATGTACTGTATTTTGAAAAATCAGTATTTATATGTGTGTTGTATATAATTTTACAAGAAATGGATCTCTTAAGAATTTGTTATCTGCTTCATAATGTGTGGATTGAGGACATGACACTTGATACAAAGGTCTAGTACTCTACTTATATTCTGGCAAGTTGTACAAAGATGCAAGTGAGAAGTTGAAGAAATTACTTTTGGTATATATTGTTAGAGTTAAAACAGCAAGACACAAAAAATGTTTTATTGTAAAAGACATACTGTATATTTAAAGATTATTTTGTGTTTTATATTTTTAACATTTCCTTGATTTTGACAATATGAGACAGGCCTATTGTACAATTATGCAAACTCTTCAAATGGAAGAGTATTTAAGCTGCACATAAGCAATAGTTTTGATAATATATATATTTTTTAAATATTTATTGCAAATTGATTTAAGGTATAATAAAATGTATCTGAAAGAGGTACAGTATATATCTTAGCATGTTTGGCTGCTTGCATTTTCTGGAAATTGTTTTCAATAAAATAGATGAAATAATAGAAATTAATATGAACCATCTCTACTTCTCTTTTACCTCAATGTAATACACCAACTTAACAGTTAATTACACATTTCAAAAATTAGAACTTACGTTAGTTGGTTACAAATATATTAAATATGTTTGTCAATAATCTAACAAGGAACTTTATCTTATGATAGCTTTTCATATTAACACATTGAGTCCCAGTTTGAAATGTTCTGTTTAAATTCCAGTTTGTTTGTTTTTTTTTTTAAATCTAAACTACTAAAATGCATGAAAACTTTTAAATAGTCATGTATCCATTCACCATTAATGGATTTTTTCAAATTTACAGGGATTATGTATGATGAATCCTAGTAATACTTTACAATGCCATATAACAATAAAAAAAACAATCAAAATTTGCAGTTATGAGAGTAAAAAAGGAGAAAGGTTAAAGTTTTCATTCTTGTGGTTTTTTAGGTTACAATTAATTTTACCGACTCAGCTTCTTATTTGAAACACTGTAACTAAAGTCACTGTTGATCTCACTATCACAAAAAAGTACCTGTTTCTTTACAACCTGCCATTTTCACACTAAGTGACAGAGGGGGTGTCAGGATCCGGAATCATAGCAACTGACATTGGAATATTTCAAGAATGAATAATGGGACATAAGGGCTACCAAAATTTACAAAAGATGTATATAATGGTTTATTTTAGGAAGTAATATTATTAGGTTCTTTTAATCAAGTTTTTTTGAGTCTGGAAATATCTTATCTCAATTTAATGTTGATTTGTTCTTCAACATGTTTCAATATAATCTTCTATATCATCTTCAGCTTGCTCAGACTGATGGGTTTTATGTTGTGAACCCTGGATGGTGATATCAGCTCCCTCTTTCAGCTGGCCGGCTGGAAGAGGGAGCTGATATCCCCGACATCCAGGGTTCACAACATAAAACTCATCAGTCTGAGCAAGCTGAAGATAATATAGAAGATTATATTGAAACATGTTGAAGAACAAATCAACATTAAATTAAAGTATATAGTCTTTCCTCTATTATAACTAAAATATGAATATTACGAAGTAAAAAAGTACCGGGTGTCTTAACAGGCAGCACAAAAAGCTACTCCGTGAGAAACACAAGAATTTTTGTCATTACACAATAGCACGAGTGCACAACACAAGATTCCTTTTAAGCACATAACATGTTAAATGGAGGTCTAGTTAAATAGTTTGTGTTGATATATAATTTGAAAGGACATTGTAAACTGGAATCAATACAAACAAAACAGTGAATAGTACATCCAATACAGGAAATAGGTTCTTGGTTTGAATCATCTTTGTGTTGCTACTTACCCTAGCCTGACAATAAATAATATAGATATAACTTTAATTGTCCTAAACACAGAGACAAATATTCAAGTGAAGTTTTATGCTGAAATTTAACTTGAATCTTTATAATTGTTATGAGTTAGTCACCTCATATATTTTTTTATATTCTGCAGATTATAGTTTCATCACATCTATGCAACACTGTTGATGCAGTCTAGCTGTAGTTAGAATTCTACATCGACAATGTCACATATATGTGACAAAACTATAGTCTGCAGAATATAAAAAAAAATATGAGGTGAGTCAATATAACTAACTCATAATAATTAAGAGAAGCCTTATAGTGTTATTTCCTACAAATATTAAATAAAAAAAATGAATCTTTGTTCTTGTTCACTCTAGTTCAGATGCAATATCAAATTAACTTAATTCTCTATAGATTGAGAAATGACTTTTAGCAGCCTAATTAAGCAGGCCTACCTTCATTGTAAACTAAATAATTGTTAATAAATTAATGAGTCATTTTAAAAATGACTCATTAATTTATTAATTAAGAACCTCATAATGTGTTTCCCAATTTTAACTTTGAATAAATAATTGTTAATTTGAGAAAAATTCTATAGTGGGAGTTCTCCCAATAAAATATCTATTGATTTTATTGGCCTAATAAGTTATCGGTATTTAATAAGAGGAATACAAGATTTCCATATATTCTAGAACTCAAAAAAGTCTCATGTAAACTTTTAAGAGACTGCCTAGTTCTGTGGTCCCCAGATAAATAATAATTAAGAAAATTTAATATTATGTTTGACTTTATTAATAATCAGTCTTATAAGTTATACATTTATGTAAATCAATACTGACTGATCTCAAAATTGTATACATGATTTCACTAAGTAATGGGTGTGTGATCTCAGTCACTAGGGATTAATTATGTGAGGAAAACCATGTCCACTGTTATTACAAATAAAACTGAATTGTAGCCCTCCATAAATTGCCAAATTATTAAAACTGAAATGAATTTTTTCTCTAGACAATTGATTGAAGACCATATTGGATATCAGTGATTACATGATTACGGGCCGCATGCAAATACATTAGTCTCTACTCAAATTACTTCCAATCACTGGTGAGCTGGCTCACTGTGAGCAATTGTTGAGATCGAATTAACGGCCGACTTACCGGTCATGCATGAAAGTCGACGTTTTCGTAATATTGGCAATGAATTACCCAGAATTCTCAGCGATAAAACCACTTCTGTTATTTTCTTCTGCTATAGAGAAACGCATTTACGCTTGCATCCCACAAATAATACCGTATACAACGACGTCTGCATCGTGCAATATTATGCCAATTCTCCTGTTCTTCCAGTTGAATTCTTTGGTAGACTCTATTAAATTCCTCTTCTCCACGTATACCGAAAACATGATCGAAGTCTTCAAGGTCCGACATCTTGGATAAAGCTGCAAGGTTTCAAACTACATCGGTTCCCTTCGGGATTCTCACGATAAGTTTCTATCTTGAGCTATGATCTTAAGTTACCTCGTCAGGTAACTTACAATTATTATCGCATGAATAGATTTCTGAGTAAGCAAAATGTATTAGGATAAAACTTTCTCAGCAGAGAACTCCTTTTACGGTCTAATGCGTTTATAAATTCGACCCTAAGACATTTTGTCTGTACATTCTTACCTCTTATGTTCGACAAAAACAAGGGATTACATGATTTAAAAAGTCGCAAGATATATTAGAAATTCACGAGATGACTATTTTAAGTAAATTTATACTGAGGCTTACTATAGGACATGACTGCTTAGGAAAACATCTTCATAGAATTGGTGTATTAATGTCTCCTGAGTGTATATTGTGTTCTCAAGGTGTGGAAATGGACAGAGAACATTTAACAAACTGTGTAGCTCTTCAAAATTATTAAGATGTGACATCCAAGTATTGTGAAGCAAGAAGGAGAATAATTTTGTTGTAATCTACAGAGCATTAGCTACATACATGCATACTTACTGTAGGTTTTCTTGATTTAAAATTTTATTATTATATTATACACATTGTATGCCAACTTTATGTAAATGATTTTAATAAACATTTTGCACATTTGAGGTTATTGATAAGTATTTAAAACAATAAAATTTGTACCTGTTGTGACAGTCGTCTACAAATTATATTTGTATAAAATATTCAGTTAGGCCTTTCAGAACTGGTTCCAAAAGCTGAATATTTTATACAATTTGTTGAGGACGACTGCCACAACAGGTACAAATTTGATTAAGATTAAATTATAATACTTCATACCTCACCTCATATCCAGTCTTCTAATTATACTGCAGTTTTAAAGCATTGGCAGCTTCATCTTCAGTAATACTGATAAGTTCTTCTGATCGACATAACATCAGTTGACAATATATTATTCAAGATGAAGCTGCCAAGGCTTTGAAACTGCAGTATAATTAGAAGACTGGATATGAGGTGAGGTATGAAGTATTTTAATTTAATTTAATCTAATCTTAAATTAAACCTCATAGAGATTTTTTCCTATAAAAGTTCAATACAAATTGAGTCTACAGTTAATAGTAAGAACATACATAGGTCTATTAAGAAATTGAAGTTGCCAAAACTGAAACAAGTATACCCTTGTAAATTCTTCATATTCTCACATTTGAATCTTTAATTTTTTATCATAAATTGTTTCTTTATATACAATTAAGAAACCTTACAACTTTTTAAAGTTTCTTAATTTTTTCAACAATTATTAAACTTTGTGAATTTTTGCTATCTATTGTGTGTTGCAAAGCGTACACTGTTATGGAGCAAGTGAAAGGGTTAAAACCTCAGTTTAAGAAAACAAGTTATTATGATGCCCAAGTGTTGTTTCTCTCTGAGGGGCAATATCAAAATTATAATAGACGCTGAAAGAAAATTGATATGACTGTTAAGTGCAGCTATGTGTCAATATATCAACTAGTCATAGGGAGCTGTTTACAGAGTGAGAAAAAGTTAAGTCTGATTTGTCATACAAAGACAAGAACTGAAAAGTAAAATGACAAAATTATGTTGTACAAATTTTTAAGTAGCATCTTGCTATTTTTTTTGTCATCGGAGGTATCAACTGCTGGCTCTAGGCCTAATTAATATTCTAACAATATACAAAGTGTAACAAAATGTTGTAAATTATAAAAAAAATATTGTCATCCTTCCATGTGTTAGTCCTAGAAGAACTGTTGCGGTCTGAATGAAACATTGGTGTTTTCGAGCCTCTTGTATCAGACTTGAAAGCATATCAGTTTTCTCTTCAACTATATATTATAAAAATATAAGTTCATGTGATATATTATACCGTATTAATATGTCAATTATAACAAAGATATAAACATTAAGGCTGCACATATGAAGCCATGTGGGAAATTCTGCTTGTTATGTGAGCCCAACACTATATTACCAATCATATGGGATTTTTTTGTGGATTGACACAAAAACATGATTATAATGAATGGAACTTTAATATTGAATGAAGAACAACCATTTCAGATCAATGAGTTAATGTTGTTTTAAGATACATGAATTTTAAATTATAATATTCACTGTTATGGTTGGACAAGAAAGTTTAAGTGCATTTCATTTTCTATCTATTTCAGAACCCTATATTGGCTCATATACCATTACTTTTACTGGCACTTCTTTCTCAGTGTTGTTTTGTCAGTCTTTCATCTTTCATCTACTTCAAAACAACTGTATATTGCATCATAATATCAGTAAAATAAGTTGTATATTATAGAACTTCTTTTACTGATAGTTGTTTCTCAATGTTGTTTTGTCAGTCCTTCATCTTCCAGTCATGATTATACAGTCTTGGATAAAAAAAATTAAAAATAAAAATAAATCCACATTATTTGCGTTTCCTTCAGTACATTTTCTATCAGTTTATTTGAAGCATGATTCATATACAGTTTAACTGTAGGTGAATATATACACACACCACTTTCACAGCTATATTGTATAGCTCTTAAAATGAAATGGGATCAAATATAAAAAAGACAAATTTTCCTGTTAAGTCTGTAATTAGAAATAAAACATTTTTATAGTAGAATGATGAAGAAATTGTAACCAGAAAGAGTTCTAGCCTCACTGTGAATGTAAATATTTGATTCAATGTGTGAATACTAAAATAATAACAAAGGTACAAAGATAGAATTTATGTGACAGCTAGATAGAGGCAAACCAAAAAAGGAAATTGCTACATAATATTTCTTGGGTGAAATAAACATTTAGGATAATCATTTTCTATTGGATCTGACATTTTTCCACAATCTGATTTAACCTTAGTTCCATTTAACCCAATAAAAATTATTGCAGATGTAAAATTCATAATAAAAGGACATTAATAAAATTTATAGGATACTATTAACAGTACTATTTATGGCTGACACTTCAATTAGAAGTACATCCTTGACTGTTAGCACTCAGATTAATATATGTAATTCATGATAAGCCTTCAATACTAGTAAAATTCATATCAAATTCCATTGAGGTGAAGTCATATGATGAAAGTTAAAAATTAAATTGTACCTGTTGGTAGTGCCGTCGTCCACAACTTTGTTAAAATATTCTATATAAAATTAACTGGAGCGCTTTTGGAAGTTATCTTCCATCTTTTGCAGGTTCAGCTTCTGCTATTCGTTGTTGTTGTGTATGGTGATGTATACTTCAACTGTTTGTAGCAGCAACTGACTTGTTCTTGACAATCTCGTATAATGTGTTTGACTGGGGTGCATTCTCATTAAGAAGTGAGGTGTTAAGTTACGTAGATAGGAAATAACACTATGAGGTTTTTTAATATTGTTTATTTTTTATTATTTCACTCATCTCATACTTCATAAAAAACCTCATAGTGTTATTTCCTATCTACGTAACTTAATAAAGTTGGCTATCAAGTCATAGGAAAACAAGATTAACGTAAACAACTGAAACAAGATGGCGGCTTCAAACATACAACATTTCAACGAACATTTTTCGAAAACTAAGATAGAAATTAAAAGATATTTGAAATTAAAAGAACTTAGAAACAAAAGAGCTGCAGATATCAAATTCATTAACAAATGTTTAGAAAATATGAAGTATGAGGTGAGTGAAATAATAAAAAATAAACAAGTGAGGTGTTGTTTGTTTCCTTTATAATTTCAAGGTCTTCAAATATATTTATCCTAGCTGGACTGTTTTCTCAGTGGATTATCGTAAGAGTATTTTCAATTGTGTTCATTCGATGACCTGCGTTAATGAGATGTTTAGCATAGCTTGATTTATCACCCACATGTATGAAATCTTTTAGGTGTTCTTTATATCTTGTATTGAAATTTCTGCTTGTCCTGCCAATATAAAATTTGTTACAATCTTTACATGTTAGTTTGTAGACTCCCTTGTTGTTGAATTTGTTGTGTTCTTCTATGCCATTGTATAGCTTATAAAACAAGAAACAAATTAAACAACATGATATATAACATTCCAGCTAGGATAAATATATTTGAAGACCTCAAAATTATAAAGGAAACAAACAACACCTCACTTCTCAATGAGAACGTACCCCAGTCAAACCCATTATACGAGATTGTCAAAAACAAGTCAGTTGCTGCTACAAACAGTTGGAATATACATCACCGTACACAACAACAACAAGCAGCGGAGACTCAAACCTGCAGAAGATGGAAGCTAACTTCCGAAAGCGCTCCAGTTAATTTTATATACAATATTTTAACAAAGTTGAGGACGACGGCACCTACCAACAGGTACAATTTAATTCTTAACTTTCATCATATGATAAGCCTTGATTTTGTTTTCTATGGAGTCTTCCTAAAGAGTTGTTTAAAAATGTGTCTATGGAATCATAATTTGCAGGATAATAACTGTGGATATTATTGGTTTGAAATGGTTTTGGCACAGTATTAATCAAGTTTGAATGAATCAGATTATGTTACAAATTGCAGTAAACTTATTTGAATTTATCTTGTAAATTTCTGTAATTTATTTTAAAATTTACTTTAAACATGTATTTTTAATAGTGAACATCAAGTAAACCACATTAGGGTATCATCATAATAAAGACATTGACTTGTAATAAAAATAATTCCTTTAGTATTTGTTGTTTTCTTAAACTGATGGTTTGTGTAGAATTTACAATATATTTTGAATACGGGATATGTTTCATATACTCCATAGAATTCTGTTCTTATTGATGGAAGATTTTTTTAAATAAAATTGATCTTGTGGTAATGTATCTACATATTATTGTGAGCTTTTTCATAAATTTTCAGAAACTGTCACTTTAGTGCCAAAAATATCATTCAAAAGTTAAAAAAAATGAAACATGAGTTGTATAATAATAATTCCCTGATTGCACCATTGCTAATTAAAACTATTGATCTGCCAAAACTTGCCATTATTGCATTAACGTGGAAGAGATTTTATTTATGAATTTTGTAAACCGTGATGCAATAAAACGTAACTTGAAGTTAACTGTGTCTTGGATTTGATATTAAAATACCTTATACTTCCATAATAGTTTATTTACATTACAAGGATTGAAACTTAGGGATGAGTTGAGATACTTTAGCTGGAATTTCAAAACAAATTCATAAAATGCTTTCAATCCATGAAACATATATAATTTTATTTCATACTACAGTAAAACTTGTTTCTCGTATAAGACTTGAAAGCATAATAATAGTCCCTTCGATTGGTTGCTGGCCAAAGGAAGGCAAGACCAGTGATGGGGCTGCCATCTTATAGCCTTTAGTCAGGCTTCTCTGGAGTGGAGAAGAAAAGAAAATAAAGGAAAGAAGAAATGGAAGAAAGGAAATACTCCCTAGCCCTCGGATACCCTAATAGCATCGGGGTCGAAAAAACAAGAGTTAACCAAGAGAGGTTAGATAGTAAAGTTAAGAGAGTGCAAAACACAAGTAAGTGGAAGAAATGTTTTGCTCAGCTTGGGCACCTTGTGGTCGCCATCCACATATCCCCTAGATGAGGACCCCTTGTTTTATATCAAGCAGTATCAACTAAATTGGAAACACCATCTTGAAAGAATGAGTTCAAATCGGATCCCCAAAGCTGTTTATAATTATATATCAAGAGGACGAAGATCTCTGGGCCGTCGTATGAAACACTGGAGGGAAAATTTTCTATAGGATCGTAATAGGCCTTGGCCTAATACTTGGAAGGAAGGAAGAAGAAGTAAAGCTTGTTTAATCCGGAATGTAAGTAAAGCAAAAATCTGTCCAATGTGAACAAATATATTGGTCCCTGTGAAATAATAGTAATGTTATGTGTATTTATTTTGCATAAAACAGAATCTGTCCAACACGGAAACAAAAGGATATTTCTACACAATCCATGAAAAAAAGATTATAAACCGGAAAGACGGAGAGAGAAATAAATTAGTTTCCACTTCATTGAATTCCCGTTAGGCTGGAAAAAAAAAAGAATGATTCCTGCCACCGTGCCGGGTGAAGTGGAGGTTCTACCTGTACCTGATATTTTCTTTCGGCCTCACTGCACACCTGTTATGCAAAATACAGATACCTGTCTTACAAATAACAATTGGACGGTCAAATCTTAAATTAATTTAAGTTCTGAGACCTATCTTTCACAGATAGCGTTCTGAATTTACAGAATAAAGATGTATCATTCTCATTAAATGAAAAAGTGAAAGTGATTGAAGATAAATATCCAAATTTCCGGACCAATGTTCCAAAGTCAAGCTAAATCCCTAGGGAATAACGATTTCAAAGCTTCTTCAGGTTGGCTGGACAGTTTTAAAAAAAATGACACAATGTAATGTGGAATGAAATTTGTGGGGAATCAAAGGGTGTGGATGAAAGTGTAGTTAGCGAATAGAAACCGAAACTGCATACTGTAATTTCAAGATATGCACCTAAGAGACATTTTCAACACTGATGAAACGGAACTGTTTTTTTCACGTGTTACTGTCAAAGTCGCTCATATATACTATACTTCACTTTTCAATAGCAGCAGAACTACAATTAATTCAAGGTACGTAAAAAGACATACTGTACTCTATAATCTAAGATTATTAATAAGTTATATTTTTTTATAATGCAGAATTTTATCTAATGTGGGGAAAAAATTGGTCCCATCTGATTCTGCTTTGAGCAAGTTTTACTGTATGTTGAATTTTATCAATAAATACATATAAATATTTATTTAAAATGGACTACTCCGAATGCATTCTCAGGTTGATACACAAACTACCCTCATTACCAGTGGCACAGGATCCATGGATGTGGGACATACAGGCCTATTACATACCCTACAATATTAATTTAATATTGGATCTAATTTATTTTTATAAAATTGTATCATTAACAGTTAAATATGATTTACAAAATCTCTCACTTAGTATTTTGTATACAGTTCTTTATACTCAGAAATCACCCATTCATCACTCAGAAACCGATACCCTGTTTCATGATCCGAAACACAATGCATGCATAACCTCATATCAGCTTGGAGGAGCAAATATATGCAATGTGTGACTGCATATGAAGTTGTATTCCATTTATAAAAGTGATTTAAGAGTGTTGGTTGGTTGGTATCTAATGTCGAGCAGTTGATAATGAAATCATTCGCTCTAGATTGAAGAGTGTAATTAGTGTGTTATTTGACTGACAACCATGCTTATCTTTATTTGTGAACTATTAAGAGTAATACAGATACTTCTAATTAAGTGATTTAAATAAATATAGGATAATATTTATGCGGGCTTTGGGAGCATGGGTATCATCATCATCACTTGGTGACAGCTATTGGTGCCGTCCAGTGTGCCTTTCCTGGGACTTGTGTTTGTCCCTTGTCGGCAAATTTGCATGTGTATTCGGTATTGGGTTCAGCTGGTATACCCTAGCCTACACGGCGATTTTATGGGGATTTATTTTATTGCTTGGAGTAATGTGAGATTTATATGGATATTGTTGCCAAGGCGAATAGATCTCACTTGATTGGAGCATCGGAAACCATGTCGCTGAAGAGCTCGGCTCGATTCAGGACCACTCTGTGCTGATAATTCTGACCTTGGTTGCTACATGCTAAGTACTATGGATTATTTATTTGGTCGAATATGTTTCTATGTGTAGTACGCCATTGTGGAAGGTGTCCTATATTGCATATATTGGGTTTCCATAATCATTTATGTTTTGAAACATGACCCTTTCTGCTATGATAGTATCAATATATGGTACCTTCATGGCCTCTATTATCCTTGTGTAATGCGGGGCCGAAAGTATGATTTGAGCATGGGTATGTATTCTTGATGTATATGTATATCCAAAGAGGTTATGCAGTGCTTCAGTAATTGGTGTAACTTGCGATGAGACAAGTTTATCGCAACATCAAAATGGATTCAAACTGTTATATAATCGACAAAGTGAAACTACAAGTCCAGAGTCATTAAATTTTTCTTAAAAATATCTAATTAAAGCAGATCCTCCAAGACCTAATCTCAATATCACCAGAAATATTTTTGAAAAATGTATAAAGTATTTTAATATTAACATTTATGAAAGTGAATAATGGCTATGCAGTTTTAGGAATTTAAATAAATTGTTCTGGTGATCTTGCCTCCTCCTTTCTAATGAAAAATCCATGCGAACTTCTATTGGTTACAACTAACTAACTCACTGGCACTATCGAACCCATAGGTTCATGGCCACGCGGACATAAGCTCTCCATATATCCCTATCCTGAGCTAATGTTTTCCAATCATTCCCTGTATAATCTACTTCCCTCAAATCATAGTTAATGTTATTCTCCCACTCATTCTTGGTCTACCAACAGGGCATTTTCTCTCTGGTTTTCCTACAAGAAGCTTCCATGCTTGTCTTTCATTCCCCATTTGTGCCACATGTCCTGCCCATCACAATCTACGAGACTTAACTATTCTTATTATATCTGGCTTCCTATAAATACCATGTTATGTAGTCTTCTCCATTCACCTGTCTGTTCATCTCTCTTTGGTCCAAAAAATGTTCCTAAGAACTTTATTCTCAAATACTCGTTATCTCCTTTCCTCCCTTTTAGTAAGAATCCATGTTTCACATTCATATAATATAACTGGTAGAATTATAGTTTTATATATTTTCAGTTTAACGTTTTTTGAAAGGGGTTGAGATGTCAAGAGTCCCTGTAATGCGTAATAGCATGCTTTTCCAGAATTGAGCCTATGTTTAATTTCTTTGTGCATCTCATTCTTATTTGTGATTATTGTTCCTAGATATTTGAATTCAGCCATTTCTTCAAAATTTCCCTCATTTGTCATTAGCTGTCCATTTCCATTATATAATGTATTTCTATGTGTGACCATACATTGTAAACATTACTTCTATTGGCTATAATGACTTAAATAATATTTATAAGGCAGAAAAAAATACTTGCACTCACATAACAAATGAAAAACAGCTAAAATGCTTAAAAAACTCTAATAATAAAATTATATTTGAACAGTAAATATCAATTAGCAATAAAATAATATGGTGATAACAAAGAGGTCAATGCTGAAATTCCTCTCTACAAATTAAATAATTAGTTCTTCAGGGAATTCCTTGAGAAATATACTTAATGTATACTTGGACCAACAGATCTGTGCCCCTGTAGCACTGGCATCGTTCTTAGAAAAATACATGTCAATACTCACACCATTTCACCGTACTCCCCTCCCCCCACATCAAACAACAGCCATCAAGTTGACAACACTGAAGTGCAAGTGCAAGAGAGATAGAAAAGAAAGAGAAATTGAAATGCAGGGGGGAAATGATTTGCCGAGGCAGAAAAGGAAGTAGGATTTAGTTTGCATATCTTACGGGGGCACAGATCCGTTGGACAGACAATACAATCCCGGATGAGTCAAGACATATCCTCTAACATCTACCATGAGACAGTGCAGAAGATAAGAGATGAAATTAAAATTGGTCCACTAGGGGTTTCTATCAATGAGACTACAGACAAAGAAGTATTGGTTTGTTAAATGAACTAAATTCAAAGGATTATTTTACATTGTGATGCTGTAGAAAAGTGCAATAACAAAACTAAATTAATAATAAAAATATCAAAACAAGCCTACTGGCTGTATAAAGTAATGTTTAAATTCCCAATAAATGTCTTCTTAAACAAGAAGCTGCCATTTGCATGATCGAGCAAATGCTCTAGCACAGACCAGGGCTCGAACCAACTGATACTCTACCAACTGAGCTACCTGAGTGAGTTCTGATCTAAATGCAAATTTTTCTGTTATATACGTTGTTAATTCCTGTGCACCAAATGCTATGAAACCTTCGTTTCTATCTTTGCAAATGGCGGCTTCTTTATTAAGAAGACATTTATTTGAAAATTTTTATATTACATTATAATGCCAGTACGGCTTTTTTTGAGGTTTTTATTATTAATTTCATACATCTCAATGATGGATAAATCATATTTGAAGAAAAAAATTATACGCTCAGACTAAATATGATTTATCCATCATTGAGATGTATGAAATGAAAATAAAAATATTGAAATGCTCTAGCATTCAGCGATTGGGAATTAACAATGTATAAGAGAAAAATTTGCATTTAGATTGGAGTTTCTCAGGTAGCTCACTTGGTAGAGCATTCGCCTAGAAAGCCAAAGGTCCTGGATTCAAACCCCAGTCTGAGCGTATAATTTTTCTCTTCAAATATAACAAAACTATAGTTCAACTGTTCGACAAAGCTATAGTATCCTGTGGTGACATGGTATTATGTACAATAACGTGTTACTCTTTATTAGTGATGCTGCCTCTTATATGCTCAAAGCTAGACAAGCATTATCTGTTATTTATCCTAAAATGATTTACTTAACTAGTGTGGCACATACATTTCATAGTGTCGCAGAAGTGATAAAGGGCAATTACCCTAAAGTAGATTTATTGATTTCATCAGCGAAAAGAATTTTCCTCGAAGTCCCAGTAGAGTTAATGTGTTGAAAGAAATGTACCCTGAAATTTCATTGCCACCAAAGCCAATTTTAACTAAATGGGGTATGTGGCTGGGAGCGATTGAATATTATGCTGAACTTATAGATTTTATTAACAATGTTTTTATTATTAATTTAATATTTCTCACTGAAGGACAAATTATATTTGTAGAGAAAAATATATGCCTAGACCAGGGTTTGAACCCAAGGCCTTTGGCTTTCTATGCCAATGACCTACCAACTGAGCTACCTAGGCCTCCAATCTCAATGCAATTTTCCTCTTATACATTGTTAATTCCTGAGTGCCAAATGCCACGAACCTTTGCTCAATCACGCAAATGACAGCTTCTTTTTTAAGAAGATTTTTGATTGGGAATTTTTAAACACTACTTTATAAAGCCAGTAAGTTTTCTTTCAATGCTTTTATTATTAAATTAATACTTCTCACTGAAGGGCAAATTATATTTGAAGAGAAAAATATATGCCTAGACCAGGGTTTGAACCCGGGACCTTTGGCTTTCTATGCCAATGATCTACCAACTGAGCTACCTAGACCTCCAATCTAAATGCAAATTTTCCTCTTATACATTGTTAACAATGTTCTACTTGCATTGGACTCTGAAGATGCAGTCTCAATTGATACTGCGAAAACAGTTGCCTATGACACAAGTGTGAGGAATGACATAACTTACATTCAGAACACATTTTCATGCATCATAAAAATGCTCAAATGTCTCCAAAATAGGCACCATTCACTTTCTGAAAGCTTTGGAATTATAAATAGTGCCGTGGAACAATTAAATTCTGGTAGAGGTGAAGTTGCAGATGCAGATGCAGGTGGACACTATACTTTTAAAAATCTCTGGATATGAAGAACTATGAAAGGTTGTTGCTGTGATGAGTGGTGATTCAACAGTGAAGGTAAACTTGGACTTATCCCCAGCAGACATTGTGAAATTGAAGTATGCACCGATTACTTCTGCTGATGTTGAACATAGTTTCAGTCAGTATAAATCTGTCCTCAGAGACAGTAGAAGATTCATTTTTCAGCACCTGAAAGAAATGTTCATAACCATTGTTATTGTAATAGGCAATAGAAATTGTTTTGTTTAAAGTTCACATAATAATTGAAAGACAATGTATGTCCATTATTACTATATATCCTTTGTTTAGTTTAATTGAAATGTACCAATATTTAGCATAGATATTCATTTGTTGACAATTTTAAGTTGATATTTAATTCAATATTTTTGGTAAAATATTCCATATTTTGGTAAAAATAATTGCATATACATTTACATATTTAATACATTTTTATTCCACATTAGTCAGTGAATGTTCAAAATCTTTCTTCTTCTTCTTCAATTTCGAAGTTAGGCTGTATGCCTTTGCCAACTCAAAACATATCCCTCCATCTAGTCATGGGGCATCCAACAGAACATTTACCTCTTGGGATGTATGATAAAATCTTTCTTAAATACCTAATTTCAAAAGACTGCAATTTCATTATACTTGCATTATTTGATAACCAGGTTTCAGGTCCATATAATAAAACAACTTTGATATTGCTTCTAAAAATGTTTCATTTTTTTATGATTAGATGTATTTTTATTTCTCCAGGCAGGATATAGCTGAATGAATGCTGATTTTTCTTCCTTGATCTTGGATATAACATCTTCAAGGGCTCCTCCAGAAGTAGAGACTATACTTCTGAAATAAGTATATGAATCAACCTGTTCTACAGTTTGTTTTTCTATTGTCAAAGGTCTATGAGTTTTTGGGTTAATGGATAGTTCTTTAGTTTTCTTCATATTTACTGTTAAGCCTACAAGTTTCGCTTCCTTTTGCAAATCTGTAACTTTATTTTGCATGTCCATGAAGCACTGGACAAGGAGGCATTTGTCATCTGCATAATTCAAATCTTGCAAACCTTCCTTCATAGTCCATCTAATACCTCGTTTATTATTTTTTGTCACAAACCTCATTATATCATCTGAAACTGATATAGACATTTTGGGGATAAAATGTATTCTTGCCAATCACCGTTTGTAATTGGGAAAGACTGTGAAAATTGTCCATTTTGGAGAGCTTGACACTTATATTCATCATATATATTTCAAATAATCTTTATTATTTTTTATGGTAGTCCATATATTTTATTCATTATATCCAGATTTCCTCATGATTGATACAATTGAATGACTGTTGAAAGTCTGAAGGTAGCATATAGTGTTGTGTTCCATTCCAAACTTTACTCTATAATTAATCTTAGGGCATAAACATGGTCAATGCAATTACAGTTCTTTCTAAAGCTGCTTTATCTCTTCGCAAGTTTAGTTCTAATGCACTCTCAATTTTATTAAGGATTACTTTACTGAAAATTTTTCCTGGTGTCGATGGCAGTGATATACCCCTTCAATTTTCACTCTTAGTTTAGGGTGTCCATAATACTTTCAATGTAAAAGGGGACATGTACAAAAAATTAAAGGAAAAACCTGGGACATTTTAAAAAAAGGTGGGACATTAACAAAATATAAAAAACTGTTATTTTCCTTTTACCACGACACTGTTGCCAATAAAAAATTATAAGAATCAACCATTCATAAATCAAAAACCGCTAAAGTCATTGTTTATTACGTTTAAAAGTATTTATTTATTGCTGCAAGGGGTATAAAAATCCACTAACTAAATCTCTTTCATCCAAGTTAAAATTGTATTTCTCCACTGCCAAAGTGCTAGAATCAGCAAAAAATCTCCGACATAGACTGCACTAACCATGGATTGACAATTTGAAAAATGTACCAGTTACCAATAAATTGAGAGTAAAAAACAAAGATTATAGATCAAACAGGTCATACAACTGGCACTTTCTAACGTTCATATTTATAAATACATAGTAAAGAACAAAACGAAAGTCACCATTCATAAATACATTGACAAAGTATATTTAACTTTTACAGGAATTAATCACTATGAGGTTTAATTTATGGTAAAATCAAATGTTTCTTACCTCTCCTCATATAAATCTTCTAAGTAGATTGCGATTTTGAGACCATAACGGAGGGAAGAAGAAGAGTTTCTTCCGATCGACATAACATCAGTCACCAAAAAAGTACTGAAGATGAGACCGTTATGGTCTTGAAATCGCGATCTACTATGAAGATTTGTATGAGGAGAGGTAAGAAACGTTTGATTTTATCATACATTGACAAAGCATCATCCCAAAAGTGGGACATTAGAGCATCCCCAAGAAAACTTTTGGGACAGCAGGACATTTTCCAAAAGAAAACAGGACTGTTCTGGGAAAAACGGAACGAATGGACACTCTAACTTAGTTTTATCTCATTTCTTTGGTATTTTCACTATTATACCACATTGTGTTGAACTTCCATTTATTTTGCATACTGATAAGTAGTGAGTGGATTGAGAATGAGGGAGGGGGATTGTGAGTGACCTAGATTTATTTAGATACAATAGCTTAAACATGTTTTATAATTGAGATCTCTAGAAGCCAAAAGGAATAAATGCACTTTTTTGGTCAATGCACCTAATGTCAAACTTAATGCCAAGAAGTCCTAATTATATGGAGGATGAAGGAGAAATACTGTAAATGAATGGATGTACCTTAGTGCAGTTGGTTAAGGCAATAAGCTACAAACCAGAAAATCGAGAGTTTGAGTCCTGGAGGAACAGGATTTTTAAACTGGCCTAAACCGTCTTGTCCTGGGGTCAACTCAGTCTCTAATTGAAATGAGTACTAGATATTTGTTCAGGAGGTAAATGCAGTCGTCATCCAGGATTGACAACCTGTTGACATTTCGTACTGATTGTCTGGAAAAGTGGGAGTTTTAACCTACTACTACCCCAAGGGCCTCCTAAGGCCTGAAGTGGGATCACTTTACTGAGTTCAATAAAAGAGGATATTAATTGACCTACAATGTTCAATCCACTCTTTCCACCAAATTGCAATAAACTACAACATGGAAATCTCAACAGAAAAATCTAAAGTCATGGCTTTCCTAGGAAAAGACCCAGTTTGCAGTAAAAACTACAACATGGAAATCTCAACAGAAAAATCTAAAGTCATGGCTTTCCTGGGAAAAGACCCAGTTTGCAGTAAAATTGTTAATAATAATAAAATATTAGAATAAACTAACACATATAACTATCTCAGATACCAAGTTACGTCCCGCGCCGTAGCCGAGCAGTTAAGGTAGGAAGCCTTGGCGCAGAGCTACGGGACTTGCGCTGGTTCGAGTCTCCATGGGGAAGAAATTTTCTCATGGTATTTCGGCCAGTATGGGACCGGTGCCCACCCAGCATCGTGAGGCAATTGGGTAGCTACAATAAGTAGCGGCTCCAGGTTGAGGAACCAGCTATAACGGCTGGTGGACTCGACATGCTAACCACATGTCACCCTTACACTGGCTGTTGATCATCTACCTCTGTGATTGACACATGTGGATGTGAAGGGCCAGCAGCCGGCTGGTAAAAGGGCAACCGCTGAAAAGTGGAAAGACCCTCAATCAGATACCAAGTTACATACGAAGAGGAAAAAGATTTTAGTCTAAAAATTACAAAATTTAACAGAGTAACAGGAATTATAAATAATATTTTCAAGCCAAACACAGTACTGCAATACACACGAACTAGAATTTATAAAACACTGGCCAGACCCATATTATGTTATGGCAGTGAGGCATGGTCAATTCGCAGTGTAGATGAACAAAGACTAACTGCGGCAGAAATTAAATTTATGAGACATACTGCAGGTTACTCAAAAACAGACCATAAAAGGAATTCTGAGATTCTCAAAGAATTACAAACAGAAGCACCTGGAAATCTCACATAAAAAGAATGAGCAGAACAAGAATACCACATCAATTCTTAAATTACCAGCCACCAGACAAGAGATCTTTGGGCAGACCCTTCAAATATTCGATTGAGACCATAACAGACCACTAGGTCTATCACATGAAAGGAAGAAGAAGAAGAAGAAGTTTTCATCATTTCCATGAAGGAGCAGATTATAAATGCCATAGAATTTTAGAATACCTATTATTGCCAACAGAATTTCCTGATTTTCTGTCACAGTCTCACAATGGTGAGTCCTAATGGAATCCATGCATAGCTGAACTACTGGCAATATAATCAGTACCAAGAAAGCAAGAAATTGACATTTGTCTTGTGTTTGGCAGAAAGTTCAAGCTTCCTTATTTTATTTTGTAAATGTTTCAAGTCACATTTTTGCCCATGTGCCATCAACATTGGGATACGGGGGGGGGACACACAAAACATTGTACAAGTCAAGAAGTATTATAGATGTGTCTATCAAAGTTTCCTGAATAAGCCTTTCTTATTAAATTAATATTGAGAAGCTAAAGCTATTACTATGATAGAAGTAAGTAAATTAATGAACACAATTAAATTATTGTAAATCAATGGTAAAGAGAAAATTTTTTGCCTGAACCAGGAATCGAACCCCAAACCTTTAGCTTTCCGTGCTAATGATCTGTCCACTGAGCTAATCCAGGCTTCATTCCCATCCAAGCAGAAATCCTTCCTTTACCTTACTCTACTGGTCCCACATTCAATTGCAATAAATCATCATTCACAAATACACAATGAATGGCTTGTACCTGAGGAAAACATGAAGGGACTCCACACAGCTATAGCATTATTTATTAAATTAATATTGAGAAGCTAAAGCTATTACTATGATAGAAATAAGTAAATTAATGAACACAATTAAATTATTGTAAATCAATGGTAAAGAGAAAAATTTTTGCCTGAACCGGGAATTGAAAAAAAAAATTTCTCATTACCATTGAAGCCTTTCTTACTTTGTATTCCACTTGTCCCTGCACTTGAGTTGGATGTCGGCCTGATGTTTAATTTTTTTTCTTAGATCTAATGCACCAAAACATAGCACTGAAACTTTCATTTTCTACCAGTACAACATGGACGGCTTATAACTAACCACTATCACAACATATAATAAAGTTCCTACGACATATGCAGTCAGAAGTTACAGTAAGCGATCTTATCTCTTTCTTTTAAATAAATTTTATTTAATGATCTGTATATAACCTTTCCTACCCAATTCTCATCCTTATCTTCTCGTGGTACAACCAGTTTTCACAAACGAGGCTCTGAGGACCGAGTCATGGCAGTATAACCGTTCCATCGGGTACTGAGTAAATGCATTTATCTAATGTCTGTCCAGAGACCAAAAGGTAGCAGCCCTACCACTCAACTACTTAACGTCGGGCCAGTTACTCATCCTAAGGAATCTCAACTTTACTTGCAAGTCTAAACCCAACAAATGTTAAGCTATCAACTTGCAGGAAGAAAGCTAGGATGTCCACTCAAAAGACTTTTGGATAGTGTTTCTCTTGAGGCCAAAACAGGTCAACAAATGGCCTAAATTCATAAATGTACTAGGATGATGATATTTCATTGTTTTGTCAGATATTCTTTACTAAATTATTTATAATATTTGTATTAATTAAAAAAAAATGAAAATACCAGGGATGGTTATTTTGGGGTGTTGCAGCTTTGTATAATCACCAGTTTTATAACCCTTTCCTTATTAAGATTTCAAAAAAATGTTACATTTTTAATCTATACAAGCACTTAACATATTAAAATAAATATAACATTAAAATATGTTAATATAAATATAACGTTGTCCACCGCTGTGGTCTCGAGGTAGCGTGCTGCCTTGTCACGCAGCGGGCCCGGGTTTGATCCTCGGTCAGGACAGTTTTTCTGGGTGAGGTTTTTATCGGGGTTTTTCCTCACCTGTAAGACAAATATCAGGAAAACTTTAAGGCCCAAATGGTCCCCGAAATCATATGGCCATCATCATCATCCTTATCATTATCACCATCATCATCATTCTTCACCAGTGTGGAAAGCAACGGGAAGCTACCACACCTATAATTCCCTAGTAAAGCTGCAAAGCATAGCACGAAAATGCTATGATTGCAGTGAAAGACCTGCCCTCGGACAGAATTACTATGGATGGATAAATATAACATCAAAATATTAAGCTTTACTGCTTAAATGTAATGTAAAATTCTCATTGAAAATACTTGGAATAGAGGTCGTCTGATGGGAATGTTGATAGCTCTAGCTATCTGCCTTCAGATGTTAGAGAATTGTATAAGAAGAAAGAAATATTAGCGTTTGTGCCGTGTTTAGAATGGTGTAGTGGGCTGCACACTGATGTACAGAATCGGAGGTCCGCGGTTTGATTCCCAGTTCAAACATTGATTTTTCTTTTCAAAAAAGAGCACATAATATGTTAAAATTTAAAATAAAATTCTTTTTACCTCCCCTCATATCCTGTTATTTCCCACATAAAACTAGCCATGAAATGGACTTGTTGCAAATCTCTTCCAAATGATATTACAAATAAATAAGTCTTAACAGCATATCACATTAAGGTAGTAATCTATATAATCATCTCCCATTCAAAATTAGACTTCTTACAAACAAACAATTTAACCCGTCAGCATGGAGCGACATGACATGTACGCAGGTTGAATTCTTCACCAAATGCGGAACGACGTGACGTGTACGCTAGCTACACGCACTGCTTTAAACTGTTATTATGATCTTTGTGTTTACATTAACTATTTACCGTTTATATAAATTTTATGTAGAGACTTCAAAGTTTATATTAGTGCATATATTAATTGATGACGGCTCTGAGTAACAAGTTAAAATAATTTTATATTTGCATTTATTCTTGCGGCCTCTGACATTTTTCTTATATTTATAACTTGATAAAGGATTTCTTAGAAAAATAAATTCGCCTTTTTTTGTAGATTAGCTTGTCTATCAAATTGAATCTATTTTCAAATCTCTTCATTTTTAATAATAATGTCGCAAAATTCAGTATATATAAAGGCCCAACAAAGTTATTTCCGATTTACGCTATAGTATAGGACCACAACAGTAAATTATATATATTTCAAATGACGATACCCTTACATTATGGAAAGGTAGTTAGTCTACTATTCACTCAGTATCTAAAAGGTAAAGTGGTCCACTACAGACCTTAGGAGCTCCTTGGGATATTAGGAGGCAAAGGCTCCCACTTTTTCTAGACTATCGGTACTTGATGTAAGCTGGGTACTTATCTCTGCTTGGCGGCCCATGACATCATTTCAGTTAGAGGCTGAGTCAACCCTGGGGCCACAGTGCTGCCTGAAGGTTTGGTTCAGTTTAAAAATCCTGATCCACCGGGACTCGAACCCTCGATCTTCCGGCTTGTAGCAGGTTTATCTTTCAAGTTCACACCTCCGGTGAAGCTATTATAGTCATATATCATCAACTGGTTTCACCTTGGAAACCAGAAGAAAGACATTGAAATTTAGGGTTGATGAAGGTCTTTTAGCACAACAGGTCTCATGTGTAGAAAGACAATTTTTTGAAGGCACACGACCTAAAATAATGTTTCCAAAGTGTTAGAAAGACACATTTGGAGAAGGCTGGCCCCCCCTCTACAAGAAAGAAGGTCAACTCATAGAAGCAATGTGTTTGTAATAAACATGAACAAAGTAAACACAAGGGAAAAAAATACACTTACTGGAGCCCGAGTGTCAAACAGCTGGTTTATGCTTTGAAGATTTATCACACCAATTTTTGAAGTTCATTCTGTTTTTTTTTTTTGAAGACCCTTCTCTTTGTGTAAATATTTCGTTGTGTTATTAGGTAAAGCCGGTTCTCTGAAGTCTTCAAAGAATTCCTAGTGCAATTCACTGCGCTACTTATGTGAGAAACTTACAAAGAGGACCTACTTCAACTGTGGCACAACAATCATAAATAAGTCTGCACATGCAGAGATGTTACGTGAGAAACGTAACAAATTTAATTAATTAAATATTATATTAAGGGTACACCATAAATGAATTGCAAAAACATTTAAATTATTCAAGATATTTCCATTTAAATGCGTTATTTGAATACTGGCACTGAACGGCTGGGTTTAAATACCTGTGAACGTCCTCCCGCATCAGAGTATTACCGGCCATTTAACTCCACCCACTCTGAAGAGTTAAACATGCTGTAAAGAACATCTTATTATCTCACATAGCATTTAGCATAAGTGAATACCTAAATTTAAAATTATAAATATAATTTGTTCATGTAACTGGAGCTGGTCAACTTGTAAGGAGGAACGAGACGTGTGTCATTCTACTTGTGATTCGGAGGAGGTTGAGGAGAGACAACTATGCATCTGTCAGCATTTCCACCAGTGAACAACAATCTCACGATGACTATTTAGAGATTGTTATAAAATTACTTTTTAATTGTGTGTTTTAGTTGCAAGTTAATATTACATTTTATTTTAATAATTGTAGTTACATTATATTCCAGTTAACATTCGTATCTATTAAGTTCAAATGACATTGTAAATTAATTTCACCATATATATATGAAATTAATTATATATATATATATATGGTGAAATTAATTTACGAGAAGAGCAGAATGGATTCAGAAAAGGTAGATCTTGTACAGATGGATTCATCACTCTAAAACTACTATTAGAAAAGCACAAGGAATTCAATATAGAAACTCATATTGCCTTCGTTGACTTCATAAAGGCTTTTGACAAAGTAGACAGAAATATATTACTACAAATTTTAGCTGATGATAACGTTCCACAACAATATATTACTAATATCTTCAACATCTATAAAGATAATGAAATCTCTGTTAAACAAGATGGCAAATTATCTTCTTGGGAAAAGATCAACACTGGAGTAAGACAGGGATGTGGACTTTCACCGGTGCTTTTCATTATATACATGAATAAATTAATAAATGAATGGAGGAAAACACAACAAGGATATATACCCATCATTAGGAACCTCAAACTCGATGCTATTCTTTTTGCAGACGATTTAGCTCTTCTGGCACTTTCCGAAAATGATTTGCAACGATCAATTTATAATTTACAAAAAATAGGTGCCAAATTTAATATGGAAATATCAATTAACAAAACTAAAATTATGGCATTTCATGGGAATGACCCCATACAAAGTAAAATCTGTCTCCAGAATAAAATTTTAGAGAGATCTAATCAATTTAAATATCTTGGATATTATGTCTCTATCTGGGATGAAAAGGATATCCCTGAAAAAGTTACTAGTTATAATAAAAGTTTAGGAATTATTAATCAAGTTATGAAACCATCCCTTGTAAAAAAAAACACCAGATTACGTTTATATAACACTTTGGCTAGACCAGTGTTGACCTATGGTAGTGAAGCATGGACACTAAAAAAACAACATGAAAACAGAATAACGGCTTGTGAAATGAGATTCATGCGCAGAACAGCGGGTTACACCAGATGGGATCGGAAAAGGAACACCGATATCTTAAAAGAATTGAAGACTACACCAATTTTGGAATATATTAAACAGTACCAACTAAATTGGAAAACACCATCTTGAAAGAATGAGTTCAAATCGGATCCCAAAGCTGTTTATAATTATATACCAAGAGGACGAAGATCACTGGGCCGTCCTATGAAACGCGGAGGGAAAATTTTCTATAGGATCGTAACAGGCCTTGGCCTAATACTTGGAAGGAAGAAGAAGAAGAAATTAATTTACAAATATATATATATATAGTTATATTATTATTTTTGCATAAATTGTAATTTAGAAAAGTCCAAAAGCATATATGATGCTCTGATGGATAATAAATAAATAAATAATTATGTATTATTATGGCTTATGTTCCCTATTTGTCTGTCCGCAACATTTTACCCATACAACCTTCTTATTGGCACTATTGCACGAAATTCTTTTCCCGAGCCATTTATAATAGTGTTTCATACTATTTTAAACATTTTGGAACGTATTAGCCATTTTCTTACACTTCTTTACTATTTTTAAATATTTATGTAATTACGCGAATATTGTGTATAATGAGTTGTACATACATTTATACAACATTCTTATGACATCTAAATACTTGTCGACGCATTTATAATGTTTCCTACTATTTTCAAAAAAAAAGCTTTTGGAACCATTTTATATAACAGGTCTTGATACGGATTTTTCTCAAATATTTATGTGATTGATGTGAATATTGTGAATAGAGTTCTACAGATGTACAAATGTTTAATGTAACATCTGCTAGATGGCTCTCAAATTGGTATTTTTATTATTCATTTCAAACATCTCAATGATGGATAAATCATATTTGAAGAGAAAAATTCAGTGCTCAGTTGGTTGAGCACTTGGTCTAAAAAATCAAAGGTCCTGGGTTCAAGCCCCGGTCTGAGCATATAAATTGTCTCTTCAAATGTGATCTCAAATCGGTGTGACCAACATTTGCAAATAATTCCTAACCATATTTCAAGAAATTAACTTCATTTAGTTGGGTCAGATGGGACAAATTAGTTTGTACTTTATTAAATAACATGCATGTAATTTGTTTTGTTAGATTAGGAATAGGGAATTTGGTTTACGTCCATTTTCTTTTAAACGTTTGCAAATTTATTCCGAAAGTTGTTAATGCCAACTTCAGAGCCATCTAACGGCAGCTTACTTACTTACTTACTTACTCACTGGCACTATCGAACCCGTAGGTTCATGGCCATGCAGACATAAGCTCTCGATACATCCCTATCCTGAGCTAATGCTTTCCAATCATTCCCTGTATAATCTACTTCCCTCAAATCATAGTTAATGTTATTCTCCCACCTCATTCTTGGTCTACCAACTGGGCGTTTTCCCTCTGGCTTTCCTACAAGAAGCTTCCATGCACGTCTTTCATTCCCCATACGTGCAACATGTCCTGCCCATCGCAGTCTACAAGACTTAACTGTTCTTATTATATCTGGCTTCCTATAAAGACCATGTAGTTCATTGTTATGTAGTCTTCTCCATTCACCTGTCTCTTCATCTCTCTTTGGTCCAAAAATTTTCCTAAGTACTTTATTCTCAAATACTTTTAGGGTCGTATGTTAGAACATTACTCTCTACTCAAATTACTTCCAATCACTAGTGAGCTGATTCACCGTGAGCAATTGCTGAGAACGAATTAACGGCCGACTTATCGGTAATGCACGAGAGTCGACGTTTTCGTAATATTGGCAACGAATTACCCAGAATTCTCAGCGATAAAACCACTTCCGTTATTTTCGTCTGCTATAGAGGAATGCATTTATGCTTGCTTCCCGCAAATAATACCGTATACAAACACGTCTGCGACACGCAATATTATGCCGATTCTCCTGTTCTTCCAGTTGAATTCTTTGGTAGACTCTATCAAATTCCTCTTCTCCGTGTATACCGAAAACATGATCGAAGTCTTCAAGGTCCGACATCTTGGATAAATGTTGGATAAAGCAGCAAAGTACATCGATTACCATCGGTTCCCGTCGGTTCCCTTCGGGATTTTAATTTGAGTTGCTCATGTAAGGTACCTCCGCAGGTAGCTTACAAATTTAACCAATTATTATCGCATGAACAGATTTCTGAGTAAGCAAAATCGTATTAGCATACAACTTGCTCAGCAGAGAAGGCATTTTACTGTCTAATGCGTCCAAACATGCAACCCTTAATCTCCTTTCCTCCCTTAAAGTAAGAGTCCATGTTTCACATCCATATAATATAACTGGTAGAATAATAGTTTTATATATTTTCAGTTTAACATTTTTTGAAAGGAGTTGGGACATCAAGAGTCTCTGCAATGCATTTCCAGAATTGAACCTATGTTTAATTTCTTTGTGCATCTCATTCCTATTTTTGATTATTGTTCCTAGGTATTTGAATTCAGCCACTTCCTCAAAATTTCCCTCATTTGTCATTAGCTGTCCATTTCCATTATATAATGAATTTCTACATGTGACCATATATTTAGTTTTATTGATATTTACTTCCAATCCTAATTTCTTAGTGTTACTCAACAGTGTGTGCGTATTGTCCTTTAGTATCTCCTCGCTATCGGCCAATAATACTACATCATCAGCATAAACTAACAGCTTATTAATACCATTCAGTTGTAAGCCTTCCTCATTCTCTAAAGATTTAATGGCATGCTCTAGTACAATATTAAATAGTAGAGGAGATAGTGCATCTCCTTGCTTCAACTCATTCTGGATTTCAAAAGTATCCGAAAACTGTTTGCCTACATGCACCCTACTCTTTGTGCCATTTAGACACATTCGTATAAGTCTAAGTAACTTTTTAGGAATTCCGAACTCCAGCAGTAACTATATAACTTCTCCCTCTTAATTGAATCATATGCTTTTTTGAAGTCTACATATAGTAGATGTACAGTACCATTATATTCCCATTTCTTTTCTAAAATCTGTCTTATACTAAAAATCTGATCTGTTGTAGACCTGTTTCTTCTAAATGCACATTGATGATCTCCTAGAATGTCATCAATATAGGGAGTAAGTCTGCTTACTAATATATTTGTTAGAATTTTGTAGGAAGTTGAAAGTAATGAGATGCCCCTGTAGTTGTTGCAGTCAGTTTATCTCCTTTCTTATAAATTGGTACGATAATTAATTCCTTCCATTCATCTGGAAGAGCTTCTTTTTCCCAAATCATACTAAGCAACCAGCATATCTTGTCCATCAATTTTTCTCCCCCTGATTTTATCAGTTCTGCTGGGATCTCATCTGAACCTGATGCTTTATACATCTTCAATTTTTCAATCGCCATTTCAACCTCTAATGCACTTGGTTCTGCGACTAGCATTTCTGCTGTCTGTAAATTATCCTCCTCAATGTCCTGTTCTGTGTGTACATTTAATAGCTGATTAAAGTAACTTTTCCATCTATTTAATATACTCCTGGAATCTGCAATCATATCCCCATTTTCATTCTGAATTATGTTTGTTTTAGCCTGAAACCCTTTCTTCTCTATACTAATTTCCTGATATAATTCTCTAATGTTCCTATTTTTTGCATTCATTTCAAGATCAATAATCTTCTCTCTCAAATATTCCCTCTTTTTACTCTTTAGTAACTTGGTGGTTTCCCATCTAATAGTATCCAATTGCTCTAAATTTAGCTCATTTGGCTCGTGTAACCATTTCATTTTTGCTAGCTTTCTTTTCTTTACAATGTCGGCACATTCCTCATCAAACCATTTCTTGTTTTGCCTCTTTTTTTAATGCTTTCTGATGCTGACAATTTAATAGTATCTCTTATAGCCTCCCATTCTTTATTTATATCAGTTTCTTCGTCGTTTGCCACATTATCATCTGAAGATTCCAGTACTTCAAATCTATTAGCAATTTTGATTTGGTATTCTTGCCGCATTTCATCATTTTTCAAGTTTTTTAATTCAAATTTTACAGAATCATCTTTAGCGTTTGTTCCTCTCATTAATGATAGCCGTTGTCTGATTTTCACTCTGACCAGATAAAGATCCGAATTGCAGTCTGTCCCTCTAACTGATCTAACATTGATGATGCTACTGTGCCAGCGTTTATCCACTAATACATGATCTATCTGGTTCCGAATTTCTCCATCTGGGGACGTCCAGGTGTATTTATGAATATCCTTATGCTGAAATGTTGTACTCTTAACAATGAGATTCTTTGATGTGGCAAATGTGACTAATCTAACCCCGTTGTTGTTACTATCTTCATGGAGACTGAATTTGCCTATTGTTGGTTTGAATATATCTTCCCGCCCCACTTTTACATTAAAATCTCCTAAGATAATTTTCATATGATATCGTGAAAGGCTATCAAATAAGCATTCTAATTCTTCATAGAACTCATCCTTGATCTTGTCATCTTTATCTTCTGTGGGGGCATGTACATTTACAATTATAAAATCATGTTGTTTACCCTTTAGAATTATGTATGATACCCTATCACTGGCAGCTTACATTAACCATTACAGCAACTCGCGCATGCGCACTGCGATTCTATTGAATTCATAGCAGACAGATAGTGAACTTTTTCCATTACTATTAATCTCGCCATATTTCTTGTGAAATTATTTATATAAAAAATCGTATAAATCTTATATAGTAAATATATCACATAGAGTAGTATTTGATCCATTCGCATTATATAAGAAAAAGACTGCAGTCATAGGCGGGTCATAGGTTTGGTCATAGAGCAAGTGCTCTACACTGGTGTTTTTCATAAGTACCAACATAACGGACGTCTGCTAACCATGTACCATCTATGTACAGTCTCAAATACTGTTTAACGATATTGTATTTATGTGTTTTATAAACTTAATTTTGTTTGTGTACAAATTATTCTTTGCATAATGCATAATTTGTAAATTCAAACTATGTATTTTTTCACTAAATTGGCGATAATATTTTGGCATTGCGGTTTTTATGCTGGCATGGCTGGTCATGCCATTGCCAACCCCGCCAGCGTATAAAGTGCAATTGTCAACAAAAAATTTTCTGGGAATGTCAAAACTTCCTGAACTCCGTCCTGAAATGTTCCTGAACACGTACATGTATAACGATTTACCTTAGCCGATTTTACTAAACTTTTAGTCGTTAGAACGAAGTGATGTCTTTAGTGGGTTTAACGCCATCAATTTCTGCTATGAGATTAATCGGGACACGAAGAGAATAGTTGGATTTTGTCAAGGATTATTAAGATTATTATTCCGTTTTCTTTAAATGACGCGCATATCTATAACTAAAAACCGACAGTTTTTAACTACCAGATTCCGCAATCTAAAATTTTCTACGACTCTAACAGAAATAAAACCTGCGAACCATAGATCAAAGGAACTGTGGGATTACAAAGATGAACGAAGGAATATGTAAGTTCATTGTTAAATTGTATTTTCGGGAATTTGTGATAATTTAGATATTTCGTAATTGTGTAGAAAGTGCCGTTCTGAATATTAGTTGGAAGTGGCAAGTCACGTAATAGATTGCTAAGATGAATGGAGGAATATGCAAGTTTATAGTTAAATTATGTTTCCTAAAATGTTAGATAATATAGATATTATTAATTGTAAAAGTACCTTTATGAAATAGTTGGAACTGGCATGTCAGATAGAATAACAGAATAACTAACTTTTTGAGAAGATGCTAGCAAAAAATGAAGGTTGACAATTATCTACTTAATAAAACTGATGTAGCCTAATCTAATTTATCTAATCTAGTTCGGAAGGTTGCTTTCTACGTAATTAACAGATATTTCCATACTATGTAATTCTGTACAATAAAGCTTCGGCTCAACTGCACTTCTACTAGTGCTTGATTTTTCAGTTATATTGTTGTAAACTATAGCTCTTTTTCTGTATTTACTAACACTGTTTAATGTTTTAAAGTTTTTCAAATAATTTTTATAACATTATTAGACAATTTTGAAGTATTTATTTAAATGTGCAAATCACAATATTATGACACTGTTAGACAATATTGTGATGCTAACTGCTATTTTCTCCACAGAGTATATTACTTAGTCTATGATTTTTCTATTGCTATTTTGGGGTATAATCGAACCACATATTGATTATCATCCTCGATTACTATCTGTCGCTATGAAATTTAAATGACCAATATTTGCAATAAATCCCTAAATCTATGTTAAAAAATATATTAACAATATTGAAATTACCAAACGTTTATTAAAAATGGGTGTACACTCCCTAACGCTGATCCAACCAGCAATAACCCAAAACAGCGATAGAAAAATCATAGACTAAGTAATATACTCTGTGGAGAAAATAGCAGTTAGTATCACAACATTGTCTAACAGTGTCATAATATTGTGATTTGCATATTTAAATAAATACTTCAAAATTGTCTAATGATGTTATAAAAATTGTTTGAAAAACTTTAAAATATTAAATAATGTTAGTAAATACAGAAGAAGAGCTGTAGTTTACAACAATATAAATGAAAAATCAAGCGCTAGTAGAAGTGCAGTTGAGCCTATTTTTTTAACATAGATTTGGGGATTTATTGCAAATATTGGTCATTTAAATTTCATAGCGACGGATAGTAACCGAGGATGATAATCAATATGTGGTTCAATTATAACCCAAAATAGGGATACAAAAATCATAGACTAAGTAATATACTCTGTGGAGAAAATAGCAGTTAGCATCACAATATTGTCTAACAGTGTCATAATATTGTGATTCGCTGGCTCTATAAACTCTGGTGCATGCGCAATGTTGTTCTATAGGACTTCGAAAATATTTCACGCTAGTTTAAGTGCAGTTTTCCCTAATTATGTTAATAATATAATTGGACGGTGTTATGCATCAATCGACTATGTACCATTATGTAAGTTTCGAGAAAATTATGTTTAAAGTTCAAATCAGTCTTGACCATTTATTTTAGCGCCAAACTAACAATACTGGATATAAGTTTGACAGTTATGCATCAACAATCTAAGAGTGGGAACATTTGGCGCTTAGCTGCATGATGCTAAATTTAGATTACCGGTACCATTAATGAATATCTGATTTCATACCCATTTGTTGCAAAACACAGAATCTCTGATAGGACTGATGGCATTTACATTTTCTTTAATAATCGGGATATATTTAAAGATTTGGCGCTAAAAGTGTGCATAAACTTACTTCATGAATCAGTGCAACATATGTCATCAAAATATAACTTTTTTAAAAAATGACACTTAGCCAGTTGATGTATAACATTGTCCAATTATAATTATAGCAGCATATCAATTATTCAAAATTGCCAGCAAATATAATATGAAAATTTCCACATCAAAATCCAAAACAATGGCAATGTGTGGAAAAAACATACAACGGGTGAAAATTGAGATTGATGGAAAAATTATAGAACAAGTGTCAGATTTCTCTTACTTAGGAAGTGTATTTGCAGAGTATAAGAGTGACATTGATTCAAAATTACAAAAATATAATAAAATGAATGGGGTAATACGAAGACATTTTGGTAAACAGATGAGGACAGAGACAAAACTAAGATTACATAACGTCACATCAAAAGCTGCTCTAAAATACGGAAGTGAAATTTGGATTTTAAATAAAAGAAACTCTCATAAACTTCAAGTAAGCCAAATGCGCTTCTTACGTTCATTGTTAGGAGTTAATAGACTGGATCACCAAAGGAACACTACTATCAGAGGAAAACTTGGAGTAGCAAGTTTAAATGAAGATATCCAAAGATACCAACAAGAATGGAAAAATCATCTGAGAAGAATGACAAGAAATAGACTTCCAAAATTGGCATTCCAATATACCCAAACTGGACATAGGGACCAAGGAAGACCAAAACATCGGTGGAAAGATCAAGACCATCTTCGCTAGGTTTACCGTACAGGCCACATGGCCTAAAACGAATTTGTTCATGATGATGATAATAATAATAATGATAATGATACTAATGATATCATAATAATGATATAAAATCAAACTATTTAAAAACGGTTTAATAATGTAAATACATCTTCTGGTGTTCAGTATTATATGTGACACATACTGAATTCTTTTCCTCCAGTCTTCCCTATTACTCCATTGTCTTTTATTTTCTTCTTTCTCTCATATCTATATTTGGAATCCAAGTAGCATTTAATTTTCTTCTCTTCAGCATCTCAGGCATCAGCCATTCCACTTTCTTCCACAGTCATTCTTCAGTAATTTTTTTTCACAAGGCCATACCATTTCAATAGTTTGTACATAACCCAATAGAGATTTTTTTTCCTCCAATTTTAGTTTTTATTACATTGTGTCTTATGTTGTCTCTTTTTGATATTAATGCTGATCTTCTCCCAAAGTCTATTTTCATAAATAATATCATTTGGAATTTGATTGAAACTGCAAAAGTGCCAAGTTTGTGATCCACGTGTTGCTATGCTTCTTACAAAATATTGTTTTAAAGATTCTTGAATATATTTATTTTCTTTTTTTTTCCTCAAATAATAGGCTACTGTTTGAAGTCAATATTGTTGATTTTCTCCAATGCTGTTTTTCCTTTATTTTCATAATTTTGTTTACCATCTTTGACAGTTATTACTCCTAGCAGTTTGTCCATCGGATGACAGACTCCTTGGTGCTTTATGGCAGTAGTAGGCTGCATTATTATATTTGAGTTGTGTTTTTTTGACTCGCCTTATATTTCTTGATTTGTATGAGGTGAGTCAAAAAACACAACTCATATATAACAAAATGAACCTCATAGTGTTATTTCCCACACATATATTCAAGTAGGCTACATGTTTGTCCCACGCTGTAGTCGAGTGGTTAAGGCAAGAAGCCTTGGCACAGAGCTATGGGACTTGCGCTGGTTCGAGTCCCCGGGGAAGAATTTTTTCTCATGGAATTTTGGCCAATATAGGACCAGTGAGGCTACAATAAGTAGCAACCATTAGAAGACCAGCTATAACGGCTGGGGGACCCATCATGCTGACCACATGTCACCCTATGCTGGCTAGATGATCGTCTACATCTGTGTTTAACACATGTGGATGTGAGGTCAGCAGCCGGCTGATAGGCCAAGGGCCTTCTAGGCCTGTTGTGCTTGGAGTTTTTATTTTTTAGGCTGCATATTTCACCTTCTCCCTTCTCTTCATCATCATTTCTCAAACAACACATAGAGTTCACACAAATACTAAAAACATACATTACTCTCTATACAAAATAGAAGTATAAATCATTATGTGAAGTGATCTGCCGAAGTAGTGCATACATTGATAATAGACCACATTAACACCATCTATCCTTCTAACATGGAACCTATAGGATGAAAACTGCATTAGGTGGCATAGTAAATGCTCACATATGATGTGTTTGTCATACTATGCAAAATACGATACCAATTTTATCATCATCTGGTGGCATGTATTGATTTCCCAGTACCGGGTGACTGGAGAAATGGAAGTTTGTCTAATCACTCATATATTGGAAAGGGTCTAATAAACCAAAATTATACATGGTGTCCCATTCAAACCTCCCACATTTTAATTAACTATAACTAACAAAGTATGTGGAATTATAAAATGAGGCCTGTATTAAACGAAACAGAAACTCATAGAATTTTCACTGTCACAAACTAAAACACCTCTATATGTGCACCATTAATAGCACGAACAATATCAAATCTGTATTCGATTTCATGTCACGTTCTGTCCAACATGTCCATTGGTACTGTTGCAAATTGTGTCAAGGATACGACTTCATAAATCATGAAGATCTTGGTAGGCCTACTGGAGTCGCAAACACACAGTCTTTTACATACCAGAAAACAGTTTGTGCTGTTGCTGAGGAGTCACCATTTTTATATCATTGTCCAACATGCAACAGATGAAATAACTGCAAAAATGAAAACAAAAATTTTTTTGAGTTTGTCTTTCTTTTAATACCAACCTCATTTCATAATTCCGCATACTTTGAGAGTTACGATTAGTTAAAATGTGGGAGGTTTGAATGGGACATGGTGTACTATTCAGAAGATAGATAATGAAAATAGTTGTGACGTTCTTGTAATTATTGCTGATCTCTGATTTGTGATGTGAAAAACAAAAAAGAATTCTATTGTCTTTTGATATTTTTGCCTAGATCCCATAGTGTGCCACTTAACCAATTCCTGTATATCATTGTTTTCAACCTTTTTTAAGTTCAGAACTCACCTTGAAGGATGTTAAAATTCACGCAATCTCTTGGTTAAATTAAATTAAAAACTCCATGGGCATGACAGGCCTAGAAAGCACATGGCCTAACAGTACCTGGCTGCTGGCCTCACATCCACATATGTTGATAACAAAAGTTTGTTTTCAACCTTTTTTTAAGTTGAGAACTCACCTTGAAGAATGTTAAAATTCATGCAATCTCTTAATTAAATTAAATTAAAAACTCCATGGCATGACAGGTCTAGAAGGCACATGACCTACCAGTAGTTGGTTGCTAGCCTCACATCCACATATGTTGATCACAAAAGTAAATGATCATGCAGCCAGTTTAGGTGACTATGGTCAGCATGTTGGGTCCCCCAGCTGTTATAGCTGGTCTTCTCAACCTGGAGCCACTACTTATTGTAGCTACCCAAATTCCTCCCGATGCTGGGTGGGCACCAGTCCCATACTGGCTGAAATTCCACGAGAAAATTTCTTCTCCATGGAGGCCTGAACCAGCGCAAGTCCTGTAGCTATGCACCAAGGCAGCTTGTCTTAACCACTCGGTGTGGCGCGAGACATAAATTAAATTAGTACTAATTACTGATTATGCTAATTACTGATTAAAACATACTGTAAATGCTGTATGGTGTATTATTATAAATAACAAAATTACTCCAAATGAGCACATGCCAAAATTTTCTCATCAAACTATTGTGATGGTTGGGTTCAAGTGAGTCAAACTGCCTGTGAGGATCATGTGGTTTAAGATGAGGAAACAACAATCTATGCTGAACTTGTTATTAGGTAAGGCAGTTATTGAAAGTTATTAACATGTGGATGTGAGGCCAGCAGCCGAATGGTAGGCCAAGGGCTTATAGGCCTGTTGTGCCATGGAAAAAAAACAATTAAAGTTATATTAGAAATGTTGTAAGGAAAATTGGAAGAAAGTATCAAAACAAAAAGAGATTTATTGCAATTCTTTCTTGCAGTGTAACATTTTATGGGTCTTTTATCACTTTAGGGGACTGAATTCCCCTCTCAGTACCTACCAGGAGTTTACGGCCCATAGGTTTAAAAATGCTGCTCTATATCTGTCTTTGTCAGCAGCAGTGGTCTAGTGATCGAGTCCCTTGCCTCTAGTCATGATAGTCATGGGTTCGAACCATCTGAGGTCAGTGGATTTTTAGGATGGAAAAATCCAAGGAATAAGTCCCCCAGGAGGGATTTTAAGCAAAATTTAACTGGCCTTCCCATTAAGTAATATCTTGGTTGTCTACTAGATATCTCATTGAGGTGATGAGCTGACCACATGTCACTGACATCTGTATGGAAATGAGTATAATGAAATTAGCTTGGTCAAGAAACTCCCACTAGTGGAGCACCCATGTCTCCATGAGGGACATATGGGGAATATACATACATAGGCCTATATGTCTTTGCCATTTGAGCTCTCCTGGGAATTTCATATTTAAAATTTTGCTTTGAAAATTAGAGTTCTATCTTCTATTAAGTAATCAGTAGGAGGTTAAGGCTCCCACTTTTTCTAGACAATCGGCATTTGTGTCAACTGGGTTGTCAGCCCTGCGTGACGGCCGTCTTTATCCCCAGAACAAGCGTCTGGTACTCATTTCAGTTAGAGGCTTAGTCGACCCCAGGGCCATGGTGCCACCATAAGGTTTGGACCAGTTTAAAAATCCTGACCCCTCAGGGTTCCAGTCCTGGTGGGTTCAGGATTTTTAAACTGACCCAAACCTTCTGGTGGCACCATGACCCTGGGATCGACTCAGCCTCTAACGAAAATGAGTAACATAGCTTGTTCTGGGGTAAAAACGGCCGTCACTCAGAGCTGACAACCCGGCTGAAATCAAGTGCTGATTGTCCAGAAAAAGTGTAAGCCGTAACCTCCTACTACCCCAAGCGTCTCTTATGGCCTGTAGTGGGATCACTTTACTTTTTTTTTTTTACCTTTGTACAATGGTGACAGAACTATATGATTTGCATGTTCTAACAGAGGGCTGCTAACTATAGAATATTTTAGTTGTCTGATAAATGTTTTGTGACAATAAAATTTCAAGGAATCAATAATTGTATGTTCATTCAGATGAGGGATGGGGTTTTTTTCTTCCTCCACCTAGTGCACGTATATTGGACTCTGCCTGTGATGAGATTCTCTCTATAGCCTTAGTCACTCCTTTATGACATTTATCCTTTAGATTTATTCCTCACTCTGTCGAGTTTCATCTTATTACTGACTTGATAAACTAATAGGCCTGCAGAAAAATGTGATCTATAATTGAGATCTTGAGTATTAAAATGGGCCATATCCAATATGTTACATTTCAAGAAAACTGAAATTTTCTTCTCTATACTAGTTTAAATCCTATTTTATAAGTAGTATACATAGAACACATATTTTATTTATTTTAATACACACTTGGCAAAACTAGAAAAATACAATTATAAACATAAATATACTCTTGACCCGTTTTAATACTCAAAGGCTCAATTGAGGATACAAAACCAAAACATTGTAAGTGCCAACATTTTTTAAATGCATTTTGTTCGTTCTTGATGTTGTAAGTGCCATCTTACACTTGCATTAGGAAAGGTGACAAGATTGGAGTGATGCTACAAGTGGAAAATGCCATGTGCCAACCAGAATGTTTCAAATGCTAGTGCAGTTGGCAGCCAAATTGCATTCTTCAGTCTGCAGCTAAGGCTGATCAATAAAATTCTGTTTCTCCCCCTAGGGTGAATGTTTTTTGTGTTCTGGGAATCAAAATTATACAACAATCATATAATAGACCTCTCATTCGGTTTGTATTGTTGAGAAGAAGAAGAAGGCATGGCACAAACAAACATCCTGGTGACAGCAGGAGGTAACATATATTCAATTACTTGCTGATTTTAAACAACTTCTCTGAAGTACAGGCATGCAAGAAAATGTTTTGTGAAACATTTGTCATTTCACATACATATGTTCAGTTACCAGCAGAGATAATTTTGAATAGGGAAATTGAAGGGCAGATGCAGAGGAACAAGTTCAAAGAAGGACGGAGTTTAAACAGAAAATGCATGTGATTACATTAAGAAAATACCAGCTTGTGAGAGTCACTATTACAGAGATAACTAAAACAGAAAATATATGTCACCAGATTTTATAACAAAGTTGTATAAGGCTTTAATTGACAAAGATAAGCCACAGTGTCTTGGCATAGGTTCCACAACATCTTTCTTATTTTATTTATCTTTTGGGTGCCCTAGGGTTGACACCTGTTCTGCAGGTGGCAGAATGAAAATAGCCATATATTCCAGTCTGACAGAACAATAAAATCTAATGAGAAATGTAAATTTGAATATCACTGCATCCAAGCATAGGCTGTCCAGCAGCTTATGCAAGAAGATATACCCATGCCCAAGCTCCCAACATCAGAATCGCAGGTAATATCATTTAGATTTGCAGCATTCCTGTCTTATGATTAGGAGTTCTCAATGATGTTCTAAATGAGGTAAAAAATCATTGGTTCTCTGAGATTTTGTTGAAATAACAGCTCATACAAACAAAAAAAAAATCCATATTTAGTAGTTCTTTCAATAATTTTAAAATACATGAAACACTGTTGAGGTCACTATGTAAAAATTAAAATTATAGAATTGGTATCTGAGTTCTCAGTCATACTCAACTAGATAAGATTCTGTAACTATTCTGGGGACCTTTCGGAAACACATGTTCATCTTCTCTGTATGAAATGGTATGTAGAAGATGGAACATATGTTTCCAAAAGCCTCATGGGCTAGTCGTAACATTTCTGACTCAGTTTATGAAGTCCCGTGTTCGATTCCTGGTGACACCATAGGAGTTTCTCCTTATAGGGAATTTTCCTGGTTAACAACTGGTGCTTTGTTATCATTTAACACCCATCATATCATCAGGGTAATGTAACTCTGACTTCCAGGTGCCCAAACCTAAGAAATGGATTATAATTGTGCCAATGCCAGGTGAAAAAGCCAGAAATGTCATAAAAGACAACCTGGTAGCATTGAAAAAAAAGTTTCCAAAAGGCCTCCATAATAGTTGCAGCACTTCATCTAGTTGACAAGTGAGGTCTTAGATACCAATTTTATAATTTTAATTTTTTCGGAGTTCTTTGACTGGATAGAAGTAGGAAACAAATTTTTGGATACTAAGAAAATTTCATCATCATCATAGTACATTCACGAATTTAGGCCATTTGTTGACCTGTTTCGGCCTCAAGAGAAACACCATCCAGAAGTCTTTTGAGTGGACGTCCTGGTCTTCTTCTTCCTGCAGGTTGATATCTTAACATTAGTTTGGGTATTCTGTGATCTTCCATTCGATGAACATGTTGTATCCATCTTGACTTATAATCAGAAATTTTGTTTTCTAAAGATTCCATGTGTAATTCTTCTAAGATATCTTCATTTTTTTTGTGATCTAGTAGTGTGTATCCTGCAGTCCTCCGAAGATATCTCATTTCTAAGAAAATTTATATTTTCAAAATGACCATGATAAAAGTTGCAGAAGAATACTTTGGTATTTTCAAGTAAAGAAATGCTATTTATCTGTAGGTATGTATCTCAAGTTCTTGTACTCAGAAAACATCTGTCAAAGCAAGTTTTCATAACCTGGACATGAAAATGAAGAAAAATGTTATACTCTTAACAAAATAAGAAAAGGACAATATCAGCACCATGCTATGTTACTTGCCATTTGGTGCCAAGTTTTTTTTATTAACACTTGCTGATGTTGGAATGAACTTGCCTATTTTGTTAGCTTATTTTTGGAACTATAAACTTTCACATTTAAGCACAACTTTTATGGTACTTAGAGTGGTTTGTTCATTTTTGCAAATTCAAATTTGTTTATAGCATACAATAGATTTTTCTTTAAGCCCAGGGCCTTACAATTTTTTGTATTTGATTTTATTCCTTCCATTTCATCATCATCATAGATGACATTACAGTCCATTTTGAGCCATGGCCTTTGACAAGATCTTTCTCCATTTATCCCTCTTCAATGCCTTCCTTTTCCATTCTCTTACACCAAGCTTCTTAAAATATTATTTTTTGCACGATAGTACATTTTGTCATACTTACAGCAATGGCGACCATGATTGAAAGTTCAACTTCCTACATTTCAGGGTTGCCAACCTAAATAATTATACTGTAATCTAAATAACTATACTGTAATATTACATATTACAAACCATGTGTGGGAAGTAAAACCACTGCCCACTATGTATACTATGTACAATGTATATACAAAAATATATCCAAAAGGTAGTGTTAATATACATGATACGAAACAAATCACTGCATTTTAAATGAACTGAACTTCATTTGAAACAATATAAAACAATAAATATGTACTTGCTGCCATTTTATCACTGATTGGGGTCACAGCCTGCTGTAGTTTCAACTAATAAACATTACCCACACTATTAACGTTAGTCAGTTGTTTATAATGAACAAAAATATTTTCAACAAAGATGTTATTATTTTACTATTATTTATTATTTTAAAAACACCATCGTGCAAAAAAATATTGCACAATGCACGTTTGTGAAGTATTTTACAGAATCTCAGAAATTAAAAACCTCACTATTGCTCGGTTTTTGAACAT
The DNA here is from genome assembly GCA_030220185.1 of Diploptera punctata. Classification (NCBI taxonomy): domain Eukaryota; kingdom Metazoa; phylum Arthropoda; class Insecta; order Blattodea; family Blaberidae; genus Diploptera; species Diploptera punctata. The sequence continues at coordinate 498,749 of JASPKZ010009369.1, read as the reverse complement.
TTTCCTCATTTCTGTAAAAACTACTTCCCAACTTTGCATCATAATATACTATTATTTCATCTATCTCAACTTTGGTCTGAATATTTTTTACTTCCTTCAGGTTTCAATAGTGTGAGTTATTACGTAATAGGATTGTCCTCTGCCATCTCATTAATATGGCCAACCCAATGTTATCTAGTTATCTTCATAAACTTATTCCTTCCATTTATCAATACAAATTTTTGTTAAAACATTGTTGTTACATTTTTATTGCCTCCTATAAAATTTGTTTTTTGGCACTTACAACTTTTGGTTTAGCACTTTCAATTATAAGGCCTTTGAATTATTAATAGAAACACCCACATTTAAAATCATTATCAAATTACATTTAATTTTCAAAGCTTTACATTGTAAATCTATTTTTACAGATATGAAGATTTCTTACATTAATATAATATCAGTAATAGAAACTTAAAAATTTGTACCAATGTTTTCTTTAAAGAGAAATAGCATTTTATGACCCATATTGGGAAGGAAGGTGAAATTTTAAGTACTTGCTCCATTTTCCTTGTGATAACATTAGACATGCACAACATTCAATATTTTCACCTCTTCACAGTAATACAGCGACAGAAACTATTATATTACAAAATTTATAATCATTGCTGAAAATGAAACAGATATTTTAGTAGTATACTAAATATAACAAAAAAATAGTTTATAAACAAGTTGACCTCCTTAACTGGTTTACTATATGAGCATAATCTTAGCTTTCTTGACTTCATAAACATAATATTAAACTAAAAAGTATAATTAGGTACTGGAGGTAAGATTTTTGAAGTTTATGACTACAACAGGAACTGTGAATTCATTGAAAAGTTAAAAAATTAACTTGAGTTAATCAACTAGTTTATATTGTACTTAGTTGAATAATTCAAGTAGTTTGTGAACTATTAACTATCAAATGAAATACTTATTTCTGTTATTTAATAATTTATCAACATTTTTAAATTTAAACATCCTATAATGTAAAAAAAATCAAAGAAAGCTACAAAGTGAACTAAGAATAGGGAATTAAAAAAGAAGTTATAATTTGGAGAAAAATTAGGGAATATTGTCAAGTGGTGATTAATACAATAAAACGGTATAAAATATTTAATATGTGGACAACATCATTATATTTATAATACTAGAAGACAGGGCTATGATTTTTTTAAATCTATAAATTACCCAGAATGCCCTTAAAACATTAAATTTATTCCTTGAAACTTATAAAAACGGTCCAAAACTAGAAGGGGAATTGGCATAAAAATTTAATTTCAATTAATATTGCATTCTTATCTGTACTGTTTCTTCTCTGTTGTAATTTTGACAATACACCCGACAGGAAAAGGTTTACCTATCTATACTATACAATTTATCACCCTATTCCAATACTTTCTCTTTGCATTTCATGTGTGCTACTTAACTCATGGCAAAATGTATAAGTGTTAAATAGAGTCTAATAAAAAAATTATGCTAAAATGCCGTTGTATGATTTGAAGTCATTTAAAGAAAGTTTTGCAGTTTCTGCTTATTGGAGTCTAATGGCTTATAATTTAGAGACACAGACAAATTCAATACCATATTTTAAATGGATAAACATAGAAATATTACATAAAGCTATTTTTTTACTCTTTTTTTAATATAAAACCATAGAAAAATCTGACCTGCTATAGAAAAATATGTATAATTGTAGCCGTAGTAATAAAACATCAAGAATCTATGTCTGAAAGCGTAAAATATATTAATACCTTTTTAAAATTACATTGGACTTAAAAATCTGTGATTTTAATTAAGTTTCAGATAACACTTTTTAACATTAAACCTGGGGAATGAAACAAATAAAAAACAAAATAAAATATTTGACATGCAGTAAAGTCTCTGTTTTTCTAGAGATAAAACGGTCTTTAAGAGGGATGGATGCTTAATAGGGAGGATAAATATCTTGTACATATAAACTTGAAAAATTGTATATATAGTACTATAATTCTAAAATTTCATAGAATCATTTTAATTTGAATGTCACCAAAACTAATTATCTTAGCCTTTTGAACGATTCTAGCATATTCTTTTAAGTTGTAATTAATTAAATTTTTACTGCATATTTATATGTACTATTAATTTATGAATTTTATTATTATGAATTTCAGTAAATCTGAAAATGTTATACTTGAATTTAGATTGATGATTACTATTAAGCCTATTGACTATTTCTCTTTCAGTTTAGAATAGACTTATTTTACAAAAAAAATACAGTTGTATAACTATAAATATTTACTTATTCACATTACTTATACTTATTTTATAGTAGGTTTACATTACAGTATTGCCCTTATGGAGTAGTTACAGCTGACTTTGTAAATGTAAAGACTTTGTTCTTGTGGCCACTAAGTAAGAGTTAGAAAGTCGTGAAATAAGTAATTTGATTTGGTCAGTTGTGTATGAGGGGGATGGTCATCTAATAAATGAAAACGAACCCAGTACATGTAACCCCCTCTACCAGAACTTCAGTGAAACACCAGTTTTGAATCCTGCTGATGATGGGACTAGTCCTGAAAGCACTACAGATAAACAAGTAATAAAGTTGAGGAGACGGACCTTTTAGGTAAAATATTCCATAATTTTATACTTTAATTTTGAATAATACCTCAACGAAATATATCATGAATCTTATAAAAGTTGACTGTTAAAATTAAATTAGACTTAAATGATATCTATTCATTCATATAGGCCTAATATCCTTACGATGGGTTATTAGTTATTATTTAAATTTAGAACAATGTCGTCAATGGTAATGTAGGACTACTTTTTGTATATTGCTCTCAGTGGTCTATGGGTTAAGTTCCTTGTCTGTAGTCCCAACGGTCATAGGTTCAAACCCTGCTGAAGTCAATTTTTTTAGGATAGAAAAATCCAAGGGCACATTCTCTGGGAGGGACTGTAATCTGCAAATCTCGAGTCTGAAGATTTACAGGCTCACAAAAGAATCTCAAGCCTAAATTAGAGCCTCTGAACAAAATTTAATCTGCCTTTTTCATCAAGTAATACCTTAGTTGCATGCTAGGTGTCTCTTTGAGACAATGAGATAACTACCTGTCACTTTTTACATCTGTAGGGAAATAAGCATAAATAAATTAACTTTGATAAATATCTCCTGAACGAGAGGAATCTTGCCCATGTGGGGATGTACAGGTATAAAGAGTGAGAGAGACTTTTTTGCATAAATTTAAAATAATAACCAATCAAATTGCGGCCTTTGGACATCTTTAGTTATTTACTTAAACCTAAAAGTGAAATGGCTACACTGTTTTGTCTTCAATATAGTGAAGAAGTTTGGAATTAATTACAAGTGCTTAAGCATAGACTTAACAATAGAAATGTAGAGAAATATGGAAGGATAATGTCACTAAAATATTACCTCAAAGTTACTATATTGTAAACCAAAAGCGACTCGAAAAGTTGGACAGAAACTATTGGAAAACTGAAAGGCCACAAGATATAACTATGAAGTCGATAATTATGTTGATGATGATGGACACAAGTTGTATTTCTCACGAAATATGTGCGTTGCTTGTTAATCTCAGAATATTCTGTCATAATTTTTGTAATATTTCTGTAATTTAATATTTTCTGTTCTTATTTTATTTCCTGCTTATAGGCCTAAATAAAGTTGTAATTTGAATTGAATGCAGTGTTTAACTTCACATTAATATCACTAATCTCTAAGTTCATTGTGATGTTCAACATTATTTTCATTTAATAATATATCATTACAAAAAAAATACAATCAATTTCATAACTGTCTTTAGGATTTTCATCTTCTTCCACTTCATTTCCTGAATGACTCGTGTCCTCATCACAGTCTTTTAGAGTGCAGAAAGCAGTATACCCATCATAACCACAGAAACATGTGTTACAGTCCTCTTTCCAGCTTCTGCCTGGTATACAACTCTCATATATTGGAAATGAGGCTGAAAATATAACATTAATGAATTAATTCTACATGATTGATCACATTCTATACAAATTTATATAAATATGTCTGTCTGTTTGTCCTTTATGTTGCTGTTCATCCGATTGTGATGGGGCTTTTTGCAAAATCTTCAGGAGTTTCCCGGGAAGGTTTTAGGCTATAAGAGAGTTGTAATACTCAATCCATTATCCTTAAAAATCACCCTTTGTAGAGAAAAAGTATTTTTTGGAACTTTTTGGATGGTTAAATGGCTTACTCTGCCTAAACCATAACATGTACACCAAATTAATGTACAACAGAATTGATTATCCCAAAAATCTACAAAAAAGTCCATGACAGCATGTCTATCTTTTATGGATAATTCACGATAACCATTGTTATCTTTCAGCTCATTGATGCCAAGAAGATCGGGATGACTAGATTCCCGAGCAAGCATAGCAGCACACAGCGGGTATTCTTTTATGGATAACTCTCAATAAAAATTTCTGTCTTTCAGCTCACTTATGCCAAGAAGATTGGGATAAGTAGATTTCCAGGCATCCCGCGCCGTAGCCAAGCGGTTAAGGTAGGAAGCCTTGGCGCAGAGCTATGGGACTTGCGCTGGTTCGAGTCTCCATGGGGAAAGAAATTTTCTCATGGTATTTCGGCCAGTATGGGACCGGTGCCCATCCAGCATCGTGAGGCAATTGGGTAGCTACAATAAGTAGCGGCTCCAGGTTGAGGAACCAGCTATAACGGCTGGGGGACTCGACATGCTAACCACATGTCACCCTTACACTGGCTGTTGATCATCTACCTCTGTGATTGACACATGTGGATGTGAAGGGCCAGCAGCCGGCTGGTAAAAGGGGAACCGCTGAAAAGTGGAAAGACCCTCAATTGGCAATCGGAAGATTTCCAGGCAACACCGGGTAATCAGCATGGGGTATCTAAAAATTATTATGATATAACTCATAGGCACTATCGAACCCATAGGTTCTTGGCCGCACAGACATAAGCTCTCCATACATCCCTATAAATTTATAATTATTTTCTTTTTACTTATTTGACTAAACATAAAACACATTTAATTAATTTAGGCATAGCAACACATGCTGGGCATTAGCTAGTGTAATCATAAATCCAAGATTAGTTATAGGCCTAATCTTTTGAAAACATTGTGGACTCAAGTTTAGAATACCTCGACCTATGATTTTCCATACTACATTCTTGAAAAACTGTTACTCTATGTACTTTTTCCCTCTTTACCTATATTTCATACTATTTTAAAGGTTTTGCAACAGTAATTATAACATTTTTTTACAATTATTAAATATTTATCTAAGTATGCAAATTGTCGCATTTATCTCAAATTATTTTTTCAAAGTTCTGCAGAATTATTGTGTGCATGTGCAAATGCTTAAAGAAACTTCAAATAGATAGTAGAGATATCTGTGAAATTGGAATGACCAACATCCACAATTAATTAAAAAATGTATTTTAAGAAACTTCATTTTGTTAGGTTCTGATGGGGACAAGTCAGTATACATCAGATTAATTTACACTTCATTAAATAATATGCAAGTAATTAATTTTGTTAGGTTAGGAAGGGGGAAGTTGATGTACATCCATTTTTTTATAAACATGTTTAGGAATTTACTGTGAAGATTGGTCATACCAAAACTGATTTCACACATTTGTCCACCTAATAGCTCTAGTTTCTTTAATTGTTCACACAAGCGCGCTATGATTCTGAAAAACTTAGAACATTTTATTGATCAAGGTAGTCTAAATCTTTTCCACATTGTGTTTTAATTTACATGTTGTTCTGAAAAAAAATCAAATGTTTTAAGAGGTTTTATGTATTATAGCAAGATAAAGAATCCTATAAACATGGGTCCTGTATCTCTTGAGTATGTTAAAGTTCAACTCTTCTAGTTATACATGATTTAAAAGAGAAGTGGACATGGTTCTGAATTTTAATTGTATGGTAACTATAGCAAATGCTTGGTGTGACAAATGTTTGTTATGTTTCATATTTTTTTATTACCAAAGAGCTTGTATTAAAAAAATATGCTGCACTTAAAATGTATACAGTTGGCCACTTCTCTAAATGTAGGAGCCATATTTATAGGAGATAATTTTTTTTTGTGTTGCATACTATCTCCTCTCTAAATGTTAAAACTTTTTTTTGTATATATCCAAATTCCTAATTTAAAAAATTTATTAGAAGAGTTCCAAATAATTCAGCAGTATTTTAAGTACATTAAAATTAAAATTCTTTATACCTCACCTCATATCCAGTCTTCTAATTATATCAGTTTCAAATCCTAGGTGGTTTCATCTTCAGTAATATCTCGTCGACTGATTTTATGTCATTCAGAAGAACTGCTGAACGACATAACGTCAGTTGACGATATGTTACTAAAATTCCAACATTATTAAATTTCTTTTTTCCATGTTTCAGATCTGTACTCTTCACCCTCCACATGACTAGAATATTTTAGAGGAGATAGGAATGAGCATTCAAGTGAAGTTATTATTCTAAATATTCAGACTAGCTCAGTAGTGTATTTATTTACGAGTTAGATGTGGAAGAAAAGTGAAATCATCACTTGTCATTGACCAATAGCATGATTTTATTATTAGGATATGTGTATGCTGATCAGAAGCATGGATACATTGTAGATAAGTTGTAAAAGAATCATATCAGTTATGAGATCACTCCATCTTTCTCTCCTCTATGTTAACAGATGACCCACCTTTGAATTAGTTCTAGTGTCTGCTTTATTTGTATTAGTAGATAGGGACAGAGGGAATCTCGTTAATCCATTCATACTAAAATCATGAATTAACATAACTTCATTGTAAATAGTTTTATATTCCCTTAATTATAAAATTCACCATAGCTCTGGGGTCAAGTCTAGTGGAAATGAGTACCAGACTATATTTTGGAAGTAAAGGTGGCCATCTTGCAGGATTTACAACCTGGTTAACATCTTGTGCCGATTGTGTAGAAAGGTGGTGATCTTAATCTCTTACTATCTCAAGGGCCTCCTATGGCCCTGTAATGGGATTAATTTACCTTTACTTCTTTGGGTTATAACATTATTTTGGTACCAGTTTTTGATGATAAACCTAGTTTAGGCTATATTCCTCTTAAAGTTGGATTTTTCTGAAAGCTAATTACAGTTACAAATTGATAGGTGAGGAAGAGAATATGGACTCTAGTTATCATCATTTGCCCACCAATATTGAGGGGGAAAAGAATGCAAGCAGCTGGCTTATTAATTAAATGTCTTTCAGATCTCTATTTTTTTTTAAACTGAATCCACATTTTAATTATGGATCTATTGAGATAGTCATGCCTCAAATTTTTCTTTCTCCAATCTCCAAGTCCCTGTAAGTAGTGAAACTCATAAGAATTCAATAAATCATGATTATTTCTTACCTCATACTTCTATGTTCCTTTAACCCTTTAGGTGCCATGAGCTGATTAGATCGGCTCTGGTGCTTCCATCCGTTACCTGCCAGACAATATACTTAAACTACTTGCAAAGCCGATCACATCAGCAGATGTGATTTAAATCTCTGACACAAGAGATTTTACCAGTGGCATGCAGAGGGTTAAACACAGCACTGCAGTATTGGCGACTCCTTGTCACCATCATCAGCTGTTTTCACGATTGTCAATTTTTTCTTTTGTTGATAATTATCCAAACTGCCATCTGATGTTCTTTTTAAGGAATTATTTTCTAAACTGCCATGTGGTAATCACGATTTATTTAATTCTTATGAATTGAACCTCATAATGTTAAAAATTCCCAAATTTAATATATAGTGAAACTCATTTACATATTTTAGTGCGGATCCTCTAAATGTATATATCACTATTAAGAGGGTTTTAATTAGAGGAGAAACATTATATGCTCATACTGGGGTTTGAACCTGGGACCTTAGGCTTTCTAGGCCAATGCTCTACCACTGAGCTACCTTAGAAACTCCAATCTAAATGCAAATTTTTCTCTTATACACTATTAATTCCTGATTGCCGAATGCTATGAGCATTTGCTCAATCATGCAAATTGCGGCTTCTTGTTTAAGAAGACATTAATAGGGAATTTAAACACTACTTTATAAAGCCAGTAGGGCTTCTTTTGATGTTTATATTATTAATTTAACACTTCTCATTGAAGGATAAATTATATTAGAGGAGAAAAATTATGCGCTTAGACTGGGGTTTGAATCCAGGACCTTTGGCTTATAATTGTTTTAATTAATTGGTTTTAATTGCTATGGAAGTTAATTCTATTGAGATGCAAATTCCATATTAATATAGTAATTATTTCTTCCAGCCTAGTCATATTTAAACTGCAGTTAATTTACTGCTTTTGTACAGTTATTTTATTTTTTAACTGGAGCCAAGTAGGTCTACTACAATCAAAACCAGATATGAGTCAAGTTGAGAGGCAAATGATTTTGATAGTTAAAATGTAGGGCCTATTCAGATATCCTGATATCTATAAAATAAATGAGGAAATGCCATAGAAAAAAAGAAGTAAAGTAGGAAATTAAACCTTCTAATTGTTCTGAGATAATAGAGTATATTTATATTATTTTATTGAAAAGTAACTTACATTGTTATAGTCCATATTAATATGAGGGATTCAGAGCAAAAGTGGACCAAGACCAAAAATGAAAATTCTAGTTTTATGTTAATTTGAGTTCAAAATATCATTCATTCTTCAGAGCAATGGTGAACCAAGTATTGTATTTGTTCTTTTTCGCTGTAAACAAAATATTTAATTCTTCATATGCAATTAAATGTATCACTTTAACCCATTCGCTTCAGATTTAAATGCTCTATGCATTTCCACAGAAACCGGATTTAAGGTACTGTAAATTATATTGTCTATTTTCAGACATTCAAAACAAGCAAAAGATAATGGTACTTGAGATCACAATAGGGGGTGGCGTACCTCGTCTTCTGAGACGAAGGCAAATGGGTTAGCTTCATATCAGTCTTCTCAAAGGAATAAAATTTGGACTTGGTCCACTTTTGCGCTGAGCTCCTCATATATACATTGTATTACCTCTCTTTCCTTTAGCATTGTTATCACATGACAGCTTAGTGCAAGTTGCAGTTAGACCACTGCTAGAACATGTACACATATTACAGCCTCTTTTGAAGGTGGATTTTGGTTCACATGACTCATTTTCTTGAATAACTTTCTCAGCCTCTGAAAGGTTAAAAATATTTTAACAATAATTATATTAATATAGCCCATGTGGAGTTGCCAGTCTCCCATCGGGTGCCTTCCCAGGTGGTGGATAGGGGAATGCTCACCAGATATGACGGGTACTGGGGAAATAAAATACCCAGGGTGGACCAAAACTAGCACTGCTGCCTTCCAGTAAGATACTGGACTATCAAAGGCTAGAGGAAGAAAACCTTGAACAAAAATTGCCCGTCCCCAGGTTGGGGGGTTGATGCATCGGGCCAACTCCTCATTCATGATGAAAAGAAAAAAAAAAATGCTAAAAAACCAAACATCATGCCTCGGAAAAATACTCATGAATTTTAAGTACAGAAATGGATGTTTAGAAGATCAGCTGGCAAATCTAGAATGGACAAAATACGAAATACAGAAATAAGGAAAATTATGGATGTGCAAGAGGAGCTGGACATCATAGACATTATAGAAAAGAAAAGATTACAGTGGTATGGCCATGTCAAAAGAATGCCAGAGCAAAGATTGCCTAAAATTGTTATGGAAGGGATCCCAATGGAGAGAAGGAAGAGAGGAAGACCGAAGAAAACTTGAAAGGAAAGGATACAAGTGGCTATGAATATCAGAAGATTGGAGGAAGATCAATGGATGGACAGAGAGGAATGGCATTTGGTTTCCAGAAGACGGCGACAACGGCCATGATACCGGTTTATGATGATGATATATTAATACAGCTGATAAACCTTTTAATCATTTGACCTAGATTGTTAGTTTAGGTTTATATTATTCTTTAAAACATATGTTCATGTGACAAGTTACTTTGTTTTTTTTGTGTGTACGTGTCTGTGCATGAGATATTAGTTCAGTCCAGTGGAGTGATTACCATGCTTGGATCCGAGGTTTCCTGGTTCAAACTTGGCCAGATATGAATAATTTTTTCAGTTGTAAAGATCTTGAATAGGTTTCCTTAGGAAAATAAATAATGTCATTTGTCTTATGTTAAAGATTTAAAAATCCTCCAAGCGCAACATGCCTAGAAGGCCCTTGGCCTATCATCCGGATGCTGGCCTCACAACCACTTGTGTTAATCACAGAGGTAGACGATCATCTAGCCAGTATATGGTTGACACGTGGTCAGCATGTCAGGTCCCCCATTTGTTACAGCTGGCCTTCTCAATCTGGAGTCGTCTACTTATTGTAGCTACCCAAATTCCTCACGATACTGCGTGGGCACCGGTGCCATACTGGCCGAAATTCCGTGAGAAAATTTCTTCCCCATGGGGACTCGAACCAGTGCTAGTCCCATAGGTCTGCGCCAAGGCTTCTTGCCTTAACCACTCGGCTAAGACATGGGACTTGTTAAAGATTTATGGAACATAAAATAACCCAAACATGAAATAATATGCTTCTGAGCAAAATTTATTACCCCGTGGGAGAATAATGTATAAATTAAGATAATAGCAACCACAAATTCAACAGTTAGGAAGCATTGGCAATGATACATAAATGTGGAGAAACTGTAGTCTGCAAGAAAATAAAAAAAATATGAGGTGAGTCAAAATCCCAAACTCATAATAATTGAATCAGTCATTTCGAAAAGAGATCATCTACAGCTGATCAAATTTTACAGGAGAGGGAAAAAACTGATTCAGTTTGTCCAGGATAAAGCTACGAATCTGAAATTTCTACTGAATAATTTTCATGCCCATTCACGTTCACTTACCGATTTACATAACTTTCTTGATTATGGTTTTCCCAAAAAAACTAATTACAATTATCCGGAGATGATCCCTTTTCGAAATGAACGAAGAAACATTTACAAAATTAAACACATTTATTTGAAAAAAAATATTATTGCGAAGTAACTACATACATGGAATAATACTGTATACATTTTATTACATTTCATCGTTTGGAAGTGACTATAAAAAAAAAGTACATCCGAAAAATTTCATCATTGAACATCTTCGGTGTTCTCTACTACTTCAGCTGTATAGGCCATTTGAATAAATCATCATAAAAATTTCGATGGATATCAGGAATGTACTGATGAAGTTTCTTTACATCATCCATTTTTTTGTGATTGATTGGTACTTTGCTGATGTAGGCAGGGTGTGTTTTCACATCTGGTATTTGCAGTATTTCTGGGGGCTATGGTTTGAGCAAGTTGAACTCTTGTTCCCCGAAAATGGTGCCAATGAATTTCTGGCTGATTAGGGTTCTAGGCTTGTAACTATTACACTCAAATTCGTAAAATGTATTTATTGCAAAATAATGTTTTTGTTCTTTTGGAACACCTTTACCCATACTCTGTATACGGAGTGCCTTGAATTAAATAAATAATACATAAATAACGATTGTAGCATGGTTTTAATATTGTTTACTCTGATAACACAGAAAGACTGCAAGAGGACAGATATACAGCTGAAGTCAACATCACATTCGTGCATCAGTCCGTTCGAAAAGGGAACAACTCGGCGAGTTGATCCTTTTTCAAAATGAAAGGTAAAGTCAGAAAGTGGTAAAAGAATTGTGTATTTGATCATTTTTCACGCGGAATCGATGTAAGGACGTATGTTAACATGGAATAACGAAAAAAGTGAATTTCACAAAAAATCGTAGATGATCCCTTTTCGAAATGACTGATTCAATTAAAAGAATCCTCATAGTATTACTTCCTTTAAATATTAAAAAAAAAGTCCTCTTCTAGTTTATGTAAGTTGTACAATCTGGTCATTAAAGTTTGACTCCTATTTTAAGAGACTGTTTTTCTCTTAAAATCCCAACTAATGATAATGTTTGGTATCAACTAACTCACTGGCACTATCGAACCCATAGGTTCATAGCCGCGCGGACATAAGCTCTCCATACATCCCTATCCTGAGCCAATGTTTTCCAATCATTCCCTGTATAATCTACTTCCCTCAAATCATAGTTTATGTTATTCTCCCACCTCATTCTGGGTCTACCAACTGGGCGTTTTCTCTCTGGTTTTCCTACAAGAAGCTTCCATGCACTTCTTTCATTCCCCATTCGTGCCACATGTCCTGTCCAGTCTATGAGACTTGACTGTTCTCATTATATCTGGCTTCTTATAAAGACCATGTAATTCACTGTTATACAGTCTTCTCCATTCACCTGTCTGTTCATCTCTCTTTGGTCCAAAAAATGTTCCTAAGAACTTTATTCTCAAATACTCGTAATCTCCTTTCCTCCCTTAAAGTAAAAGTCCATGTTTCGCATCCATATAACTGGTAGAATAATAGTTTTATATATTTTCAGTTTAACATTTTTGAAAGGAGTTGGGAAGTTAAAAGTCTCTATAATGCATAATAACATGCATATCCAGAATTAAACCTATGTTTAATTTCTTTGTGCATCTCATTCTTATTTGTGATTATTGTTCCTAGGTATTTGAATTCAGCCACTTCCTCAAAATTTCCCTTATTTGTCATTAGCTGTCCATTTCCATTGTATAATGTATTTCTGTGTGTGACCATATATTTAGTTTTATTGATGTTTACTTCCAGTCCCAATGTCTTAGTGTTACTCAGTAGTGTGTGCGTGTTGTCCTTTAGTATCTCCTCGCTATCGCCCAATAGTACTACATCATCAGCATAAACTAACAGCTTATTAATACCATTGAGTTGTAGGCCTTCTTCATCCTCTAAAGATTTAATGGCATGCTCTAGTACAAAATTAAATAGTAGAGGAGATAGTGCATCTCCTTGCTTCAACCCATTGTGGATTTCAAAAGTATCCGAAAACTGATTGCCTACACGCACCCTACTCTTTGTGCTATTTAGACACGTTCGTATAAGTATTTTAGGAATTCCGAACTCTAGCAGGATACTATATAACTTCTCCCTCTTAATTGAATTGTATGCCTTTTTGAAGTCTACGTATAGTTGATGTACAGTACCATTATATTCCCATTTATTTTCTAAAATCTGTCTTAGGCTAAAAATCTGATGTATTGTAGACCTGGTATCAAAGTTCATCTAAATGAACAATGTCAATATTGTTTGATTGTCTCCTCCTATCTATCAATGCATGATCAATTTGATTATGTGTGGTACCATCTGATCAAGTCCAAATGTATTTATGAATGTCAAGATATGGAATTTAATATTCTTATGATGATATTTTTTTTTAATGTCATAAAATTTACTAGGTGAATGCCATTATCATTGCTTTCTCCATTAAACTTTTATTCAATATATTCTTTTATTAAAATAACAACATGCTCCATTACAGCAGTAATACAAGTTCAAGTTTTTTTGTTATAATGCTGTATGTATTCTATTTAATCAAAATATTGGTACCCCATCTTTATTAATTATTGAATTAATGCCATCTTCATGATTCCCATTCTTACTTATTTAGTCCTAAATATATGCATATTTTTTGCAATGCTTTATTATTCCTCTTGCTCCCACCATTTTTCATACATGTATTCCGTATCTTCATATTGATACTTACTGATTTTAATCTCCCTACTCTATAGAGACTCCTGATTTTCCAAATCTCATATCAATTTTCCTTTGCTATTGTGGAATGTATCTATCTTATTCCAAGGGCTTACTGAATTTTTTGCAACAGTGTGAGGTTGTTAGCCACATGACAAACCTCAAGCTGGAAGATCCCTCCTTGTTAACTTTTCACGAGCGTTTATTCAAAGTATTAAAATTTATATATTTTATTTCCTATATCTTGATTGTCCACCGCTGTGGTCTTGAGGTAGCATGCTGCCCTGTCATGCAGTGGACCCGGGTTCAATTCATGGTCCGGACAGGCTCCTGGGTGAGGTTTTTCTGGGTTTTTCCTCACCTATAAGACAAATGTCAAGAAGCTTAGGGTCCAACGGTCCCCAAAAATTATCTGGCCATCATTATCATTATCATTCACCAGTGTGGAAAGCAATGGGAAGCTACCACACCTATAATTCCCTTGTAAAGCTGTAAAGCATAGCATGGAAATGCTATGATTGCAGTGAAGGACCTGCTCTCAGGCAGAACACTATAGAATAGAATATCTTGATTAATATTTACTCACCATTTTCATGTTGTGGACACAATTTCAAAGTGCATATTTCAAGTAATCCATCTTTTGAACAGTGACACATATTGCAATCTTTCTTATAAAACTCTCCAGCAGGACAATTTCCATTCTCTGTAACTACAACTTATACATTTTAGTACACAATTTAATAATAATAATAATAATAATAATGCTTTATTTATTCTGGCAGAGTTAAGGCCATAAGGCCTTCTCTTCCACTCAACCAGTACAAATACAAATAAATATTTGACAAATATAGATATACACTATACTAATTATAAACAGTTAAAGATACATTAAATGTCGCAATGTAAATTTCATGTACAAACATTTTATAGGATAATAACAATAATAATACTTGCGATAATAATAATGATGATGATGATGATGATGACGATGACGACGAGGATGATGATATAATAATAATAATAATATAATAATATAAATATGATAAATTATATGAGAAACACCAATTAATATACACTGCTCAAAACAATTAGAGGAACACTATGAAATATGCAAATATTTTTTCATTGGATAAAGGTACAAACATGAAATTAATAAAGTACATTATTTGTGGTTATTTATTTATTGCTCATGTCAGTAAAAACAAATGAATAACGCTGGCAATTAACTTTTCAAATAATTCCGCTATGTAAGCAATTGAATCTTGTGCTTATTTTTCAAAGTTAAACACTCGTTATATAGAGTTAGTATCGTGTATGGCCTCCATGACATTCGATGACTGTTTGGCACCTTCGTGGCATGCTCCCAATAAGATTCTAGATTTCCTCTTGCGGGATATTCTCCCATTCCTTCTTCAGAGCATCTCCAAGTTGCTGCAGAGTTTGTGGAGCTTGATGTCAGTTCCTGACCTTCCTGTCTAGAAGATCCCACAAGTGTTCAATAGGGTTGAGGTCTGGGCTGACCGCTGGCCACTCCATTACCTCAATTTCATTCCTCCTCAGGAAATCCCTGGTGACAGCCGCAGAATGTGCCCTGGCATTATCCTGCGTAAACAGAAATCCAGGGCCTACTCCAATGGCAGCAGGTACTACATGCTCTTCCAGAACATGCTCTATACCAGACAGCATTCAGTCGCTGGGGAACAAGTACAAGTTCCGTACGATTGTTGTACAAAACTCCGGCCCACACCATTATGGAACCTCCTCCGAATCTATCAATTTCCTGTACAGCCTCTGCAGAAAATCTTTCTCCTGGCCGTCCCCACACCCTCAATCGACCATCACAACGTGTAAGACGATACCTGGATTCGTCCGAGAAGAGCACAGACTCCCATTGGTTCAGGTTCCAATCACCATGGTTTTCAGCATATGTACGTCTTGCTGCCTTATGCCCATTTGTTAAGCGTGGTTTTTTACGGGCCTTTTTGGACGAATATTCTCTTTCCTTAATCTGTTCCTTGTGGTTTGGTCTGAAACCCAGATTCTGGAAGCCATATGAAGGTCATTCTGCAGGTCTTTTGCAGTTTTTGTATGTTGTCGAAGAGCAGAAAGAACAACGTATCTGTCATCCTGGGGGCTTGTTTTAAATTTACGGCCCTGGCCACGTCTTCTACAATACTAACCTGTCTCTCTGTGCCTGTTGCATAACCTGGACACCACAGAAGGTGAAACCCCAAGCTCTCTAGCCACTTGTCGCAGAGATTGACCTTGTCGTAAAAGATGTAGAGCTTGATACACTTCAAACTCATTTAAATGCCTCATTTTGTCAGAGACTTCAATAAACAAGGCAATAATCAACATTCGTCACTATAGCAACATCAGGAAGCTTACCAATTAGAAGTGGCCAGTGCCTTCCAAAATAAAAAAAATTCTCTATATTTGTTATTTGAGGTAATTTCTCTGTATTTAGGCCATGGATCTTTAAAATTTGTATCCAATGCTAAAATTAATAATTCAATTTACATATTGTCCAACTTTCAGCATCACAGCTTTAAAAAACAATTACTTATTCAATTTATTACAAGTGTTCCTCTAATTGTTTTGAGCAGTGTATATTCCTTACACTGGGTAATAATGAAGTCGAAATTAGTGCAAATATAAAGATTTCTTTTAAAAGATGCCAATATCCGCAGCCCCTTATTTCTTGTGGTAGGGAATTCCAGTTGCGAGAAGTGAAGATAGTATATGACATGGAGTGATGTGATGTCCTAAGTTGCGGTATATTAAGCAAGAGACTATGTTGTGATCTTGTGTTTAAGTTATGGTTTGAGGATAGATACTGGAAACGGGATGATAAATAATTGGGAGTCGAGGTATGTAGGATCTTAAATAAGAGAATTAGACAGTGCAATTGTCTTCTCTCTATTAGATGTAGCTATGACAATTTGTGGAAAAATGGAGAAATGTGATCGTATTTTCGAACATTAAATATGAATCTGATACACATATTATGGACACGCTGCAGTTTGTCCGACAATCCATCACTTATGTCAGTTAGTAGAACGTCACAATAGTCAAAATGCGGCATCACTAAGGTTTGGATTAAAATTCTTTTAAGAGCTGTAGGAAGAAAATTTTTGAGATGCTTTAGGGAATGCATTATGGAGAAGATCTTTTTAGATGTTTGTTTTACTTGGGCATGCCAATTTAAATTAGAATCTAAGTAAAGTCCCAAGTTTTTAACGACGTCGGTATAATTAAGCCCTTAAGTAATTAATTTAAGTTTGTGAGTTTCTAAGCATAAATTGAGATTAAAAATGGCTTTTTCCATTTTTTAATGTATTCATAAATTTAAAAAAAAAAATGTTCTTAAAATTTTCTTACATTTTGTTACTACTACTAGAATTTTACTGATACCTTCATTAAATGAATCTGGTTTGAGAGAACAATTGTTCTTAGTGCAGGCTGCTGAGAGACCATCTTCCAAACAGCGGCAGAGGTTACATTCTTTCAAAAATTGTTTTCCTGGTTCACAAAATTCATTTGATTCTGGAATACAAAATTTTTATGTTACCACTCATAAGTTACACCATATACTTATATTATTATTTAAAAAAATGAGATATTTTGGAAAATAGCCATACTTAGTTGAAAAATCATATTTTATAAAGTAATTTATTTAATGAACCTTACTTAATCTATATTATTTTCAGAATAAATTATTTTGGTCATAGTTAATTCTTTATAATTTGAGATATAATAATATATGATTATAATAATTATTGGGCAGTTTAATGAGATGCCTATTTACATTGTTAGAGATATAAAAATTTATCCTAGATTGTGAAGTTTATATCAGTTTGATGTTTTTATTATTAATTTAACACATCTCTGGGCGAAATGTTTTTTCTTCAAATTTAATTTATCCTTCAATGAGATGTGTTAAATGAATAATAAAAACATCAATAGAAGCCCTATTGGCTTTTAAAAGTAATGTTTAAAATCACCAATAAAGTCTTCTTAATCAAGAAGCTGCCATTTGCAAAGATGAAGCCACAGCTTCAAGCATTTGGTGTGCAGGAATTACAACGTATATAAGAGAAAAATTTGCATCTATATTGGAACTCGCCCTGGTAATTTGGTTGGTAAGAGTATTGGTACGGTAAACCAAAGGTCCTGGGTTCTGATCCCGGGCTGGGCGAAAATTTTTGTCTTCAAATGTAATTATATCAATTTGTTATTTAAGATTTATATTTTAATGATACCAAGTGTGACAGTGATAATTATTATTCTTAGAATTTTTTATTATAAATTAATTAATTTACTTTATTGAGCATGATCGTAGAAAATTATGCAAAATAACAGTACATGGGAAAATAAATGAAAGAATTAATAGTGATATTCTACAAGTATAATAAATGGTATGATCCCTTAAAAATTTTAAAGCTTAAAAAATAAAATAATAATAGAAAGAAGGGTGCACAAATGTGTATTAGATTTAGTCTCTGCTGTATACCAACAACAATTTTGTTCTCTTTAAACAGACATTACAGTGGTATCTTGCACACAGTCTATCAGAGAGCTTCCCGTTAGTTTGAGTTTTGGTTAAAAAAATAAAAGAAAAATGCTAAATTTAAGAGGTAATAAATATTATAAGTCATATTGCCATTCAATGGGCCAAAGTTATGGCAGTCAGGAATTCTTTCAATCATAATGATGCTGTATGGACTAAAATTTTCAATTTTTCTTTATTAGTTGGCCAATTATTCTCTTTCCTATCACTTAAAATTATTCTTCTGTAAGTTGTTAATTAATAGGAAGAAGCACGCACAAATGTGCATTAGATTTGGTCTTGTTACTGCACTTTGTATCTTGTTGTTTAGTCCAGTCCAGTCTCGATTAATCATTGCATCTGTTGCATAAAAATCATCTGGTATTTCTTTTCTCTTCTTTTGTCTTATCTCCTTCAGTGTAGTTTCCTGTTTAGTAGCTGGTAGCAGGAACTTAGTGCATAGATCTTCCACGAGGAAAGTTTCCTGTGATAACTCATATGGAGCAAATTTGAAGATTCCCATAGTTGCTTTTAGGAATCTTGCTTTCACTTTTTCTGAGGTGTTTAAGTCTCCATAGTTGAGGTCAGTCCATGTATGTTAATATGGGAAATATTTTGGCCTCAAAAAGTTTCATGGCTGTTGCAAGTGACAGCTGTGTGATGTTTTCTATGTTGTATATGGCAACAATAGCAGCTGCCGCTCTCTCTTTCGTGTGAATTCTGAATGATTTGGCTGTTGTTTGGAGTGTTACTTCTACATATTTGAAGGCGTTTGTGATTTGCAACAGGTTGCCCTGGAGTTGTATGTGGTCGCCGTCTACCAGTCGACCACCCTTTCTGAATACCATCTGTACCGTTTTCAATAGGTTTATATCGAAACCATATTTTTCTACCCACGATGCGAGATTGTATATTGTTTCTTGCAATTTTTCCTTATCTGTCTCTCCGAGTACCATATTATCTGCATACATATATATTTTTAAAATTGCTTTTTAGAAAGACTAAAGCAGTATTGTTGAACATTAACAACTTACAAAATGTATATGTAAGCTGTTAATATTGAACAGTACTGCTATAGTCTTTCTTCCACCTTGCTGATACACTCAACTTCACATCATCTAAACCACAACTGACTGACCTCTCGTGTCTTGGTCAGCTTATATAAGGAAACATCTGGAAAGCCCCCACATGAAAATCTCTCAAACCTTTGAGAAGGCAATTATTCCAGAACCTAGATTTCAAGAAACAGAAGTCTCAGCCATGAGTACACCATCAAGGCAGCCCGCAAACATTCAAAAGGTGGTGTTTCAAGAAAGAGACCAACAATGTGGAACCCTTCTCAAAATTCACCACAGTATTTATTCAACTGTCCTTATTGTGGGTAGCCTATCCAGAGGTGGAGTCAATAATTCTTGTTTTATGTCTTCTTTTTGTTTTTAAATTTCTTGGTTCAATATACTAACCTGCTTAATATTTTTGTTTTAATTCTTGGTTCTGTTTTAACATTTCTTTAAGTAATTCTTGTACTGATCCATTCTTACAGTAATATTTTGAATTCATGATGTCAATTGGTGTTCTTACCAGTTGCAAGATGTTGCTAGCAGCGACTAGTAGAGGTTGACATGTTTATGTGTCCACTTTTGAACACTAAGATGTTGCATGGGTAGCAGTGTTTTAGTATAGATCGAGTTTCTTGAAATTACCAGTTGCAAGATGTTGCTAGCAGCGACTGGTAGAGGTTGACATGTTTATGTGTCCACTTTTGAACACTAAGATGTTGCATGGGTAGCAGTATTTAAGTATAGATCGAGTTTCTTGAAATTTTTACACAAAATTTCCATATTTTTCTTGTTTATTTTCACCAATGCTGCACTGTATAAACACATGTAATTTTTTGCTTAAAGAGTCTATTATAAACATATTAATTTTATTATTTAGTTCTTCACACTCACTGATGGCTTCACTCAAAAAATTTACTTGTTTGTCACATTTTCACTGGTCCACCATGACTGGCTCTCGCAATGAACTCTCCCGATTGATTGTCAGAACCTTGCATCTCTTTATATGTGTGAAGATCGGAATCACCTGAAGTCCTGATCTGGACTCTCTCAAATAGAATGTCTGCAAGATTCTTTCAAAATGGAGGACATTTCTCTATGTGGAAATTTTTGTATGGGCCCACCATTCTTGCCCAAATGCTCTCCAAATTGATTTACTGTCATTTCGAAAGATGGTATGCAGAGTTGTTAATGTCATTCATTGTTCTTATGGTAGTATTTACTCTTTTCCTCATATGGATGGTGAATATGTGCCCTGATATCTGAAGTGGGACTCCTAGATATTTGGATTGTATTACAGACATGATGTTCCACATTTGTAGAATCACAAAGTAATATATGTGATTGAAAGAGTAGACTCTAGTAATAGATTGTTTTCATATAGCAAAATTAGCAATAATTATGGTAAAATTTATAGTTCCACAACCAACAAAAAACATGAATGCCTTTGCTTGTCATTATGCTACTACTTTTCTCTTGGGTTTGTTTTGAAGCTAATGGAACTGAGGTGTCATTAAATGGGTTTAATTCCAAAATGTATAGATCTTAATTTCCCCAAAAAAAAAAAAAATTGATTTAAAAGTTCTTCAGTCAGCCAAAATAAGGAGTGGAAGCCAACATCCAGGACCAACAATATAAAATTCAACAATCTGGAAAAGCTGATGATGGTACACATGATATACCAAAACATGTTCAAAAAGAACACAACAAATTATGAGGTAAGATGACTCTGAATTTACCTTATTTATTAAGAAGAACCTCGTAATGTTACTTCCTTGTGTAATTTATTAATAGCCTTATAGAATTTAGGTTTGCATGATAGAGCAGAAGGAAGAGTACATCATGATCACATTCTTTTATAAATTGGTCAATAGCATATATTTTTTCTAATGTCTGTCTCTTAACCAGTTGAAGGATACTGTGATAATCTTCTTTATCCATTACAATGACAGAATTTTCAAGCAGATTAGACAATACTTGGGCATGTAACCACTTCATAAATTTAGTAGATTTAATTTAATTGTGTTAGTTGTCTTTTTTTGCTTCGATTTAAATATGAAATCACAAATACGTTCTACAGTAATAAGTGTGGGTCCTTTTTCAATTGAAGTTGTTACTCCAATTTCAGTAGAAAATTGCAAGCAAGAAAAGAGAGGTATGTTTCATCAACAAAAACTATTTGTTCCTTCCTGTCTATATTTTTTAATGGGATTTAGGCTATTATTTATGGCTTTTCAATGAGGATTAATCTCCTAGATGCACATATTTTCCATCTGAACCATATTCTTTGAATAGTTTGTCTTAGATATTCTCTTTCTTCACTGCGAAATATCTTTTTCATCAGATGTAGTATTTCTTTCCTTCAAGCCAGTCAGCGGATTTATAATTGTTGGAATAGTTCTTTTCACATATAGAAATTTATTAATCATCCTTCTTATTTGTCCTGCAATAAAGTAATCCACAACATTTTCTTTTGTCCTTTATTATTGGGTGAAGAAAAACTGACCTGCCTGGTGGTGGACAAAGACTTTTTCTCTTTACATGTGCTCAAAGGCTACATAAGATTAAACTTACACCAAGGAAAGATTGTATTTAACTGTGGAGTGTACTGGTCTTCATTTACAAAACATTAAACATGCATTTTATATTATATTCAAGATCAAAGAACTTCACCCTTGACCTTAAAATTAAAACTATATATTTTAGAATTAAATCTTTTAAATGACACCACAGTTACATTAGCTTCAAAACAAGTCCAAGATTTTTAAGAATGAATTTTGAATTTTTAATCATGTTTGAAACTGTGCTATATGAAAACTGAAAATTCTGTATATGTAAATGTTTGTGTTCTGTACAGTCTACCAAATTTTATACAAATCTAATATGGTTATTAGCTGACTGGTTTAAGTTATGTTGCCCTGGTGCAGGGTGACAGGACTGGTGATGGTTCCATCCTATGGGGGAAGATATTTTCACATGGGATTTCTATCAGTACTCACCCAGCATCATGAGGAATATGAGTAGCTGCAATAAGTAGCAGCTCCTAGTTAAGGCAATTAGCTATAATAGCTGAAGGACTCAACATGTCACCTCAATACTAGCTAGGTGTTTGTCCACCTTTGTGAGTAACACATGCAGATGTGAGGTTAGCCATCTGGCAGATCAAGGGTCTTCTAGGCTTATCACGTCATGGAGTTAGAGAGAAGTGTGGTGGTTAGGTTTAAAACCCCATGTTATTGTGATGTTTTAGCATATAATGATCCACATGTATAACTTCACATTTCCTGTTACTATTCCCACTATGTCAGCTGTAGGGAGAGTGAATAGAAGTGGGTTTAGAGTATTATCCATCAGGCCTAAGACTTGGTTGGATGAAGAAGAAGTATATGTATAGTACCTTCACCATGAGCTGTGCATATTCTTCTAGTACATGCTGAGCCTGTGCCATTGGTGTTACAGATACAGGTATTACAATCTTTCTGAAAAGTCTTTCCTGGTTCACAATTTTCACCTTTTGTGTCTGGAAACAAAATTCAATGCAATATAAAAGAAGTGCCGACATTGTTTTTGATAATATAATTATTGGTTATATATGTTTCACAGATAAAAGCTTATCTTTAATTGAATACATGAAAGTTATGAAAGTAGTGTTGGTCTAACTGTTTTCAATACAGTAAAAGCTCCTTATTGACAGTTCCCTTATTTGCATTTTCATTATTTGCAGGTTAAAAAATTATGACACAATTCCTGTATTCGCGGTTAAAAATTTCTTTATTCGCAGATCCAGTCGGTATATTAGAAGGATCAGTATCCTTTATTAACACATCGGGAACTTTTTATTTACTACAGGTGCGTGCCAAGGTGGCTTTTACAAAGAGTGTTTCAAACAAAATGGACAAATTAATATCAAAGTAAAACAAACCTTATTGTCACTAAGCCTAAAGTTTGTTGTTAAAAGCCATCACAGTCGTATTTCACGTCCTACTATGTCCGTTGATAAATGCCGCCCTCGTCACGATCGGTGTTTTATTGTTTCAACTTGTCATTAATTTCAGTAATTTTGATTGAATAACACGTGTCTCTTCTGCTTTGTTGCCAGTTTATAATGTCGAGTAAAAGGAAAGAAAATTAGTTCCAAAGCGGTGCCACTTAAAGTAAAAACAGATATGCTTGACCATTTATGCTTGGCGAATTGTTTTGCATCTGTATCATGCTGTTTCAATGTTAATGAATCAACTGTACGATACATCAAGAAATCCGAAGACACAATAATGAATTCTATCGCTGAATTCACAGCTGTATATTAATCTGAATTGAAGGACCTTTTAAAAGCAGCAAAACAGGAAAAAAATACTAAGTTATTTAAGCTCTTGCCTAAGCCTGACAGTAATAATTAATAGAAATTTTTCAAAATCCCTCATTAATTGATTTTATTTTGATAATTTTCATTTTATTTTGGAACCTTTGAACATATCCCCTATATACCCATACAAATTACCATTCCATATTTGTGGCACATTTGTGGAACATATCCCCCATGAATAAGGAGCCTTTACTGTATATGTAATTAATGTATAGCAATTTCACATAATGCTATACAATATTATTCTTATGTGCTAGTTGAAATTAAAAAAAAAAATTTCAACCATGAAAATTTAAACCAATGTGCATTATACATTAACAGAGCAAAGGACATTAATAATATTTGTCAGATCTGTGTTATCAGCTCTTACTAATATGTTTTATTTTATCTTATTATTTCTAGTATATGACATGGTATAATGGAAGCACAAAGTGTAAATGGAACAAAAACAAAATTATGTAATTAATATCATATTTCTTGTGCTCTCTTTTCTGCTTCCTTTTTTCTGTTTATTCTGCATGAATTGTGTAAATGGACTAACTGCAAAAAATATGAATATATATAAATACATGAATTGAAATTTTCCAGATATATTTTTAAATTTTTTCATTTAAAAAAAACTATGTATGTAAGAATTACTCTGTATTTCTACAGGAAAACTCAATCTTGACATGGCCTTTCTAAACATTAAGTTTTAAACATTAATTTGACAACCATTAAGTATTCTACTTGGGGAAATAATTTGACATTTCTTGGTAAGAAAATTTTCCATATGTTTTCACTTTATTTTGACTTTGTTTAATGTTTCTGTTTTCTTTTTATTTATATTATTAACCAACACAATTTGTAATTCCTATATTGGACAACCTCTTACTTGGAGAAATAAAAAAGTCAAATATAATTAACATGATAGAAATTTATGTTATACATATTTTGTCTGTTTTATTAGTTATAAATTTAAAACTATGGAATCATATATCAGCAGTAGGCAAAGAAAACCTCTTAACTCCATCAGTCATTGGAAACCACATAACTCCAATTGCTAGCACAGAAATATGTGATGCATAACCTGTTGAGAACATGGGCTACAAATTTATTAATGACTTGACACATATTCTGTAGTAAAATATGTGGGAATATTGCTGTATCAATTTTCATAATATTTAAAACAGTTATTTGTTTCTCCTGTAAAATTTACCAAAATGGAGTTACGAGGTTTTTATTACCCACCATCATATAATTTTGAATTTTATTGTGAAATTGCAAATCCTGTTCATGCACATTCGACTTCAATTACCAATCATGCATAAGGAGTGTCACATTTTTCAAAATGCAAATTAAGATGCAATGTACACTACATTTCTGATGCAATTAACTGTTAAATGTACAATAAAGGAAGATCATATATTCAGATAAAGAATAACTAAATAATAAAAAAATATTAACTTATATGTATGATAATAAATAATACATAATTATAAATAATATCTAATTAACAAAGTATCATTAGATTTTGAAGAAAAGAAAATTAGTATATCAATTTATATAAGTGAACACAATATATTTATGATGTTTTAAGAATAATGTAGATTCAATTTAAAGAAATAAAAATTAATATGAATTAAAGATAAAATATATTGTTGGTGGTATGTTAATAAAGAGTAGTATACATGTGTTTGTTGTACCTCTTTTTGATCTTCTCTTGCATACATGAATAGTACATGAGGCAAGATCTTGAATGCCATTTACTCCACAGATACACGTGTTGCAATCCTTCCTAAATGATGTGCCAGGATCACATCTCAAAGCAATCTCTACGTCTGAGAGTTAAGGCAAAAAATTACCATATATTAATTTGACATTATTATTTGTGGGTTATTTTTATTTATTTTCTGAGTACCAAGGTAAAAAATAACTTAAAGCAAGTAGATTAAGCTTAATTTAAAGTAACCAATATTAATCATGGAGGGGGAATTTGTGTACTAATATACAAACATGTATAGATAAAATTATATTAAAATTAAAATAGGATTACTATGTCTAATACGATAAAAAAAAATAGCTGGCGATTGCATTTTGATTTGCAATAAAGACTTCTTTTATTGTATTGGAAAGTTCTATAAACATTTATTCAATCATCATTCATAATGAATTCCTCTTAATATATGCCTTGAAATTCCTTTTTTTTTATAGAAATCATTAGATGTCAATTTAAAATAGGTAATATCCGTAAATTTCTTAGAATAAGACCAGTATTTAGAGGTAATTAGCTAATTGTGTGTACCTATTTCATACATGAGAGATTATTCACAGAAATTATTAATTTTAAAATATATTTTTGGTTAAAATTCTATAAAATTGTGTTACTATCATAAATGAGATGATGCATTTGCTTTTATTTTCATTATCAGATTTATCATTATTTTTTTATTTCATTCTAAATCAGTAACACATTAAGGTCATATCACATTTAGGATTATTAGGCATATCTAATGAGCTGTGTGTTTTTATTGTATATGTCATGTGTGTATGTCCACTGCTGTGGTCTCGAGGTAGTGTGCTGCCTTGTCATGCAGCGGGCCCGGGTTCGATTCCCAGTCGGGACAGGCTCCTGGGTGAGGTTTTTTTCGAGGTTTTTCCTCACTTGTAAGACAAATGTTAGGAAGCTAAGGGCCTAAAGGTCCCCGAAAATCATCTGGCCATCATCATCATCATCCTTCATCGGTGTGGAAAGCAACAGGAAGCTACCACACCTAGTACAGCTGCAAAGCATAGCATGAAAATGCTATAATTGCAGTGAAAGACCTGGCCTTGGGCAGAATTACTATGGATGGGTGTCATGTGTATACCAAAGATTTAATTATTTTAATTTTAATGATACTATGAATTGACAATTATAATGAAATATGTCTTGGTAATGAAATTTCAACCCAGAATTTGCCTTGACGACTGAGGGAAATTAGAAAAAAACAGCCAGAAAAAAGAAAACCAGGATTTGAGCCTGGATCTTGTGAATATTAGTCTTTAATGCTACTGCCTGAGTTAGTTTCCATTTACTAATGACTTATTTAAACCATGGAAGATGACAGCACTGACCAAAGGAAGTATATATTTGAATTTTATCATATTATTTAAACAAATAGTCGGCCGCGGTGGACTAGTGGTTATGCTTCTTGCCCCTGGTCCCGAGGGTCGCGGGTTCAAACCCGGCCGAGGTCGATGGATTTTTTAGGATGGAACGCAAGTCCTCCGGGAGGGACTTTAAGTCGTGGGTCCCGAGTCTTAAGATTTTCAGGCTCGTAAAAGTTCCTGAATGAAAAGGCCTCTAAGCAAAATTTACTGAATTTTCCCATCGTAATACTACCTTGGTTTCCTAGATGTGAGTATGAGGCAGAACGCTGACCATGGACCACTCAAATTACATCTATACGAAAACAAGTGTAACTAAATTAGTACGGTTCAAATTCGGGGGAGAGCACCTAAATCTCTGTTAAGGGAAAACATGGGCATGAATGAATGATGATTGAAACAAATAAAATAATTTTTCATAGATGAAGAGAGGATAAGTTAAATTAAAGAATAAGAGGAAAGAACTTAAAAGTTTCAATCTAAAATGATACTGATTACAATAATCCTTTTACAAGTTTAATATATTGCAAAATTATGAGAATATAACTAAAAAGATTTTTATTTAATTAAATAAAAATAAAACTTACAGTTTCATTTGATTTTCATATTTATTAAGATATAATTTAGTTACAGCTGTTTCGGTACACTGTACCTTCTTCAGACATGTTAACAAATTAATGAATTGTGTTATTATAGTACATAACAACTATATAGACATTGTTACATGTGCAACACTTCAATTTATATACACCTGATAATTTTTCCTTTTTTGTTTTGGTTTTATTGTTTTTTATTATATTTTGTAAAGTTTTATTAGTTTTATAGGACAAACTGGCAGACCTTTTATCTCTCGTATAAAGGAACATGAGAGCATATAACAGAAATTTAGATAATTCAAAATATGCTAACCACCTACTCCAATATGATCATTGTTTTGATCCAAATTTTAAAATTTTACATCTTTGTGACAAAGGAAAGAAGTTGGACCTTTTAGAAGCTGTAGAAATAAATAAATTAAAAAGTAGTAATAAACTGTTAAATTCCCAACTAGATTTGAATGAATCGCCTCTGTTAAATTTATAATACAGATTATAAAAAAAAATTATTGTTGCATAGCTACAGTTGTTATATACTATAATAACATGCTGTAACTAAATTATATCTTAATAAATATGAAATTCAAATGAAACAGTAATTTTTATTTTTATTTAATTAAATAAGTAATGGATTTTCAACAAGTAAACACCAACTCAATTGATTAATTAAAATGATTATTTGTGGTACGATATAGATATTGCTTTTATACATTTGTTGTCATTTTAGTCACCAATTCATTTGGTTATATTGCAATTTATTTTAATTTTAAGACATCTCTTAAGTATAGATATGATGCATGGTATAAAGGAAAGCCAAAAAATGTAACTCTTAAAATGTTGTACATATGAATCAGAAATAAGGCTCTACATAGTGGTATAATATCATATCATCTACAATTTATGTGCAGTCAAAAATACCTGTTCCATTATTACTTCTTTTTTTTTTTCTCTTCCAAGATATCGTCACCTTACTTCTAAAACCTCATAAGTCTAATTTAACAAATTTTTCAAGAGAGTATAAAACATTTTTGACATTGCTTATTATTTTGTAATTATGTTAAGAAATAAGAACTGGAATGAGAACAAGAGAACAACATGGAGTGAATGGATAGGGATAAGTGGAGAAGGAAAATAAAAACTTCAGAGATAGAAGTGTAAACATTGAAAATCTGTATATAAAAAAAAGTTTAATGTTTTATTTTTGAATGTAAACTTTCAAAATAGTGCATTAAAAATATAGTTACAAAATAATAAACATTGTTAAAAAAATGTTTTTATGCTTTTCTGAAAATTTGTTAAATTAGACTTAAAAGATTTTAGAAGTAAGGTATTTCTTTCCACTTGATTGATGATAATCCAAATTCAGTTTTGGGATATTTCATTTTGCAATCCTTTTACGTGGTTTTACCATTTTACTTGCTAATCTTCCAGTTTATTTTCTATTAACTGCTCTTTTCTAACATCTTTCTAATTTTATACAGTCTTTTCAATCTTCCATTTGTCATAGAAATTCCATTTCTACTGCCTGTAATTTTTTAGATCTTTTTTTTTGTTACAACTTAGCTATCTCTCCCATAAGCAATGTTGTTTTCTTGTTTTTCTTTCTAGAGTTTTATTTTTGGTGTCATAAATTATTTGAAATTCATATAATTTTTCTTTTAAATCATTATTGCATTTATAGCTAAAGTCAAATTCCACATATTTGAAGTATGTGATATTAGCCATGAAAATGACCTACATTATTCATGGGAAGAAAAATTTAATAAAAAATGCTAGCCCAACTGATTAATGGTTGTGCAGTAGGTTAGTATTCTGTGTAAAAAAATGAAAATATTCAGTCTCATCAGATTACTATATTCCATGACAAGATGCTTTTAGCTTATGTAGGTCTTATGTCCACATGTACAAATCACAAAGGTGGATTTTTTTTCCAACCAGTATAGGGGTGACATGAGGTCAGCTGTTGCAGCTGATTTTTTTATTTTCTTAGTTTACTTACTAAGACACCGATTTCATACATGTGCTAAAATTCCTTGAGAAAATTTCTTGGGCTTTTGGGAAATCCCATAGTTCTGCACTAAGGCTTGGTGCCAGATTGCTTGATTATACTGCAGGGCATGCTCGTATTAAGGAGAATATTAGTAATTAGACATTGGAATATGTATTGCCCCACTGATTCATGTGGTATGATAATTTTTTTTATTTGAGTCCTTTATTCCATCGATCATAGATATTTAGTGCAATCTTGTTTTAGAAATATTAATTACACAGACCTTGAAGTTAATTTGCTCCTACTTTGTTTTTATTCAAACTTACAAACAACAAAAAATATTTTGAGAAAGAACATTTACTCATTCTGTAATGTGGTAATGCTGATCAAATTCAAAAGAAAAATTCTTAAATAGATTATCAAAATTATTTTATTGAATACCATAAATTCAGTAATCATTACAAACAATAAATTATAGCAATTAAAAAAAACAACCATTCATTATGCACCTTAGAAATATGGGCCTATATTTATTTTATAATTGAATAGTTGCCCTGAAAAGAGATCTAACCCACAAAAATTTGAAAGTTTGGAGTATATGGAGAATATCGAGGCATGGTGCACATAAAACTAACCCCGCTCTCTTCTAGACCTGCTTTATTTATTTTTAAAAGTTGGCATTCAAACAAAATATGTAACAAAATGATGGAAGAAGTTAGTCAAATCATGATCTGTTTTTGGGGTAACTATTCAATTTGAGAATCGTAGTATTTGACAGGATTCTGATTTTTAAATCCTAAAAATAGGTTGATTATATTTTAAGTAAAATTTTATCAC
This sequence comes from Diploptera punctata, assembly GCA_030220185.1. Lineage (NCBI taxonomy): Eukaryota > Metazoa > Arthropoda > Insecta > Blattodea > Blaberidae > Diploptera > Diploptera punctata. The sequence continues at coordinate 468,554 of JASPKZ010009369.1, read as the reverse complement.
CTCATATTCTTCTTCTCCTTAGACCAGTTTTGGTCATAATAACGGTCATCAAAATATTGAGGATAGAACCGAAGAAGGTCCTGAAACCGGCTTAAGAAGAAGAAGAATATGAGGTGAGGTGATAAATTTTATTTAAATAAATAATACCTCGTAGAGTTAATTCTTAAAAAGTCAAAGGTTGATTTTAGTTATATTTCCTTAACTTTGCATCCTATTTTTTTAGTCATATAAAGTAAAGTTGTGTAAAATTAATACATCTACCGTAACTGTAACCATAATGCTCTACATAAAGTTGAATCCTGAATATTAAAGTGCATTTCTTACTTTAAGTAATCTAAAAATCAATATATCAATGATTAAAGACCAATTAAATTTATAAATATTAAATTCAAGAACAGATTACAAGTTAATTTTAAAAACAAATAACGAAAAACAATATAAGTATTCCCAAATATTTATGTAAGTATTGTACAAAAGGAATTAAAACAACATTGAAAAGGATGAAGATGCATAATGTGAAGAAACTGACACATAAAGACTTTTTATTCAAAAGAAAATCTTACTTAAAAAATTTAATGTTTGTTATTAATTTTCACAGAAACATTTTCATTTTTCCAATGTTTAATACTGAATGTACCACTTCTTACTGAATGACAAATTAAATTTGAAGAGAAAAATATATGCCTAAATCGAGATTTGAACCCAATATCTCTGGGGTTCTGTACACCAGTGCTTTAACGATTTAAGCTATTAGGCATCTCGATTTACACATAGATTTTTTTTTGGTTTAATATGAAATCTTTCAGATATCCATATTAAAAGTTCTTTAATGTCTCTGAATTAAAAATTTAACATTATTTTTCACAACCAAATTCATTTTACAAATCTCTTCACTTATTTGGTTTAGTACTATGATAGGAATAGTTCATGACATCACATTGTGAATCAAAATGCATAATTTTTCATTCATATGGATGCATAATTATGTCATGCTTTAAATAATAACTTCAGGCTATTTTGTTAAGTGCAAAAATAAATGGCAAAGAATGAGAAGACCCTTTCCCAATATTATTTTATTGCATTAAGCATTATATGAGAAATTTTATGCTCCATGCTACTGTGTATGAAATAACATATAAATTGGCTATCTCACTTGTTCTATCGAACTTGGAGGTTCATGGCCACATGGATGTAAGCTCTATGTACGTAGCATTACTATCATAGTCACAGAATATCAAAATTTAGTATTTTTCTGGATTATATATATATATATATATATATATATATATGGTATGATAAGAAAAATAAATGCCTGGATGGGATTTGAACCCGGATCTCTGAGTCTGTACCTCAGCGTGATATCCATTACACTACCAGGCGAATCCAATTCAAACACTTATTTTTCTTATATATGTATTATACTCTCCATTATTACTAGATGTCGCGAGAACACTGTCTTCACTGCCATCTAGTAGCTGACTATATCAAGTAAGCAAATTAAAGAGAATATTTATTTTACTTTATAGCAGTGACGCTTTATCGATGTTATAATTAAATCTTTAACATTGAGCAATGCAAGCTTAATATGGTATGATAAGAAAAATAAATGCCTGGACGGGATTCGAACCCGGATCTCTGAGTCTGTACCTCAGCGTGATATCCATTACACTACCAGGCGAATCCAATTCAAACACTTATTTTTCTTATATATGTATTATACTCTCCATTATTACTAGATGTCGCGAGAACACTGTCTTCACTGCCATCTAGTAGCTGACTATATCAAGTAAGCAAATTAAAGAGAATATATATATATAATATACTCCATATACAGTATTCAGATTAAAAAAAAGATCCCATTAAAAATCCAATTTAAATAAAAAGTCAAAAAGATAAAATCGAACAAATCAGGATAAAAAAATAACCTACCAACCATGTTACTTAGTATTCCATTTAATTTTTTGAGCTTGGTGTATGAATAGTTAAGAATTAAATTAGTATTTTTATTACCTCACCTCATATCCTTTTTCTTCTAGACTGCAGTTTGAGAGCTATATCTCTATCATCAGTAGCCTCTCGTCGACCAGTGTTGTGTTGTTTCTTGGCGGTTTTCTTTTTCCTTCTATCGGTGGACCGATGAACCTCTGGATCAAATCAAAATTTGCAGGAGTTTCGAAATTCATGAGTTTTTCTTTCTTGTTTTTTTGGAGTGAATTTTTTCCCAAACCATGAGTTCTTTCTATTTATCTTTGTGTTTGATTAGGCCAGCTTTTGTATCGATTAAATGTTTTTCAGACCAAGCATGGGCTGCTACAGCTGACTTGTCCACTTTACCCTTTTTGACATTTCTAAGATGTTCTTTCAATCTTGTTTTGAAATTTCTTTTTGTTTTTCCTTTTTGTTTTAAAACCAACAAAAATGAAAAAAAAATTGAAGAAGGAAACAAATCAGGAATATATCAGATCAAATGCAAGGATTGTGACAAAATCTAATAGGAAAAACAAAAAGAAATTTTAAAAAAAACAAGATTGAAAGAACATCTTAGAAATGTCAAAAAGGGTGAAGTGGACAAGTCAGCTGTAGCAGCCCATGCTTGGTCTGAAAAACATTTAATTGATACAAAAGCTAGCCTAATCAAACACACAGATAAACAGAAATAACTCACGGTTTGGGAAAACCCAAAAAACCAAGAAAGAAAAACTCATGAATTTTGAAACTCCCACAAATTTTGATTCGATCCAGCGGTTCATCGGTCCACTAACAGAAGGAAGAAGAAAACTGCCAAGAAATGACAAAACACCGGTTGACAAGAGGCTACTGATGATGGAGATATAGCTCTGAAACTCCAGTCTAGAAGAAAAAGGATATGAGGTGAGGTAATAAAAATATTAATTTAATTCTTAAATTAAACCTCATAGTGTTTTTCTGTGTGAAATTTAAATATGAAATGTTATTCAGATCAAGATTATAATTGTATTTTATATGCAAAGGCTACTTCTGTTGAATGTATTAAGTTTTAAACTGTCATATATGTGATATTTTAAATAAAATATGTACGATGTATTAACTTTAAAAATTATTTTATAAATTACATTTTCTGGAATATATTGTCATACTAATAGATATTTTCATGTAATTTGTACTGATATAATGTATTATACATTTTGTAATGGGTGTTTATAGTCGGCCATGGTGGGTTAGTAGTTTTGTTCCTTGCCTCTAGTCCCTAGGGTTCCAGGTTCAAATCTGGTTGAGGGCCAAAGAAATCTTTTAAGATGGAAAAATCCAAGGAGCAAGTCCTCAGGTAGGGACTTTAACCCTCTAGGTGTCATGAGCCGATTAGATCGGCTCTGGTGCTCCTGTCAATTACCTGCCAGACAATATACACAAACTACTTGCAAAGCCGATCACATCGGCGGGAGCGATTTAAATCTCTGACACAAGAGATTTTACCAGTGGCATGCAGAGGGTTAAGCCAGTCCTCAGTCTGAAGATTTTCAGGCTTGCAATAGAACCTTAAGCATGAAAAAGAGGCCTTTAAACAAAATTTTCCAACCTTCATCATCTTAATAATACCTAAGTTGCCTACTGGATGTCTCATTGGGTCATTTTCTGACTACATGACTCTCATTGACATAGGTAGGGAAATAAGCATAACTAAATTAGCTTGTCATATTTAAAGAGAAAAATTATACGCTCAGACCGGGACTTGAACCCGGGACCCTTGGTTTTCTAGACCAAGTGCTCTACCATTTGAGCTACCTGAGCAAGTACCGATCTAAACGCAAATCTTTACAACGTATATAGAGAAAGATTTGCGTTTAGATCGGTACTTGCTCAGGTAGCTCAAATGGTAGAGCACTTGGTCTAGAAAACCAAGGGTCCCGGGTTCAAGTCCCGGTCTGAGCGTATAATTTTTCTCTTTAAATATGATTTATCCATCATTGAGATGTATGAAATTAATAATAAAAACATCGTAAATTAGCTTGGTTTAGAAACCTCTCAAGGGAGGAGGGTAGGACACAATATTGGGTGTTATGCCATGTAAGAAGAAGAATGGGTGTTTACAGTTCCTGTAATTGAATATGGCTACATCACTTATTTTAATAGGACATATTATTGTTAAGTTCTTAATATTGATGTGCTCTGAATTCAAGAAATTTGAAATTAAATAATACAATACTCTAAAATTTGTAAATATTAATTTATATCTTAACAAATTAATTGATTAATTATTAATATTTTGATTTCATATTTTTTAAAATTCCATGTGAAATATTTATTATACTCTTTCTATTCATTTGGCTTTTATTAATCAACTGCAATTGTTCAAGCATGAACTTTACTCATTCTAGTAGTATATTGGTTTGTCTTTATTTTGTGTTCTTTGTATCTGTATCAGCATTGTGTTGGAAGTTTTTAGAAAACTGACTTGAATCTTGTTTGAACCCACGGCATTCAAGTCCATTGTAAAGCATCTTGCCAATGAGTTATTCATACCTACTAAAAAATGCTTGCCTCCGGTTCCGAAGTTCATAGGTTCAAATCTATCCAGGTTCAATAGATTTTTCAGGGTGTAAAAATTCTGAGTATGACTTTCTTTGGAAGGGAAATAAAGCTGTAGGTGATGTGTCATAGATTTGCTGCACATAGAAAAACAAAAACATTAAGCTTGAAAAATGCCTCTTAACAAAATTTAAGAGTCCTTTCATGCCGAACTGTAAATTCCAATGCTAATGACCTGAGTTAAAACAGATCTTTAAATGAAATATTACTTCTGCTATTACAATAGATTTATTTACCTTACAAAAAATTAACAAAAAGATAATATAAATTATTAGAATTCTATTACAAGGATGTTTTCTCATTTAAAATATTGAAAATGGTCCCAACTTTATCGCTGCATTCATGTGTTAATTCTTGAGGAAGTGACCCCATATCAGTGGTGATTTACAATGCTTTCATCCATGTTTTAATATTTTAGTTACCTTGCGTATAACAATTTTTGAAAATGTACTTCATTTGCAGCCACACATGTGGCTTAAGTTTTCCAGTGCTGATTGATCAAATTTCAATTTGTATGTTAACTTCAAGTTCATTTAGTGTGTGCTGGTTATTTCTGTATACTCTATTTTTTAGTGTTTCTCAGAGATAGAAATCACATGCGATAAGATTTGGACTTCAAAGAGCCCACATAAATCCTTATTTATAACTCTTTTCCCAAATATATGGTGTACATATTTCAGTGTGCTGTACAGGCAGTAGTGGAATTGTGTTAAAAATTGGCACAAAGACATTCTGTGTTTGTTAATTTGTCAAAGAATGAGTCCAGGATCCCATTTTTATACTATATATTGTCTATTGTACCCTCAAAAAAAAAAAGGTAGGACCAATAAGATGGTACCCATTGAATGAATACCAGACTCCAATTTTCTCATCATGAAGGAATGTTTTGATCACAAAACATGTTTTTCTGAATGATAGTACCAGTATTTATACTTTTGCTGAGATTTATTTTTTTAATAAAATTGGGAATTATATTGTTTTAAGAATTAATTTTATTATAAGTGAGTTTATTTATTTATTGCAACATGCAAATAAAACTATACAAGATCTTTGGAGCTGGAACAAACATTGGCGGATGTTGAACCATAAATGCAGTGGTCATATCTTTTCTAAAGAAGAATAACATCATTGTACTTTTAGGTTTGAGGGATTGAATTTGTTTGTAGTTTCAGAATATTTAGGTAAAGCAGTATTTTATTTAATAAATTAAATTTTAGTAGATAACATAGAGGAAAAAAAAAAAGACTGAAATGTAATCATTAGATTTATTTTGTGTTTTCTGTTATTTTTAGGCCTTCTTCATTACGGTACCCAGAAGCAAGAATCATGTGCTGATTGTGATCCGGTAAGTTTCTTTTCAACAACATTTTATTCATACATTATGCTAGCTAAATTTCAGAATCATTGTTTTAGGAATACTGAAATGTAATTACAATGTTTTATTTTTATTACATTAATCGATATGTTTGTATTAAGATAATATTAAATTAAAAGATTCTTACCTCTCCTCACATTATTCTGTTAAGTAGATCGCGATTTCAGGCCTATAGCAGGCCCATCTTCAGTACACTGTTGTTGACCGGTGTTATGTCGCTCGGAAGAACCACTTCTTCTTCCCTCTGTTGGTGGACCGATGAACCTCTTGATAAGGTCAAAATTTGCGGGAACTTCGAAGTTCATAAGTTTTCCTTTGTTTTTCTGAATGTGGATCTTTTCCCAAACTGTAAGTTCCTTAGGTGTCTCTATTTGTTTAATTAGACTAGCTTTTGATTCAATTCGATGTTTTTCGTACCAAGCATGAGCAGCTACTGCTGACTTTTCCAATTCTCCATTTTGACATTTCTAAGATGTTCCTTCACCCTTGTTTTCAAATTTCTTTTCGTTTTTCCTATATAAATTTTGTCACAATCTTTACATTTGATCTGATAAATTCTGATTTATTTTCTTCTTCAATTTTTTCATTTTGTTGGTTTTAATTATCCTATTAAGGCTGTATTCATTCTTAGGTGCCAATCTTATATTGAACTTTTTGAAAATTTTTTGAAATTTGTAGTGTTTCAATGGATGGTAAGTGAATTTCTTGAATTTTATTTTTTCTGTTTGTTTTATCAGTGTGCTTTCATTAATTAATTTTGTCTTTTGAATTTATTTATTTTCCTGTGTACCATGCTTTCATCATAACCATTATCTGTTGCCACATTAATTATGTATTCTTTTTCTCTTTTATAGTTTTCTGGGCTCATAGGAATATTTACTAATCTGTATGCTAAGCTATTGAACACTGCCTCTTTGTGAGCAAAATGGTTGAAACCCGAAGCTTTAATATAGTTGTCTATATGAGTATTCTTTCTATATATTCCAAATTCTATCCTGTTTTCTTTGTTTCGTGTTAAATTAAGATCCAAAAATGGGATTTGTCTTTCAATCTCAGTTTCCATGGTGAATTTTATCGTTCTACTCTGGATGTTCAAAAGCTTCAAAGCATCCTCAATTTGTTTCTGTTTGACAATAGCAATTACGTCATCAACGTATCTGGTCCAAAATTTGAAGATCAAAGGATGTCCTCTTGTTATTTTCTGCTCGAAACTTCCCATGTATAAATTGGCCAAAAGGGTGAAGTGAAAGAGGGTTTCCCATAGAAAGCCCAGAATTTTGTTTGTAAAATTTTCCATTATAGGTGAAAAACATCTGTTCAATGCATAATTTAGTAAGAATTATAAACTCCTTTATATTTTCTTTTTCTAATTTGTTTTTTTTAGCCATTGTTCCAAGATCTCAATGGTGGTTCCTCTAGGGACACTGGGAAACAATGAAATTACATCGAATGACACTAATCTGTCTGTAGGTTCTAATTGAATGTTTTCTAATTTTTGTACAAGTTGATATGAATTATCTATTGAAAGGTTATCAAATCCTTCCATTTTCTTGTACTCACTACATAACCATTTAGATATTAGGTATGTAGGAGACCCTATATTGTTGATGATGGGCCTCATTTTGTCTCCACCCTTGTGTGTTTTTGGGAGACCATGCATTTGTGGATTTCTAGGGTTTGAAACCTTCAGCCTGAATTTTTCTTTTTTTGATAGGATTTTGTTTATTGTCTTCAAAGTGTTATCTACGTCTTTGATACTTTTGGGAAGTGGGTTAGATTTTACTTCAATGTATTCTGTAGATGCCAAAACTTTGTCCATTCTATTTCTATAATCTTCTTTATCCATAATTACTAGCTGGTTGCCTTTGTCTGCTTTTGTGATAATTGTGTTTTTGTTGTTGATTTCTCTGATTATTTTCATAATTCCTATAAAAGGTTAATTGTATTAAGATGTTTTGAGTAACTCAAAAGTGTATATATGGTGATTTAATTAAAGGGCCAAACCATTTAAAGATATGCTATTATGTCTCTTAGATAACATGTTAATAAAGTAGCCTAAATGAAATCTAGCACAATTACTGATCTTAACTAAAAGGGGGGAAAAAAAATTGGTATTGTATTTGCTTCCTTAAGGTGACAAAATATAATAGACTAAAAAAAACAATGACTAATATAAAAGACAGATTTTTAGATAATTTTGAGAGATAGAAATCACATGCGATAAGATTTGGGCTTCAAAGAGCCCACATAAATCCTTATTTATAACTCTTTTCCCAAATATATGGTGTACATATTTCAGTGTGCTGTACAGGTAGTAGTGGAATTGTGTTAAAAATTGGCACAAAGACATTCTGTGTTTGTTAATTTGTCATTATATTAAAAGCGAAAGAGAGGAAAGCAGATTAAATGGAACTAATGAAGGTATAACAAACCCTGGAATCTTAACATAGGGACCCTTTATTATACACTGAAAGATCTTATGTAAAAATATTTGTTTCCAATAAAAAATCTCTTGTTTTACATTATTCTGAAATTTCAAATATCTTCATGATTTTCTACAACCAAAAGATTGTTTTGATTTTGGCCACAATATTTCTTATAATACAATTAAAATGTGAATAATTTAATTTAAATGTCAATGAAAAGTGGAATAAATTCTTTTTCCTCTTCACCTAGTTTCGTGTCCCTGTACCGGATTGTGTTTAAAATGATTTCTCCTGTATACAATAAATTATTCTACAAAATGCTAAAATTATGTTTTTGAATATCAGTGTGTGCTCCTGTGAAACTAATAGTTCAATAGATTATTCTTTGAGTATGAGAGAGGCAAGGATAATCTGAAAACAAAGTTATTTTAACATAAAAATTAATAATAATATTTAGCTAAAAGGCGTTCTCTGCCGAGAAAATTGTATCCTAATACGATTTTGCTTACTCAGAAATCTGTTCATGCGATAATAATTGTTGAAATTCGTAAGCTACCTGACGAGGTAACTTAGAGAGAGACGAATAGTGAGAATCCCGATGGTAACCGATGTAGTTTGAAATCTTGCCGCGTACCTTGCTGCTTTATCCAAGATGTCGGACCTTGAAGACTTTGATCATGTTTTCGGTATATGCAGAGAAGAGGAATTTGATAGTCTACCAAAGAATTCAACTGGAAGAACAGGAGAATCGGCATAATATTGCATGATGCAGATGTCGTTGTATACGGTATTATTTGTGGGATGCAAGCGTAAATGCATTCCTCTAGCAGACGAAAATAACGGAAGTGGTTTTATCGCTGAGAATTCTAGGTAATTTCTTGCCAATATTACGAAAATGACGACTTTCATGCATGACCAGTTAGTGGGTAGCTAATTCGATCTTTGCACTTGCTCACGATGAGTCAGCTCACCAGTGATTGGAAGTAATTCGAGTAGAGACTAATGTATTTTTATGCAGATGAGGTTTCGTCGCTTTTGTGCGACTTTGTCAATGCATTCCAACTGTTGTTTGGCAGTTGTCCATCCTGTAAATTGATTTCTGCTCCCTCTGCTGGCTGACCGATGAATTTCCAAATACTTTTTTTTTCTCTTTCTCCGGGAATTTCAAAATTCTTGTTTTTTTTTTTTATTCTTGCAGATGTAAATTTTCTCCCAAATTGTGATTAATTTACATCTTCAAGAATAAAAAGAAAACTATGAATTTTGAAATTCCCAGAGAAAGAGAGAAAAAAATTTGATTTGGAAGTTCATCGGTCAGCCAGCAGAGGGAGCAGAAATCAACTTAAACAACAGTTGGAATGCATCGACAATGTTGCTCAAAAGCGACGAAACCTGATCTGCATAAAAATCAAGAAATTTGAGGTGAGTCAAAATAATTAATAATTAAAAGAAACCTCATAGTGTTATTTCCTACATAGGCCTAATTAAATTAACAAACTATTATTTGTATTCCAGTTACTGTTTTACTTTATTTTAGATTATATTCTATTCTATCGTAAAAAAACTTTCTATATGCAACGTTATCAATAAGTTTATTTGGGAAAGGGTCAGTAAAACAATGGTCAGAGCAGTGTTTTGCATGCTGTGCTGTGCAGTGCTAATCTGAAGCATGTGATTCAAACTCCTCACCTCTCTTCTGAATTTCATGTTTGTCACAAGCTTTTAAAGTGCATACAGCAGACAGTCCATCTTCTGAACATGTACATGTGTTACATTCATTTTTAAATGTTTCTCCTGGTTCACAAAAAGGCTCAGTTTTTCCTGAAACATAAAATATCATTATCATTTACATGATGTTATTGGTACTGTAAATATTATTGTGGCTATTGAATAAAACAGTAATCTACATAAGAAAATTATTTTGACTATTTAACTCATGCCACAAATGGGAGTCAATGACCAATCACATTTCAATGATTCTTGATTTACAACCAATCACAGTCGTGTTTCGCCTGAAATTTACCAACGTTAGTTTATCATAATAAAGAAAGCACCTCCTTTTTTAACATTCTGAATAGATCATAGCATTATTTTGCAGTGACTGACTCTCCAAGAAATACAGCTACCAGATTGTATATATAGTGCATGAATGTCAACACGTAGCTACGAGAGGTAATATAAAAACATTTGTAACAATTGATTATACCACAAAAAAAAAAGAAACCACTGTTTGCACTTCATTAAACAAATTATTTTCCAGGAAATTACGCAGAAAAATATAATTGACATATGATGATCTTGATGAAGATTTTCGGGCTGTAGGCCGTGGTCGTGAGGCTTATAGTTCCCCGACGTTTCGCCAGAGACTGCATCTGGCATCCTCAAGGGTTGTCTTGAGACTGGCAATTCTGTCCGCTGTCAGTCCTATTTATACGTTCCCCATGATGTGTTCGTAAGTTGTATCTGCCTTCTGATTGGTCAGCGTTATGGACTTCCATTGCTCCAATGAGATTGCTATTTGATGGTCTAGTCGACTGTACGTTATATCTGCTTTCTGATTGGTCAGCGGTAGGGACCTCCATTGTTCCACTGAGATTGCTGTTTGATAGACTAGTCGACTGTACTTGTAGAGGTTTGCATTTTGCGTTTTTTAGAACCGGTATCCATACTTTGTAGACCTTTAATGATTCTTCTTTTCTATTGAAACTGTTTTTATGTTTGAATATTTCGATGGCTTCTCGTTGTAGATGGGTAAAATAGTGTGTGCAGTTAGATAATATGTCTGTATTCTGGTACTGTACTCTGTGGCCATCAAGTAAAGAGTGTTCTGCTACTGCCGACTTATCCATTTGCTTAAGACGACTGTATCTTTCATGCTCCTTAAGTCTGGTTGCACACACTATTTTACCCATCTACAACGAGAAGCCATCGAAATATTCAAACATAAAAACAGTTTCAATAGAAAAGAAGAATCATTAAAGGTCTACAAAGTATGGATACCGGTTCTAAAAAACGCAAAATGCAAACCTCTACAAGTACAGTCGACTAGTCTATCAAACAGCAATCTCAGTGGAACAATGGAGGTCCCTACCGCTGACCAATCAGAAGGCAGATATAACATACAGTCGACTAGACCATCAAATAGCAATCTCATTGGAGCAATGGAAGTCCATAACGCTGACCAATCAGAAGGCAGATACAACTTACGAACACATCGTGGGGAACGTATAAATAGGACAGACAGTGGGACAGAATTGCCAGTCTCAAGACAACCCTTGAGGATGCCAGACGCAGTCTCTGGCGAAACGTTGGGGAACTATAAGCCTCACGACCACAGCCTACAGCCCGAAAATCTTCATCAAGATCATCATAGCAACTCTGGCCGTGAAAGTCTACGTGATTACATAATTGACATATTTACATCATAGGACATCAGAAATTAATTAATACCTATAATGTTGGTCATAAATTTCTCCACTAGGGTGCATTCTTACAACATTGCGATCTTTTGGCAATAAATAATATTATGATTTGGTTGCAGTGATGAACAAAAGAAGCAAATGAAGCGTACCAATCGTTTCTCATTTGTTTTCAAACATCGCCGTTTACATTAAATATATAAATATTTTAAAATAACTACAGTTAAATAATGATTTGTGAGTATACAGCTTAATTTTATTCGTTAAATAGTCCTAACAGATGCCACTCTTGATTTCAAAATTCTCTAGATAAATTCGAAATCACTCGTGGCATTACTTATGATAAACATGACTCGATATATATTTTAAGAGAAAAATATACACTTAGATTGGGGGTTTGAACCCAGGGCCTTTGACTTTATATGCTAATTCTCTACTGACTGAACTATCCTAAGCACTCCAATCTAAATGCAAATTTTTCTCTTATAATTTTTAATTCCAGAGAGTGCCGCTACAAACCATTGTTCAATCATATAAATGACGGCTTTTTATTTAAGAAGACTTTTATAGGGAATTTTAACACTACTTTATAAATCCAATAGATGTTCTTTTGATGTATTTATTATAAAGTTAATACTTCTCATTGAAGGACAAATTATATTGGAAGAGAAAAATATATGCTTAGACTGGGGTTTGAACTCAGGATATTTAGCTTTATATGCTAATACTCTACCGTCTGAGCTATCCTAAGCACTCCAATCTAAATGCAAATTTCTCTCTTATAATTTTTAATTACTGAGAGCGCCAAATGCTACGAACCATTGCTTGATCGCGCAAGTGACGGCTTCTTATTTAAGAAGACTTTTATTGGAAATTTTAACATTACCAGTACTTTATAAGCCAGTAGAGCTTCTTTCGATATTTTTATTATACATTTAACACTTCTCACTGAAGGAAAAATTATATTTGAAGAGAAAAATATATGTTTAGACTGGGGTTTGACCCAGGGCCTTTAGCTATATATATATATATATATATATATGCTAATGCTCTACCATCTGAGCTATCATTAGCACTCCAATCTAAATGCAAATTTTTATCTTATAATTTTTAATTCCAGAGAGCGCCAAATGCTGCAAACTATTGCCCGATCACGCAGATGATGGCTTCTCATTTAAGAAGACTTTCATTGGGAACTTTAACATTACTTTATAAAGCCAGTAGAGCTTCTTTCGATTTTTTTAATTATAAATTTAACAGTTCTCACTGAAGGACAAATTATATTTGAAGATAAAAATATACACTTAAACTGGGGTTTGAACCCAATGCTATACTGTCTGAGCTATCCTAAACACTTCAATTTAAACACAAATTTTTCTCTTATAATTTTTAATTCCCAAGAGCACAAAATGCTACAAATTGTTGCTCGATCATGCAAATGATGGCTTCTTATTTAAGAAGACATATTATGCAGATTGTGCGGTCTTTGTTGTTGTTGTTGTTATTATTATTATTATTATTCACTGGGTCGTTCTATGAAATGCTGGAGGGAAAATTTTCTATAGGATCGTAACAGGCCTTGGCCTAATACTTGGAAGGAAGAAGAAGAAGATTATTATTATTATTATTGTTGTTATTGATATTGTTATTATTACTATTATTATTATTATTATTATTATTATTACTATTATTATTATAATAAATTTAACACTTCTCACTGAAGGAGAAATTATATTCGAAGAGAAAAATATTTGCTTAGACTGGGGTTTGAACCCAATGCTATACTGTCTGAGTTATCATAAGCAATACAGTCAATATCTGGTCTTGAGAATGACAGCTTGGCTGTAGAAACTTGTTGACCATTTTAAAACATTAATTGGTGAAATGGGCATATTGACTACATATATATTTTACTCCAATAAAAACACAAATTTTTCTCTTATACATTTTTAATTTAAAAATATATAAGAATTAGGGTTTGATCCCTGGTCGGGACAGTTTTTCTGGGTGAGGTTTTTATCGGGATTTTTCCTCACCTGTAAAACAAATGTCAGAAAAACTTTAAGACCCAAAAGGTCCCCGAAATCATACGGTCATCATCATCATCCTTCACCGGTGTGGAAAGCAATGGGAAGCTACCACACCTACAATTCCCTAGTAAAGCTGCAAGCATAGCATGGAAATGCTATGATTGCAGTGAAGGACCTGCTTTTGGGCAGAATTACTATAGATGGATGGATAAGAATTAAAAATATATAAGACAAACATTTGCATTTAGATTGGAGTGCTTAGGATAGACCAGATGCTTAAGAGTATTAGCATATAAAACTAAAGGTCCTGGGTTAAAGCCCTAAGTCTAAACATATATTTTTTGCTTTAATTCAACAATATATACACTCCAGTTTGCAGATGACCAATTGATATTGGCTCAAGAATTTGAAGATATAGAATACCTCACTAGAAAATTAATACAAGAATATAGTTTATGGGGTTTAAAGATCAATATGGATAAATCTAGATATATGACAATAGGGGATCTTCCTCAAGATTTAATACTAGAAGAAAATTTAGGGACAATTAAATACACTGAAGAATATAAGTATTTGGGAATTAAAATTACTAAAGATGGAAAACAAGAAACAGAGATAAGAAACAGGATCAATATAGGAAAGTATGCTATATCTGCCCTAAATGGAATAGTGTGGAACAAATATATCTTCAAAGAAACAAAAAAAACTATTTTTAATACAATAATCAGAAGCATTGTTACCTATGGAGCTGATGTGTGGGCTTTAAATGCACAAATGAAAAAAAAATTACTCGCCACTGAAATGGACTACTGGAGACGCGCTGCAAGAATATCCAGGAAGGATAAAATCAGAAATTCATATATAAAAGAAAAAATGCAGGTACAATATTCAATATTAGATTTTATAAAGAAGAAACAATTAAATTGGTACGGACACATTAGAAGGATGGAAGAAGGAAGACTACCTAAGATAATCATGGATTGGGAACCACAGGGAAGGAAAAAGAAGGGTAGACCAAATATTACGTGGATTCAGGGAATCAATGAAACTAAGAGGGAATGGGAAATAGAAGAAGATATATGGATGAACAGACAAGAATGAAAAAATGTGTTGAAACAAATGTGTAGTTAACTGTGAACATGGGTACCGGAAAAATGTATATTCATTGTAAAAGCCGGAATAATAAAAAAAAAATAATTTTCCCTCCAGTGAGAAGTATTAAATTTATAATAAAACATGACTCGGTATAGTTTCGGAAATATCTGCTTAATGCTTCACAAGCTCCTTAATTATCATGTTTCTATTCAGAGTAAACATGCTATTCTTTAAGTTATAATTATAATTGTTTTGGTTATGTTTTTGGTTTAACATATTTGAAGATAAAGTACAAAATTCTTTATGTCCATTTTCAGTGCAAAATAAGTTTCTATTTTTATATTTGTCCACTGCTGTGGTCTCGAGGTAGCGTGCTGCCTTGTCATGCAGCAGGCCCAGGTTCGATCCCCGTTCGGGACAGTTTTTCAGGGTGAGGATTTTATCGGGGTTTTTCCTCACCTGTAAGACAAATGTCAGGAAAACTTTAAGGCCCAAATGGTCCTCGAAATCATATGGCCATCATCATCATCCTTATCATTATCATCATCATCATCATCATCATCATCATCATCATCATCATCATCATCATCCTTCACTGGTGTGGAATGCAACAGGAAGCTACCACACCTACAATTCCCTAGTAAAGCTGCAAAGCATTGCATGAAAATGCTGTGATTGCAGTGAAAGACCTGCCCTCGGGCAGAATTACTGTGGATGGATGGATTTTTTATTTAAATGAGTAGTAGGGTCTAGTTGTTTATTTTAATATTCTTACTATTTTCGTAATATCTAATTCAGTTCTATAAGCCTCAGACATCAATGAAATGATGTTATTTTTTCCTTTATGATTCAAATACCGATAGTATGCTATTTATATTAAAGTTGGAACTATTTTAAATTCATAAATTAACTTTGTTCATTTATATTTATACTATGTAAAATTTGTGTCATGAGACGAAATTTTAATTTATATTTTAAATAAGTTCTGCTAATGTCAGTTGTTTGTTTTTGCTTTTTATTTATCAACATTTATTAACAGCTATGGTTATTAGCATTACAACTTGCATTTTGTTTTAATATTAATTATATTTCTTTTTGAAGGAAGACCAAATTCCTGAACAAATAATTACCAACTTTTTAAACTTGCATGAACATGAATTAATTGCAGTTAAATATAATAATAAAAGATGGTAGATATATTAATATTTGAAGAGAAAAATGTATCATATTTGAAGAGAAAAATTATACGCTCAGACTGGGACTCAAACCCAGGACCTTTGGCTTTCTAGACCAATGCTCTATCAACTGAGCTATCTGGGCGAGTTCCAATCTAAACACAATTTTTTCTCCTACATTCATTGTCAATTTCCGCACACCAAATGCTATGAAACCTTTGCTTCTGTCTTTGCAAATGGTGGCTTTTTTATTAAGAATACATTTGCAAAGATAGTAGCAAAGGTTTCATAGCATTTGGTGCGTGGGAATTGACAACATATATAAGAGAAAAATTTGCATTTAGATTGGAACTTGTCCAGATAGCTCAGTCTGTAGAGCATTGATCTAGAAAGCCAAAGGTCCTGGGTTTGAGTCCCAGTCTGAGCGTATAATTTTTCTCTTCAAATATGTTTTATCCATCATTGAGATGTATGAAATGAATAATAAAAACACAGAAAAATGTATGCTTAAACTGGGGTTTGACCTAAGGTCTCTGGTTATGGTGGAGATGTTTCTTCTCTCAATGTGTCCTCGAGTAGGCCTACACTTTAGTCTCTTATCAAATTAATATTGTGATTTATTTATTCTAAGTAAAAGTGGACAGAGTGCTAAGCTAAGATCACATCTTCTCATTTGATTAAAAAGAACAATTTTCTGCCTGAACTGGGAATTGAACCCAAGACCTCGGGCTTTATATACCAGCATATCCAGGCTTCCTGGTTCAAAAACAAATATTTCTTTCTCTTATATAACCCTGTTTTCCCGTAGCATAAACCTTTGTTCAAAATACAATTGGGTTGCTTCTACTTAAAAAAAACTACTACTGTAACTTTAAAACTATCTGGTACATAAAGTCAGAGATCTTGGTTTTAGTTCTCGGTTAAAGCAAAAAAAATGTTTGTCATAAATGATTTATTGTTCGGTATCTTTATATACATATATGTGTATATATATATATATATATATATATGGTATGATAAGAAAAATAAATGCCTGGACGGGATTCAAACCCGGGTCTCTGAATCCCGTCCAGGCATTTATTTTTCTTATCATACCATATTAAGCTTGCATTGCTCAATGTTAAACATTTAATTATAACATATATATATATATATATATATATATATATATATATAAAATTCTTCTGTATGTGTGTTTGTTACTCTATTCCTAAACGACTGGACCGATTTTGATGAAATTTTTTGTGTATGTTTGAGTGGGTCCCTCAATGGTTTAAATTCACAATTGGACCCTCTAAAACCATTAGATATAGAAGTTCACCTGAAGTGAAAATTTAAAAATTGCTCTACCAGTCGCATTTCTCAATGTTTCACAATGAAACTCAGAATATTCTATTAAAATAAACCGAGGCAGGTATTATCAAAAAAATGAGGGAAATCTGACAATTAGAAGTGGATGTTTATCTTGAAATCCAAAATTTAAAAAATGTGTATACCTCTGGACCGATTTTGATAACAATTTTTGTGTGTGTTTGAGTGGGTCCCTGGATGGTTTAGATTCACAATTGGACCTGGTAGGTGGTGCTGCGTTCGGGTTATAGGAATTTTTTTTATGTCAGATGTGTGGTCATCTGTATTACCGACATATTCCAAGCGACAACAATGTGATGTCATAATGCACATTTCTTGAGTCATAACAGATGGCAGTGAGGAGTTTTCTTGCTTTCTTCTTCTTCTTCTTCCTTCCAAGTATTAGGCCAAGACCTGTTACGATCCTATAGAAAATTTTCTCTCCAGTGTTTCATAGGACGGTGAGGTTAACTCTTGTTTTTTTCGACCCCGACGCTATTAGGGCATCCAAAGGCTAGGGAGTCTTTCCTTTCTTCCATTTCTTCTTTCCTTTATTTTCTTTTCTTCTGCAGAAAAGCCTGACCAGAGGCTATAAGATGGCAGCCCCATCACTGGTTTTGCCTTCCTTTGGCCAGCAACCAATCGAAGGGACTATTATTATGCTTTCAAGTATTATACAGAGTTTTCTTGCAAACTTATTAATTACTGAATTGTATGGTAAAAAAAAGTAACTTAATTTTTTATCGTCCAGCCATGACATGAGAATTGAATGTTCGGGCAGGACAACATCTAGTGGGTCCACCAGTGAGTGTATAAATTTATATTTAACATCACATCTTCTCATACAGGAACCATGATAATATGAATGAATTCCTTTTATCAAAAGGCCTGATAGGAGGACACCTATAAGTAAGTTAAATACATTATTAAAGTAGTAAAATGTATAGATTATGGCACATCTTGTGAATTGAAGATCATCATCATCCAAATCAAGTTGTAGGCCTTAGTGGCCTGTTATGGTCTCCTTCCATCTTTTAAAAGGCCAGCCCAAAGATCTTTTTCTGCGAATTTGTTGAGGGAATCTGGAACATTTCATTCTGTTGACATGTAGAAGCCATTTTTTCCAGTAGATGGTGAGCTGTTCGTGAATGGGCATTAAGTTTAATTCTTTGGTGATCTGGATCACTTCTTTTATGGTCTAAGAGTTTGTAGTCAGTAGTTCTTCCTTAGAATTTAATTTTGCAGTTGTTACGTGTTCTATGTCTTTATTCCATAGACTCCAGGTCTCTCTGCTGTACATGAGCATGGGTCTTGCCAATACATTGTATGCTTTTAACCTGGTATTTTTCTGTAGTCTATTCATTGTCAAAACTTGATTAATGACTCTAAGGGCATTATTGAAATTTTTAATTTTCTTTTATCTCTCTTCTTCAGGGAATCCTGACAACATTAGCTTGGGATAGGGATGTATGGAGAACTTATGTCTGCACAGCTATGAATCTATGGGTTTGATTATGCCAATGAGTTAATAAGCCTTTTTTGTCATGATATAAGTGATAGCCAGAATATAATAAGTTTCCAATGCAAATTTTACTTCTAATCGGCATCTTTCGTTGAAAAGTCATATTTGTTTGTTTTTTTTATAAATTTCCATGTTAATTTTTTTGCTTTATATTAAGATGGTTGGATCCATGGCACGAGCATTTAGATGCTCTTCTCACCACTGGGGTCCTGATATCGAGTCTCGGTCACTCCATGGTTTCATGGAGAACGAAATGGGGCTTGGGCAGGTTTCTCTCAGGGTTTCTCCCATTTTCCCCTGCCACAAATTTCATTCCACCATTTATCGTTACTCATCTCATCCATTTCATTTTGTTCATTTGCCCTTGTGACCGTGCGTCAGGGATGGTCGAGCGGCACCCTTGTAGTTCACAGACCTCTATAAATATAGGGGCTTCAGCTCGCCTCATTCCTTGACCCGATCCTGAGTTGGACACGAGGATATATATATATATATATATATATATATATAAGATGATGTAAGGAATATTGTAACTCATCTTCACTGATAGCAAAGAGAACTTGGTCATCTGCATATAGTTAGGTATCAAGGAATTTGTTGATTAAGAGCTGGATGCTTTCATGTGTTGTCATTCTCCAATGTTGGATAATTACATTAATGTAAGTATTGAATAGCAATGGTGATTATGGGTACCTTGGCATACTCCACAATTGATGGTTTCCATGTGTATAATCTAATATAATTCTAATTGAGATTACATTTTTCTTTATATAAATTTTAAATTGACAAAATTATTTAACTTAAGGTTTCATCATCAGAATTTCAAAAAGCTTGTTTCTACTAATCCGATTGAATGTCTTTCTCAAGTTAAATGCCAAGAAGTTTCTTTGTTTGTGAATTGAAGATCTCTATTGAATTAATATGTTGTTTGTTTTTAATGGCAGGATATTGATTTTCACATAATTATCTGTGTTGCTTCCCAGCATACGCTAACTACATCTGTAGCTTCTTGTTTTTCTTTTGACAAGGTAGATCATTTTTCAGTAAACGTTTAGAATTCATGATGTAGTCTGATTAGTTTGCAGATTACATAACTCTCTGGAAAGTACAGTACTGTAAAACTATTTGGATTTATACTGGGTATCATGTTCTCTAGACTAAGGGTTGTATCTATGAACGCATTAGACCATAAAAGTCGTTCTCAGCTTGTACTCTGCTGAGAAAGTTGCATCCAAAGAAATTTTTGCATACTCAAAAATCTGTTCATGCGATAATTGTCGAAATTCCTAAGCTACCTGGCAAGGTGACTTTGCAGAGAACGAATCGTGAGCAACCCGATGTACTTTGAAACCTTGCTGCCTACTTTGCTGCTTTATCCAAGATGTCGGACCTTGAAGACTTCGATCATGTTTTCAGTATACGCGGAGAAGAGGAATTTGATAGAGTCTACCAAAGAATTCAACTGGAAGAACAGGAGAATCGGCATAATATTGCGTGATGCAGACATTGTCGTATACGGTTTTATTTGCAGGATGCAAGCGTAAATGCATTCTCTAGCAGACGAAAATAACGGAAGTGGTTTTATCGCTGAGAATTCTGGGTAATTTCTTGCCAATATTATGAAAAAAAACTATTTTCATGCATGACCAGTCAGCGACTCACTAATTCAAACTTTACAGATTCTCATGGAAAATTCAGCTCACCAGAGACTAATGTATTTGCGTGCGGCGCTAAATCATGTTATATGTTGAGAAAATTATTTCAATTTTAAATTATATTTATCAACTGTTTTATTGCTTTCTCACTTATTTCTTCTGTATGAATTCTTTGTATATTGCTGTTATTATTTCCTGTATTATTTCATGAACTGTATCCATAGATTTTCAAACTAAATAAGTTGCACTGTGAGATACACTAATATGTTAATAATTAATAAAAACTTAGTCATTTATCACCTCATATTTCATGTTCCACGAGTCGTGGATATGGCTGAAGATTGGAGGGATTCCTCCAGAAACCACAGTTCTGTGCATGAAGAACATGAAATATGAGGTGAGATATGACTCTGTTTTTATTAATTATTAACTTGAAAACCTCATAATGTCATTTCCCATAATTATGAACACTGATATGTGTTTGAATCTGCAAACTTTGAAACCGGGGCAAACTGGTAACTGCTAGATCATAAAGACTGTACTGAGGCGAAAAAATTGTTATTGATATGTTACAGAGATATGTAAAATTACTCTATTAACTTTTATGAAAATCAAATATTTTTTTATTAAAAGAGTTTTATGAGAATTGAAAAATCAACATAGAGGAATGGGGATTTTAATTAATGACTTCTGTCTGTGTTTACTTAATTATGCGGATGATCAGATATTAATAGCTCAAGATGCATATGATTTAGAATGTATGTTATCTAAATTAAATTATATTTATAACAAATGGAGTACTTTCAAGCAATGAAAGTGGGATAGAATTATTTTTAGAATTCAATAGGGAAGAGAGATAATTGGTTGCATATATTCAGTTTTTTTTGGTATAAAAATGTATCTAAAGTGATTTAAAAAAAAAGGACTGGTAGAAGTATGGTAGAAACAGTTGCCTACTGTAGAAGTGAAAGACGGTGCATTGGGGAATCAGTGAAGAAGAAAATCTTGACACTGGATATTGACTATTTAAGAAGAATTTTGGATTATTGAAAATTGACAAAATCCCATGTCAGAAAATAAGAAATATGATAGGTACAGAGGAATTGAACAAAGATCATTAAGATGTTGGGACATATGATGAGAATGAGGGAATCAGTGAAGAAGAAAATCTTGGTACTGGATATTGACTATTTAAGAAAAATTTTGGATTATTGAAAATTGACAAAATTCCATGTTAGGAAATAAGAAATATGATAGGTACAGAGGAATTGAACAAAAATCATTAAGATGGTTGGGACATATGATGAGAATGAGGGATGATAGCCAAAATGAAAATCTTCAATTGGTAATGTCCTGGCAGAGGAAAGAAAGGAAGACTAAGGGTCGAATTTATAAATGCATTAGACCGTAAAAGGCATTCTCTGCTGAGAAAGTTTTATCCTAATACATTTTTCTTACTCAGAAATCTATTCATGCGATAATAATTGTAAGCTACCTGACGAGGTAATTTAAGATCATAGCTCAAGATAGAAACTTATCGTGAGAATCCCTAAGGGAACCGATAGGAACCGATGGTAACTGATGTAGTTCGAAACTTTGCCGCTTTATCCAAGATGTCGGACCTTGAAGACTTCGATCATGTTTTCGGTATACGCGGAGAAGAGGAATTTGATAGAGTCTACCAAAGAATTCAACTGGAAGAACAGGAGAATCAGCGTAATATTGCGCGATGCAGACGTCGTTGTATACGGTATTATTTGTGGGACGCAAGTGTAAATGCGTTCCTCTATAGCAGACGAAAATAACGGAAGTGGTTTTATCGCTGAGAATTCTGGGTAATTCGTTGCCAATATTACGAAAACGTCGACTTTCATGCATGACCAGTAAGTCGACCGTTAATTGGATTTCAGCAATTGCTCACGGTGAGTCAGCTCACCAGTGATTGGAAGTAATTTGAGTAGAGACTAATGTACTTGCATGCGGCCGATCTAAGTGGAAGGGAAATGTGTTCAGAGGATGGGAGCCAGATGACTCAATTTGGAAGATGCATTGAATAGAAATAAGTGGAGACTAGGAGTGGGAAAGCAACCTCAGCTATAGAAACTATATATATATATATATATATATA
Source organism: Diploptera punctata (assembly GCA_030220185.1). Lineage (NCBI taxonomy): Eukaryota > Metazoa > Arthropoda > Insecta > Blattodea > Blaberidae > Diploptera > Diploptera punctata. The sequence continues at coordinate 445,813 of JASPKZ010009369.1, read as the reverse complement.
TATTAATCTGTTAACTTGTTATTGATCCAGTTTTACCTAATCGGGCTGCTATACAATCCTTGAGTATACACTGGGCAGAAAGTCCATCCTCTGCACAATGACACTTATTACAGTCCTTCTTGAATGTTGATCCTGGTCTGCACACTTGAGCTGTAAAATACATTTAAATGTTACAAAAAAAGTGTATGTCTCCTGAAGAATCTCTTGGTGCAGTGGTTCCCAACCTTTTTGAACTTGCAAACCCTTTCCACAATGATCTGAGTTGGATGAACCACTGACTTTTAAATAAACATACAATAGACATGCATAAAATTTAATTCCAAGCAAAAGGTTTAATAACCTTAAATTAACTTAACCCTTAACAGTTAAAACCTAAAGTTACTCTAGTTACGACTTAAAAGTTACACAACGTATAGGCCTAGTTGCAATAATAAATACAAGTTTTCATTGTAATTGTTCACCTCTTCTTGGAATTGAGTGAGAAGGTTGCACCTGCTTTCCATGTCACAGAGCTTTGAAGTCAGGAACCACAAAAGTTATATAAAGTCTCAAATAACTTTCAGCACGAAGTCTGTTTCTGCATTTATTTTTTAAATAGGCAATTGAAGAAAACTACTTTTCACACAAATAGGGATATACATACTTAACAAGGGGCATTATAGGGTTAATTTAATTTTAAAATAATAATAATTATTACTATTATTATTATGACAATGATGCAGAAATGAAGGAAACAATAATGGGCCTAACCCCAAAACCCGCCATTACGAAAAGGTTTTGGCGAACCCCTTGAAATATTTTGCGAACCCTCTGGGGGTTCGTGAACCAGAGGTTGAGAAACGGTGCCCTAGTGGATACATACAAATTAACTGAAATCCAATTGGATGCTCTACTGCTGTTAGGTGACGTAGCATTTATTGCAACTAGTGTAAATGATTTACAAATTGATGAAAGTAGTAATGAAGTTATTGCAGAAAATGGGAACTAATACAAGAAAAAGAAGAGCTTTATCCAGAATTTCCAGTAGAGTAAAAGTTATATTTGAAAAGAAAAATATACGCCTAGACTGGGGTTTGAACCCAGGACCTTTGACTCTCTATGTCAATGCTCTTCCATCTGTGCTACCTAGGCCTCCAATCCAAATGCGTATTTTTCTCTTATACGTAGTTAATTCCCTAACCCCAAATGCTATGAGCCGTTGCTACGATTTTTGCAAATGGCGGCTTCTTTATTAAGAAGACTTTTTATTGGGAATTTGAACATTACTTATAAAGCTAGTAGTGCTTCTTTCAATGTTCATATTATTCATTTTTAAACATCTTAATGATGGACAAATTATATTTGAAAAGAAAAATATACACCTAAACTGGGGTTTGAACCCAGGAACTTTGACTCTCTATGTCAATGCTCTTCCATCTGTGCTACCTAGGCCTCCAATCTAAACGTATATTTTTCTCTTATACATAGTTAATTCCCTAACCCCAAATGCTACGATTTTTGCAAATGACGGCTTCTTTATTAAGAAGACTTTTTATTGGGAATTTAAACATTACTTATAAAGCCAATAGTACTTCTTTCAATGTTAATATTATTCATTTTTAAATATCCTAATGATGGACAAATTATATTTGAAAAGAAAAACATATGCCTAGACTGGGGTTTGAACCCAGGACCTTTGACTCTCTATGTCAATGCTCTTCCATCTGAGTTACCTAGGCCTCCAATCTAAATGCATATTTTTCTCTTATACGTAGTTAATTCCCTAACCCCAAATGCTACGAGCCGTTGCTACGATTTTTGCAAATGGCGGCTTCTTTATTAAGAAGACTTTTTATTGGGAATATAAACATTACTTATAAAGCTAGTAGTGCTTCTTTCAATGTTCATATTATTCATTTTTAAACATTTTAATGATGGACAAATTATATTTGAAAACAGTAAAACTTGTTTCAATTGTCAGTGAGTAGAAAGTAAGAGCTAAATTCTTCACATAATATCTTAATTGACTTGTATTCGTCATCCATCCATAGTAATTCTGCCTGAGGGCAGATCTTTCACTGCAATCATAGCATTTTCATGCTATTCTTTGCAGCTTTACTAGGGAATTATAGGTGTGGTAGCTTCCCATTGCTTTCCACACCGGTAAAGGATGATGATGATGATAAGAATAATAAAGATGGCCGGATGATTTTTGTGGACCGTTGGGTCCTAAGCTTCCTGACATTTGTCTTACAGCTGAGGAAAAACCCCGAAAAACCTCATCCAGAAGCCTGTCCTGACCGGGAATCGAACCCTGGCCTGCTGCATGACAAGGCAGCATGCTACCTGAGACCACAGTGCTGGACAGAATCATCATATATAATGAATCAATTAAACAAATGATCATTAATATTTTTTTAATTTTGCATAAGTTAAATGTTGAAAAATGTGGTTAGTTATTTTATAATAGTGTTGAGCTTTGTACAATCCCTAATTAAGGTCTGAAGCTATTTCAAATTATTTCAATCCCTGTTTAATTTCAATACTGGATATAATTATCAAATGTAAACAAGTTAAACGATTCATACTTCTTTTTTTTTTTTTCTTCTGAGACCCTAGATTCCCTATCTCAAATTGTTTGTTTGCAACTCCTCTGGAAAATTCTCTTTGTGATTCTTTATTATTTTCTACTTAAATATACACTTAATGTGTGTTCCTACTTATGCTTTTCAATTGTTTATGTTGGTAACATATTTCCTATTTACTAACATACATATTTTATTTTGACCAATAAAACTAAAATAATGGCCTTTTGTGGAAAATCCCCAATACCAAGCAAAATTTGTTTAGATAACAAAATTTTAGAGAGAGTTAATGAGTTTACTTATTTAGGATATAAACTCTCTTATGTTGAAAATTTGGATTTACCAGAGAAAATTGTGAAATTCAACAAATCAATGGGAATCATTAATAGAGTTTTAAAACCTTCATTAGTGCAAATCAACTCGTACTCGTCTTTATCAAATAATGGCTCGACCAGTCCTATGTTATGGGAGTGAAGCGTGGTCTATAAGGACGAGAGATGAAAGCAGACTAACAGCTTGTGAGATGAAATTTATGCGCCGAACAGCTGGCTGCACCAAATGGGATCGAAAGAAAAATGTAGAAATCCTTCAAGAACTTAATGTGTCACCAATACTGGACTACATCTCCAGATATCAGCTAAACTGGAAGGAACATGTCTCAAGAATGGCTAGATCCAGGATGCCCAAGGCAATAATTAACTACTATCCAAATGGGAAACGGTCACTTGGTAGACCTATGAAAAGATGGCACAAAAACCACTTTCTCAGGCCGTAACAGTTCTTCTAGGTCTAATACCTGGCAGGATAATGATGATGATGATGTTTTTTGCTGTTTAATAATTATGCATTGTAATGCAATGCTCAATTTCTGTCATGTTGCCTGGCTTATAATAGCTTGTCATTGGCTGCCACCAATAACTTTCTTCAGCAAGTTTGATATTTAATTTATTAATTTTGCTATTGGCTGGAGCCGTTTCCCAATTACAACACCATATTATCTAGCTGGTGGGCTTCTAGCAGCGTCAGTGTAGCATCGAGCACCATTGCAGACATGTGTATGTTGCCTCCAAGCCATGAGGCTTGTAATGAAAAATTGTGAAGTGATTTTGTTTCAGATTCATTTAAAGTGCTTTGTGTGAAATAAATACATGGTTTGTAAATGTAACCAGCACTTAATTATTTAATTCAAAGTATTATTTCTTCATCATGTTCTACCAGAGTTTAAGTGTGAAGAAGTTATTACAAGAAATATGAAGTAATATTTATTGAAGATTTCTGTTGAAATCATAATCATCATCCTCAAGATATGGGCCTGTTGGCCCGTTCTGCTCCCTGCTGCACAATATGCTACAGGTCATCCTTCCAACGTTGTTTCAGTCTTCTACATTTATTCAGCCTTGAGGTTTATAATAAAGCATCTGTTATGATAAACAATTATTTGGCATTCTTTGTACAAGTTAAACCATTTACATTTATTTCTGTTTATTCTCTCATTTATATTATACACTACTCAAAAAAATTAGAGGAACACATGTTTAAACCAAAGCCACAAAATAAATATTGTAACAATTTAATTTTTGAGAGTCAGATGTTTTGAGTTGAAGTATTGTTTAAAATCAGATTGAAGATCTTCTGGGTTTTATTAATTTTTCTCTGAATGTGTTAGTGAAGTTCCAAGAGTTGCTGAAACCAAAGTGAGTACGTATTGATTTATTTTTTAAAAACAGGTTTGAAGAATAATCTTTGGTAGGGAATTGTTATTTTTGTGTTCTCCGAAGCTAATACAGAGCAATGAAACATCTGAATGAAACATCAATTGCACAAGCAGTTGCATTGATTGAAGATGGTTGTTCCATTCGCCATGTCTCTAGTATTCTTGATGTCAGCCCTTCCGTCATCCATAGGCTGTGGAGGCGATATAGAGAGACACGTAGATACAAGAGGAGACCCGGGCAAGGTCGTAAGAAGAAGACTTCAGACGTACAGGTTAGATTTCTTGTCTTATCAACTTTGCGCAGAAGAAAATCTACAGCCAGAGATCTACAAAATCATTTACGCACAGCAACTGGGACGGTAATTTCTGATCAAACTGTAAGAAATAGACTGAGAAATGCAAGGTTGAGGTCTAGAATCCCCTTTAAAGCCCCTCGTTTAACACGTCAGCACAAAGAAGCCCGGGTGCGATTTGCTCAGAATCATGTCAACTGGCAGCTCCGCCAATGGAAGGGTATTTTATTCACGGATGAATCAAGATTACGTCTAACAGGTTCTGATGGTCGTACACGTGTATGGAGACGTCCTGATTTGTTCCAGCCACAATTATTGAACGTGACAGATTTGGAGGTGGTTCGGTTATGGTTTGGGCTGGGATTACTATTGGGTCTCGGACAGAACTTGTCATTGACCCACAGCACATGAATGCTAATATTTTCATTAATGACATTATCCTCCAACATGTGCTTATGGTATGGACCCTAATTTTCTTCTAATGCAAGATAATGCTAGATGTCATACAGCACAGGCTACCAGAGATGTCCTGCAAGAATGCCAAATTTGGGTGATGGACTGGCCTGCATGCAGTCTGGACCTTAATCCGATCGAGCATATGTGGGTTAAGTTGGAAAAACTTGTTCGTAAGCATCCTGCTGTACCTCGGAACCTTGAAGAACTTTCACATGCACTCACCAAGGAATGGGAGAGAATCTCACAAGTTTCTGTAAGAAGGCTTCTGCGAAGCATGCCTCGTAGGTGTAATGCGGTCATTCAGGCTCATGGAGGACACACTAAGTACTGAGTGTTGAAATAGCCATGGAAACATTGATTCCAAAAATTGTAAATCTCAAATTTCCACTTGTTTTCTGTTACAAATGATAACTTGTTCGTATTGTTAATACTGTACAAGAAAATATTGTTTGATTGTCTATTCTAATTTTACATAAATTTATAATTTATAATTACAAAAGATCAAAAATTAAATTGTTTCAATATTCATTCTTGTGTTTTTGGTTTAATCATGTGTTCCTCTAATTTTTTTGAGTAGTGTATATTTGTAATTCATCTCTAGTATCTTGATTTCTTTTTTGATCTCTTAAAGATACACCTATAACAGATATCAGAAATCTCATTCCTATTGTCTCAATTTTATGTTCTTCAAAGTTCGTTAAAGGCCAAGTCTCAGACCCATATGCTAACGTTGGAATGGCTACTGTTTTGTAAAATTCCAGTTGAGTTTCCCTTGTAATTTATTTCTCAAATATCCTCTTATTAAACCACAATATGTTGAAATTTCCCTAATCTCTTCTCCATATCCAATTTTTGCAGGTACAATATCATGCATCCCAAATAATTAATACAAGTTACTTGTTCAATGATATTTGCTCGTATTATAATTTTTGTCCTTTTATGCTGAGTTCCAATAAATGCCATGATCTTTTATTAATTTCCATAATTTATAAACTGATTTTTGTAGTCTATTTTCTGAGGAAGCTACAATGATCTGGTCATCTGCAAATAAAAGACTGTTCATTTTCATACCATTTATCATAAAATGTTCATCTAAAAAAAGAGTTTGCCATGTACTAATGATATCATCTAAATATATATTAAAAATATTGGCGATAGAGGGCAACCTTGTCAAAGTCCATTGTTGATTTCTATGTAAGTTTCTCCAGGACTATTTTCTTTAGCTATACGAATTTTATTATAAACTTTTTATAGCTTTAATTAGATGAGGTGGATATCCTTTATTTTTAGTATATCCCATAATTCAGAGCATATAATTTTATCAAATGCCTTCTCATAGTCTATTAAAATATGTATGTTTCAAGATTAATTTTTTTTTCTATCAACTGTTGGAGCAAAAAAAAATAGTCAATTGTAGGGCGGCCTTTTCTAAATCCATGCTGTTCATTTGAAATAATTTCATCACTTATCTTTCTGATTCTTCTAGATAGTATTTTAGCATAGATTTTGCTACATGTTCCCAAAAGGCTTATAGCTCTGTAGTTTTTTTATATATATGTAGGGATAACAATAGCTTCACTCCATTCTTCAGGTACACAGCCATATTGCCAACAGATATTTTTAAGCTTAATATTCTATATATAAGGGCTTGAGATCCACATTTAATAAGTTTGATATTGATTCTATCCATTCCAGGTGATTTTTTTTTATTCTATTGAAATATTTAAATAAATTACATTTTAATAATTATGGTCAGTCTCTTGTTCTAGGCCTTTAAAAAAAAGGGAAGTGTGAACACATTCCTGGCCACAACATCCTCTATAACAAAAAAAGAAGAATTGTTTTTGCGCAATAGTGCATTTTGTCATACTTATAGCAATGTTGACCATGATTGAAAGTTCAGCTTCCTACATATATAAGTATATGTAATAAAAAATAAGTATATTGTAATAAAATAACCATACTGTAATATTACGTATTACAAAATGTGTGTGTGAAGTAAAACCACTGCCCTCTATGTATACTATATACAATGTATATACAAAAATTATCCAAAAGATAGTGTTAATATACATTATACAAAACAAATCACTGCACTTTAAATGGACTGGACTTCATTTAAAAGAATATGAAACAATAAATACATACTTTCTGCAATTTTATCACTAATATTGGTCTCATGGCCTCCTGTAGTTTCAACTAATAAACATTGCCCACACTGTTAACATTAGTCAATTGTTCATAATGAATGCAAATATTTCCAACAAATATGTTATTATTTTACTATTATTTATTATTTTGAAAACACCATCGCACAAAAAATAATGTACAACACAACGTTTGTGAAGTGTTGTACAGAATCTCGGAAATTAAAAACCTCACTATTGCTCGGTTTTTAAACATTTTCCTCAATTTTGTAAAAACCACTTCCCTACCTCGCATCGTAATATACTATTAATTCTGAACATCTTGCACAAATAAATATGCTCAGGAATAAAAACCATTAAAGAATTGGAATTTAACACCTTCAGAAGGGTTCCCTTCTGAAACATGTTTTCTTAAGAATTAACAAATTATGAGGTGAGATGTTAAATTCTGATTCTTTAATGATTTTTAAATAAAATCTCATAGTGTTTCTTCCAAAAAAAAATATTAATTATGCTCAGGATAATACTATATAATATTACTAAACTTGCTTGGAACCAGTTTTTTATGGCTTGTCGATAAAAAAAATATTTGGGAAATAAATATTCATGTACTATAGTAGTGGTGGTTTTAGTTGAAGAAAATAAAGCAAAGCAAGAGATTAACATACACTGTGAAGGTTGGCATGCCATTTCAGTGCATGAATATGAGTTCCCATCTGGGCTGCAGCGACAATAGTTACAGTCTTCCATAAACCACTTTCCAGCTTCACATACTTTATTATTACTTGGGGCAGGAGCCTCTGAAAATTTGAGGAAATACACACTGATAATTATATTAGTAACAGGTTTCAACCACACACATAAACAGGCAGTCTAATATATTTAAATTAATATTGGGAAGTAAACATTATGAGGTTATATCATTAATAGTGAGCGGAGAACATATTTTTAACGTCTCACCTCATATAATTTAAAATTTCTTTGATACCGGCAGTTTCAGTCAATATCTTGTCCCTCTTCAGTCATGGCTTCCACTCAATATGCCATGACTTAAGAGGGACAAGATATTGTCTGAAACCGCCGGTATCAAAGAAATTTGGAATTATATGAGGTGAGTCGTTAAAAATATGTTCTCCAACCCCACTCTATTAAAGGCAGTCTAATAGTTTAACATATAGACTTGTTAAGATCCCCATGAACAGAAAAAAATTAATACACAGAAAAAACACATATTAAAGATAGCAAAAGAGAATGGTTTTGAAGAAAATATGATTCATAAGAAAATAAATCAATTCATTGAACAACAATAAATGAATGAAAGTACTTTTCAGACAATTAAAGAAATTAGTAAAAAATTCAATAAATTTATATACCATTCTTTGGCTTATAATAGGTTTAAAAAAAATTGACTTCAAAATTTTCAGGAAATTTAACATTAAATTAACACCAAAAATGATTATAGCCTGAATAGATAATTAAACCAACAAAAATGAAAATATTGATGAAGGCAACAAATCAGGGATTTATCAAATTGATTGCAAAGATTGTGAAAAAAAATATACGTAGTAAAAACAAACAGGAACTTGAATATAAGATTGAAAGAACACCTTAGAAATGTTAAAAACGGGGAAAAAAAGAAAAATCTGCAATAGCTGCACATGCATGGTCAGAAAAACACGGAATTGAAACAAAGGCTAAATTACTGAATCAATAGATAAATCTAAGTAACTCACAATTTGGGAGAACATTTACATCCATAAAGATAAAAAGAAAATTATGAATTTTGAAATTCCCAGGGAAACAAATTTGATTTGGAAGTTCATCGGTTAGCCAATGGAGGGAGCTGAAGAAATCAACCTACAGGATCACCAATTGCCAATTCAACAGTTAGAAAGAATTGATAATGATACGTAATGAATTGAAACTGGTGTTCAAGAAATCTACAAATGTGAGGTGAATCGTGAAAATTCTACTCTCTATTAATACTGCAATAAATTTGAGAATAATGTTTTATTGTAATGTTAACATTTTAGAGGCGTCACCTAAATATTAATTTAACAGAAAAACTTGAATCTAATTGAATCTGTAGACTTAGACTGGCTACAATTTTACTGCTGTCAAAAATGACATATAATTGTAAATTAACTCATCTGAATGAGGTATTGTTACTACAAAAAGTAGTACTACAAATAGTGTTTCTAACCTACAATATTTCGGGTATGTCATTAATCAAACAACAAAGAATATGATAGTGTATGATTTGTATATATATATATATATATATATATGATATGAAAAGGAAAAATGAATGCTTGAGTCAGGATTTGAACCCGAGTCTCTAAACTCTGTACGTTTAGCGCTCTAACCAACTGAGCTACTCAAGAATTCCAACACAAACATATATTTTTTCTTATATATGTAGTATTCTCAATTCATACAAGAGGTAGTGGGAATTCGTTCCAAAAACATCTAGTGGCCAACATAACAGTTAAGCAATTTTTAAAGAGAATATTTACTTTATAGCAGTAACGCTTGTATATTTAGATGTTATAACTATATATATATCTGCATTATATGACTCGAATAGGAAATGTATATAACGGGGGTCACCAATTAGATTACATGGAAGTCCATTTTCAGAGTAGTAAATTAAATTGAGGTCTGGAACCACAGTTGATTAATCATACGAAGCTTTTATTAAGTACTTAATACATATTATAAGGAAATTATTTAAATTATGTCATAGGTATGAATTGCACAAATTAAACAAAACACATGGTAAATACTAAAAGGATACAGCACAGTAGTACACAGTTATTAATTCTAATAATAATTATTAATAAGTTTATGATAAAATTAAAATATGGTGAGAGTAATATTTAAATATCTCACTTCACAAATTTCGTGTTTTCACGATACCAGGTTTCAAACGGAATCCCATTCATCTTCAGTCAAATCTCTGACTATAAGCAGTACTGCCAATCGAGCCAACAATAATACTATCATGACATGAAATTTAGTAAAACTGGTTGTATTCGATGTTTAACCAGTTTAAAATTTTTTTTTATTAATTCAATATTTAACCTGTCTGGAAACCAAATCCCCAGGGTCTGGACTGCAGTCTGCCAATTGGTGACCCCTGGTATATAATATTAAATGATGTTCGACAGTATAATTATCCTCCTATCAGATTCATATATCATTTTATAGCCTTGTTGAATGTCTTTCATTAATATGTAAATTTTAATTCTTTTATAAGTTTCATAAAGACACTTAGAATTTATTTCTCCAATTTTTTTTTCTGAAAAATAATTTATTTTTTATTATGTATCAACACTTTAACATCGCCATTATCAACATTCATTTTTAGTGAGATTTTGTCTTTTTTTTCAATTTTTTACTAATTGCTACTTCTAAACAAAAAGTAGAAAGAGTAAAAAATGTTTTTGAAAAAAATAAGCTAATTGATTATTAGATGAATCTTTTTATGAACAGAAACAGATGAAATTTTTAATTTTTCAGTTGTATTTTATTGTAATGATTCTGCATCAGATTTTTTTGTTTCTATGTTATTAATTATTTATAATGGATAAGCTTTTTTTCACATATGCGCAATGAACAGTATTCTATTTTAAAATTGAACAAATATTTGTATGTTGTTGCTTCACTAAGAATTCTCATCAGATGCTTAGAAGTTGGATGTCATACCTCTCTTGATTCTTCTTGTGCAGGAGTGAAAAGTGCAGGATGCATGTTCTGCTATGCCATCCACTGCACAGATGCATATATTGCAGTCCCGTGTAAAAAATCCACCAGGATCACATCTCACTGCAAACTCTATACCTGATCATTAATAAATACATTCTTCTAATCTATATCATTCCCATTCATAAAAATCTTACTTCATTTTTGATTATATTTCCCCCTTAAAATAGATTTTAATATAGGTGGAAATTCACTTTGTACTACATTTTGTTCATGCATTTCCATGCAATTAAATGACTTGCAGATTATCTGATTTTTTATTTTTCTTCTGTTTTAAGTTGTGCCTTCACATATATCATGCTAATTTGTAAATATAGAAAAAATGCCAAAATGTTTCATATTTGCATTATCATGCAGAAAAGAGGTTTCATGCTTTAGCTAACCTCCTGCATCTTCTTCGGAACCTTCAGCAGCACATTCCATATGAGTACAGTCGAGTTTTAGACCATCTCTTGAACACCAACATGTATTACAACCTCGATTGAATACAGCTCCTGGAGTACAGATTGTGTTGTTGGTTGAATTCCCTGCACCATCATTAAAAACAAATTTTCTCTCATTCATTTATATTGAATACAGCTCCTGGAGTACAGATTGTGTTGTTGGTTGAATTCCCTGCACCATCATTAAAAACAAATTTTCTCTCATTCATTTATATTTCAAATTAGCCAATTTCAGATGAGTGTGGAGTAATTTATTTTCTTCAAAACTCTTTTTGTTTGTCTTTGATTTTGTCCAGTGTATCCCAAAACAAATATTTGGAGAAATGGCGAGAGAGGATAGTGCGAATGGCTTATGATTTTATAGAAAAATTATTTGTTAGATTTTTTCTCCTCTTACATGTTGTAATATTTCACTAATCCAATAAACTTTTCCACTATTATAATAGTTTGTGTGATGTGTTCAAAGTTATTTTTTTTCTCTCCTACAAAGACAATTTCAATGCCAGAGGTTACAGCTTACAGCTTGGAATTTTACCATCAAATGTTTCTCTAATATGTCATATCTGGGTCAAGAGAATGGTAATCTTTGACTCTGTAATGTACCATATATTATATTAATTTGACGTCAGATAAATTAAAATAAATATAGCTTGTTATTCCTGGATGATAACAGATTGAAATATTATAAAAGTAATGGCTTTCAATTTTCCCTCTGAAGAAGTTGCATATTTGAATTTCCTCACCCAGAAAATCCATTGGCTTTGGCTGGGATTGAATTTCATGAGGGACATATTATATTGTTATCCCAAGACTATCTGGATCCACATCATTTTAATTGCAACAGTTCAGAGGGAAAATTAACTTGAGATGGTATTAGAGGTAAAAATGTAATTTTGTGTGAATCAAACATCTTTCTTTCCACACATATCACAAATTGCTTCATATGTAATTTTTGGTATTTCAATTAATGCCATGTGATTCACACAATGTGACTCATTTGCAGAGGGTTATGTGACTTATTGATTTGTTCTTCTTTTCACATACTTTTGCACATACAGTCATATTGAGAAATGCAAAATAATGCAGCTATCCAATATTAAATGTAAAAAACATATTGTTATTTAAATCTGCTGTTAAATTGTATTAACATTAAGCTCCTGTTTCTTCCTATTAATATTATTGATATAAACTAGGGTGTATGAGAATTTACCAAGTCACAAAAACAGTAGAATCACTGCTAAAGAAGATATGGGATAATTAAAACATTTTGTCTGTTTATTCTTACCTCTTAGAGTTGTTTTAGTCGAACATATAGTTCAGAGCTTCTTAGCCCCATCATCAGCGATTACAGACTGAATTTCTCATGTTGTTGGCCCTGATTCTTGATTCCTGCTCTCTTTGCCTCTGGTCCAATGAATTTACTAATGAGGTTCCTTTCTGCGGGGATTTCAAAGTTCATAATTCTTTCCTTGTTCTTTTTTATATAGATTTTTTCCCATATGATTTCATTTTTGTTTTCTAACTGTTTTAATAATTTCGTGTTTTTCTGATCAAACATCTGCAAAATCTGCAATGGCTGCTCATGTTTGGTCAGAAGAACACAAAATAGATGTAAACACAAAATTATAGAAACAGTTAAAAAACAAAAATGAACTCGCCATATGGGAAAAAAATTATATACAGAAGAACAAGGAAAGAATTATGAACTTTGAAATTCCTGCAGAAAGGAACCTCATTAGTAAATTCATTGGACCAGCGGCAAAGAGAGCAGGAATTAAGAATCAGGGCCGACAACATGAGAAAATTCAGTCTGTAATCGCTGACGATGGGGCTAAGAAGCTCTGAAACATATATTAGACAAAAACAACTCTAAGAGGTAAGAATGAACAGACAAAATGTTTTAATTATTTAACAAACCTCTTAATGTTACTTCCTGTTGTATTTTAAAATAAGATATGGGATGCCCTTGGACAAAAGAGAAGTTCTATACGGTATTTATAGACTTCACCAAAGCTTTTGACTACATAGACAGAGACCTCATGAAGAAAAAAACTTGAAACTTTAGGTAAATACAACATCAGGCTAAATAAATAAATCTACATAAACATCTAGACCAAAACCATAAAATTTATATTAAGATGGAATGAAATAAACATATCAGACAACCGCTCAATCTGAAAACCGATACTTCAAACAAATGGGGTTCTACAAGGGGATCCACTAAGCCCCCTACTGTTTATCTGGCAGCACAAGAAATAATAAAAATAACACAAAGGGAGGGAACAAACTCTTACGCATATGCGGATGACATGGTAATAGGGTCAAAAGATCTTGCAAAATTACAGGAAACAATGAACATCATGGAGGAATGGCACAAGGAACATAAATTTGAAATAAATGTAGAAAAGACTGAAATTATGATTTTCAGAAATGGCAGAAGAATACTGGAAACAGCAGAAATCATCATACAGAACAGGACATTGAAAATTGTATTGGACTACAAATATCTAGGCATGACATTGCAACCCAGTGCAAAATGCTACACAAAGCACATCATTGAAAGAGCAACACAAGCAGTGAGAGCGATGCACAATATAAAAAATATCACATCTCTGAGCCTAAAAACAGCAATGGCACTGTTTGAAACCAAAATAATCCCAATTCTAACTTATGGGATAGAAATAATTGGAGAATATCTGACAGTGACTGACCTAGAAACACTAGAGAAAATAAAAGCCACTTACTTCAAGAAGGCAATTGGAGTCTCCAAGAACACACGATCGAGACTTGTATATTTGCTCGCAAGGGAGACCTTTCTCATTGAAGACCTAAGGACAAAATTGATCTTGCCTAGTACAAAAGCTTCGGACCAACTCTTATCAACACTTAGGAAGAAAAGAGAAGAAACTCCAACAGAATTCTACAGCACATGAGCAATTGACAAGAGAAAACTTCGAATTGTGACACGTGATAACATGACTGGCAGTCCATGGGCTTCACCATCTTATCTGCAAGACCACAACATACCACGAACAAACCGATTGTGCGAGTGTACATTGTGCAACAAAAAATGTGAATGCTACCATATCAAATTATGCACAAAGAGGACAAAATCATTAAATCAATATGCAAAGCACAAACAGTAAAATATTGTTTTGATCTTAATGGCCATTGGCTGCTATTAGAATAATAAAATAAAAAGAAACAGGTATCAACTATCCAAAGGTTTGTAATCTGTACAATTTTTGTGAGGATATGCTAGTCAGACTATAAAATATGTTGTTACTAAAGAAAACAATAAGACAGATAAACTAAAATAATTTAATACTTCTTTTTGAAAAGGAGTGTAAGTCATATTTTCGTAAGTTGATTTATTGAGTAGCTGCTTCACAAAGTATTAAAAACACTGAATGAAACAAAACCTCCTAGAAAATCAACAATTTGAAAACCGCTGTGGTCTTGAGATAGCATGCTGCCTTGTCATGCAGCGAGTCCAGATTCGATCCCTGATTGGGACAAGTTTCTAGGTGATGGTTTTTCTGGGATTTCTCCTCATCTATAAGACAAATGCCAGGAAGCTTTAAGGCCCAAACAATCCCCGAACATCATCTGGCCATCATTATCATCATTAACATATTCATTATTAAGTATAGTATTAAGGCCTCTCCGGGTGCATCATTACCATCATCATCACCTATCATATATCATTAGGGTAGCATAACTCTGCTTTCCAGGTGCCCCAATCTCAGAAGTGGGTTATAATAACGCCATGCCAGGAGAGAATGCCAGAATGTCAAAATGACAATGTGGTGGCATTGAATAAAAAAAATGACTGCTGATCACTTTAAAAATTATGATTTTATCATTAGACTTTAAGAAAAGTAATAATACCTCGCTTTTCAACTGACGGAATAAGTTTGATCTTTGGAGGGCAAGCCATGTAAGTGCAAACGGGAAGGCCACCTGCTGTACAGTGACAGTAATTACAGTCTTCTCTCCATTGGGTTCCTGGCACACATTCCATACGACCTGAAATAGGCAATTATTTCAGACAACATAATTTTTTTTTCATTCTCATCAACATACTAGAGCACAAGAAAAAAAATGCTGAAGGTGTTGTCATATAATAATCAATTATGGTATTGATTTTGAACTCTTCTATTGAGTGAGAACAACTTTAATATCAAACTTTTATAGGAATAAATCACTATGATGTTTAATTTAAGATTAATTAAAATGTTTTCATACCTCTCCTCATAACCAGTCTTCTAAGTATATCACTATTTCAAAGCCTTGGTGGCCTCATTTTTGGTACTGTCTTGACGACTGATGTTATGTCGAGTACATATGAAAGTATAGTCTCTCTTTACGAGAAATTTGTAGAATGAGACAAACTGTGCTTGCCTCTCTCACTCGCACCAGTGTTGATGGTGTTTCTTCACCAGATGTTAATAAGGGAAAGGGGGAAGAGGAAAACTGGCAACAGGGTGGGTTCTTTGTTTTGTATCTGGAATAAAGCAGTCAACGATCTACTCTTGTATCTCCATCTCTCTCTCTCTGCCAAGTTAAGCCAGCTATACAATAGTTCTTTTGATCTGCATAACATCAGTCGTCAAGATAGTAATGCAGATGAGGCCGCCAAGGCTTTGAAATTGTGATATATAGAATGTTATGAGGTGAGGTATGAAACATTTTAATTTGTCTTAACTTTAATACTATTTGAATTTGATACTATATAACCTCATAAATAAAAATTCTTTGGTATTCTTGTTTATAAATTAAGATGACCAAAACTGCTAACTTTATAACCATAATATTTATTTAATCTAAAAAAAAAGCTATTTATTTTTTTATTAAGTCATAAATTATATTATTAACTTAAACAAATTCAATTACAAAACTTGGATTTATTGGTTCATGAATTCCCTGCATGATGACTAAATTTATTGTTCTTCAAAATTAAGATAATGTAAAAAAATTAAACCAAGATAAAAATATATAATGTTATGGCGGTTCCCACAATATTGTATGGATGTGAAACTTGGGCTCCACTGAAAAAACAGAAGGATAGAATACAGACGGCGGAGATGAGGTTCCTAAGACAAGTAAAAGGATGTACAAGACTTGATAGAATAAGAAATGAGGATATAAGGATAAGGTCACGAATTACAGACAGAAATGGATTGATCATATGGATGGAATGAGTAAGGAGAGATATCCATTGTTAGCTAGAAATTATCAAGCAAGAGGAAGACGTGATGTTGGAAGACCTAGAAGACGTTGGGATGATGCATTATGAAGTTGGAACAGGCAATTGCCTAATCCCTGGAGTGATGATGATGATAATAAAAAAATTAATTTATCAGTGCAGTATTTATTACTCTTTTATTTGAAAATCTATAGTTTATAGAATTACAAGGCATAGTCAGAAAATAAGTTTTCTTCTTCTTCTTTTGGAAAAATTGTGGGTTGCAAATATCTTATAGTTTCTTAGGCTTCAATCCTCTTTTGTTTTGTTACTTATGACTATGATTTAGAATTTTTAGATCCTAGATAATTGAAAAAAAAAGTCTTTCTTATTTTGTTGAAAATAAAAAAATGCTAAATGTTAAAAATATTTGTTAAAAATTAAAAATATTCTTTCAATTTCACAGAAACACGTAATAACAAAATATATATGTGTTCTACTAATCAGTTATATTATTGGTTGTCGACAGTGTATTGAAATTCTTTGGAATTAAATGTCGTCTCTAAATTTTCCATTACAAATCTTTGTCAATTATCACATAACACAGTTTGATATTATGAGAACAATCATACCACATCACACAAAGTCAAGTTAAGATACTTCAAATGAGGAATGTTACTAACACATTTTCAATGTCTTCTACTTGCTGACTTTCTAGAACTTGGATAACTTTGTTCATAGTTTTAAATATCTTTTCTTTCATAGTTAAATATGGAAAATAACATTAGTTCAATGAATGAGTGAGTCACTTCTTATCTTACCTCATATTTGATGTTTTTTTTTAAACATGGGAATTGCAGTTTTCAAGAGGGGACTCCTCTTGAAAACTCAGTTTCGTTGTTAAAAAACATAAAATATAAGATAAGATAAGAAGTGACTCATTCATTCATTGGATTCCTTTTTTCTTTCTCAAAATAATTTAATTTTTTTAAGTCCATTTTTGAGAGTGTAAGTAAATTGGATTTGCTGTCCATATTGTGTATTTATTTTACAGATTTTATCAATTAATTAATTTGGAAAAAAAATAGTGTCAGTAAATTAAAAAATTTCAGAGAATAAAACTAAAATTTTAGCACTTAAAGGACATGATACCTTAAGAGCAAAAAAATAGTAATCGAAGATAACATTTTAGAGCAAGTGAATAGTTTTAAATATCTAGGTTTCAATTTATCATATGTTAAAATTGAAGACATTAGCGATAATAGAAATAAATTTAATCTAATGTGTGGCAGTGTGAAAAGATCCCTTAAAAATGTAAGAAAAGAAACAAAAATTAAATTTTATAAAGTATTTATTTATTTATTTATACAAATGCAGGAGACTTGACAGAAGTCATTGTCCATAATTATGAGTAAATAAATAACATAATAATAAATTAAAACAACAAAACATTGTAGCAAAAGAGAAAGTTTGGCTCTTGCTTCCCAATATCTATCCTTCAGCATAGCAGAGTGAAGTGTTTGACACTGTAGCAGGTGGTTTCTGTCCATGTTGGTGTTTGTGGAACAGAGTGGGCAAAGAGGACTTATGTAAATTTCAATTCAATGAAGATGAGCTGCAAGATAACTCTGAACTCATGTCTGCTATGTGACAAGACTACTTGGCCAAAATAATTTTCGTTTCACGGGTACACCACATGGAGATGAGTCTATCTTTGTATCCCCTGTTCCTGTGTTGATGTATGGATCAGAATGTTGGATCATCACTAAAAGACAGGAACAAAGATTGGAAGAAATTGAGATGAGATTTTTAAGAAATATAGCAAGATATACTCTGCTGGATAAGAAACGAAATGAATATATAAGAAAGGAACTACATGTTTTCAAACCTACAGATCGAATAGTTAAATATAGGAATGCCTGGAAATAACATGTTGATAAAATGCCAGAAGAAAGATTTCCAAAATGATTGCTGAATTGTAAACCACATGGAAGGAGAAAAATGTTGGACGCCCAAACAGATGATGTTCTGAACAATTCTAGCTTTAATGAAACCAGAACGAGCCAACAGGCTTAATCCTTGGATGATGATGATGATGATGATGATGAAGAAGATTTTATCAAAATATTTGTTCTTTCTTTTAATTTTGCTAATGAAGTCATATAAGGAATTTAAATTAACAGATTTTGACTTCATAAACAGCTGTCATTAATAGATTTAGTATTGATGATACAGCATTTATGTTTAATTCATGTATGATTGTTTGAAAGTGACAAAATTATTTGCATAGTACACTAATTGCAGAAAGCTTTATCTCTTAGGAAGTGACAGTTTATGTTGATTGTTATAGAATACTAGCATTTTTATTTAAGAAGAGTTCAGTTCTCTTTGGGGCTGCACAAATTATTTTCTTCAATTGAATATTAAACTCCCCACATTAGGAAACAAAATTCTGATAGTGATCATGTGATGAATTTCTTAGCAGACACATAGGACTATACAAATTCATAACACTAAAACACAATAAACTGGAAATCTGAGATACTGCAATGAAAACATAATGGATGATCTCAAGCTGGATGGAGTCCGAACTGCAGAGTTCACTGTAGTATAGTTTTGTAGCCATACTGTCAAATTTAGTTGGGAGCTCCAGGAATATGCTCCTTGGCAACTATTAAATTCCATTTCTACCCTAATTTAAGTAGGCAAAAAAGGTGAACATTTCACTATGAATGAAGAAGTTGAAACCAGGGGTGTAAGTAACTACTTTAGTGCTGAACCTCACAACGGGGGGAGGGGGATACCTTCTGTTCTGTCTTAGTCAGTATGATAGTTTTGAAATTGGTAAAAATAATTAAATTAAAAACCTTTAAATTAAAAGTAATTGGTGAGTCCAACAAATATTTTTTATTAATTTTTAGTAGTATATTAGATGCGAGGTTGGAAAGTGGTTTTTATAGAATTAGGAAAATGTTTAAAAACTGAGCGATGGCGAGGTTTTTAATTTCCAAGATTCTGTAAAACACTTCACAAACATGCATTGTACATTATTTTTGCGTGATGGTGTTTTTAAAATAATAAATAATAGTAAAATAATAACATCTTTGTTGAAAATATTTTTGTTCATTATAAACAACTGACTAACGTTAACAGTGTGGGCATTGGTTATTAGTTGAAAGTACAGGAAGCCCTGAGACAATATTAGTGATAAAATGGCAGCAAGTACATATTTCTTGTTTTATAGCGTTTCAAATAAAATTCAGTCCATTTAAAATGCAGTGTTTGTTTCTTATAATGTATATTAACACTACCTTTTTATATATTTTTGTATATATATTGTACATAGTATACATAGAGGGCAGTATTTTACTTCCCACATGAGGTTTGTAATATCTAATATTACAATATAGTTATTTATTACAGTGTAGTTATTTAGGTTGGCAACCCCGAAATGTAGGAAGTTGAGCTTTTAATCATGGTCGCCATTGCTGTAAGTATGACAAAATGCACTATCGTGCAAAAAATATATTTAATAATCTTATTGTGCGAATTATTATGTTACAAACTGGTCCATTTTTGTGCTTGTTTGCAATTTAAACTTTCTATAGTGGAATATATCTATAATTAAGTTATCTAGAAAAATTATAAGAAAGCCTTGTGTATTTGCTTTTGAAGTGCCCATAAATTTAATTATACCTCTGGTTGAAACAGTCAAACAGGGACATACTCTTTAATGAACAGGTATTCTTGAACATGTGAAGTAGCGGGAACAATTATGAATAATGGTTAGGATTACATAAAAAATAAAAGAATAGGGCCTAATGCTCATTTCTGCCTGCATCATTTCCTGTCTCTATAATACAATTTTGGGGATGCAAAAAATGTTTCAAAGTTACAATCATACACTATGTGCATGTGCTGACAAACGAAGTGGTTTTCACTATGGAATCTAGGGATGCAGCCAACATATACATGATATTTTATCATTGTCATCATCCATGCAAGTATTAGGCAATGTGGCCTGTCATGGTCTCAAAGAGAAATTTTCCATGCAGTGCTCTTTTGGACGTCCCAGCGATCTTTTGCCTTGGGGGCAATAACGAAGCATAGCTTTAGGAATTCTGTGAGATGACAGTAATTGAAGATGGGCTTTCCAGTTGTTCTGGTAGTTTTATATGTAATGGAAAATGGGTTCTACATCCAACTCTTCCATAATTTCCTAATTTATTTTATGGTCCCACTTTATATAGCCTGCTGTACAGCACATAAATCACATCTCATTTGCTGTTATTCGGCATTCATCTCTTCTTCGTATTATCCATGCTTCACTACCATAAAAGCTAACCTAATGCAATTTAAGTACTCTAACCTGTGAAAGACCAACTTAAAAGCTATAACCTAACACAATTTAAGCAGTCTAACTCCTGTGAAAGAATGCAATGCCCAAAAATAAATAGTAAGTTCTGAAATTCTGAAGTATATGTGTACAGTTAATTAGTACGTACTCTATGTTGGCTGCAGTGGAACAGTCTTTGTTTGTTGCATAGAATATTCATTAAAATTAATATGGCTGCCACATCTTCATTCTACATATGTAGTTAAATATCATAGAAAAAATATACTGAAAAAATTGTTAGAAAAAATGTAAAAAAAACATTGTAAATGGTGGGAAATAATGTATTCACATAGACTTTCACGGCCGGAGTTGCTATGATGATCTTAAAGAAGATTTTCGGGCTGTAGGCCGTGGCCGTGAGGCTTGTAGTTCCCCGACGTTTCGCCAAAGACTGCGTCTGGCATCCTCAAGGGTTGTCTTGAGACTGGCAATTCTGTCCGCTGTCTGTCCTATTTATACGTTCACCGCGATGTGTTCGTAAGTTGTATCTGTCTTCTGATTGGTCAGCGTTAGGGACTTCCATTGCTCCAGTGAGATTGCTGTTTGATGGTCTAGTCGACTGTACGTTATATCTGCCTTCTGATTGGTCAGCGTTAGGGACTTCCATTGCTCCAATGAGATTGCTGTTTGATGGTATAGTCGACTGTACGTTATATCTGCCTTCTGATTGGTCAGTGGTAGGGACTTCCATTGTTCCACTGAGATTGCTGTTTGATAGTCTAGTCGACTGTACTGGTAGAGGTTTACATTTTGCGTTTTTTAGAACGTCAACAAAGTATGGATACCGGTTTACGATGCATGGTTTACGATGCCCTGCTCTAGTGAGGATAACTCCACATCTCAACCATATCATGTCCAAATTTACGGCTAAACACCAATGCCGTACAAAACGCTCGAGCTAAGTGAATTACAACTCCATACTCATACACACTTATGGAATTTGGCTACCAAGGAGCCACAATTGAGGTTCCAGTATGTAGCACAATGGGCAATGCAATAAGCATTGCCATCATTAGTAGTAGTAGTAGTAGCAGAATTGCCAGTCTCAAGACAACCCTTGAGGATGCCAGATACAGTCTCTGGCGAAACGTCGGGGAACTACAAGCCTCACGACCACAGCCTACAGCCTGAAAATCTTCTTCAAGGTGGGAAATAATTTGAAAAATGAAAACTAAGAATACAATTTGACAGGAGTTTATGAAGGAATTAAAAAACTTGCACCACAAGTTGTAAAGAATAGCAAAAATTTCTTATGGATGACAGATTTAAGAAATTTCCTTGTGAACTTTCACATCACAACTGAAATATTGTATGTGCATCAAATGAATATACCTGGCTCTGTGTCTGGAGGAGGACAAGCCATGAGAGTGCAGATCGGTCCATCTTCAGTACAGGAGCAAGTATTACAATCTACTTTCCAGCTGGTTCCTGGTTTGCAAATTTGTTCCGATGCATCTGGATAAAATAATAAAGTTAAAAGTAAGTTAAACATATTTATAGCATTTAATAAAATTACAGTAGGAAGTAACACTGAGATAACTTTCAATTTATAAATGAGTTGGATAAAATGTTTTTCCATTGAAGATTAAGGCAAATGACCTTTGAAACTGGTATTGTGAAAACACAGAACTTTATGAGGTGGAATATAAAAACATTTATCTAACTTAAAATATATATACAGTCAATATGCCCATTTCACCAATTAATGTTTTAAAATGGTCAACAAGTTTCTACAGCCAAGCTGTCATTCTCAAGACCAGATATTGACAATATCTGGTCTTGAGAATGACAGCTTGGCTGTAGAAACTTGTTGACCATTTTAAAACATTAATTGGTGAAATGGGCATATTGACTGTATATATATTTTAATATTTTATCACCAAGAAGATCACTTGTGTATTAAATTTATCTAACTTGTTTATAAATGTTTGTAGCAGTTTAATTACTGCTTCAGAGTTAATTGAAGTCACTCTCATTTTTCTTCCTAACATTTTTTATAAGAGATTTACAACTATTTGTTCTCAGACACTACATTTTTATCATCTGTTTTCTGCATTCTAACAATTTTGAAAGCAGTTTATAATTGTTTATTCTTAAACATT
This sequence comes from Diploptera punctata, assembly GCA_030220185.1. NCBI lineage: Eukaryota > Metazoa > Arthropoda > Insecta > Blattodea > Blaberidae > Diploptera > Diploptera punctata. The sequence goes on along the minus strand of JASPKZ010009369.1, from coordinate 422,745 downwards.
AACTGCCATTATTGAACCTGGAGATTCATGGCTATGCAGAAATAAGCTATCCATACATCTCCGTCCTGAGCTAATATTTTTAAATCATTCCCTGTCCCTGTGTAATATACTTTTCTCAGATCATTGTTAATTTTATTTTGCACAACATAAACAATTTTCTGTACTTATGATTGTTGTCTTGGATCTTAATAATGCATTACAAATTGTGATGCTTATACTAGTGCTACTTCACATATGGGAATTCTTTATGGTTGTCAAGTAGCTATTTTGCTTATGGAAATTCTTGGTTGGTAAAGAACATAAATCGATATTATTAATTATGCATGAATATTTTCTATTTCTGTTACACTATAACTACTCCACAATACAATAAAATTTTATTTAAACACTTATATTAATACTGCAATATGTGCAATTATATTCACACATTTTTCTCTCAACCATGTATTGAATATGTCATAAACAGGGTCGTACCTTTGTGCAGACTTCTTTGGTACTAACTCAACACTGTCACTCATCCATGCCTCTTGGATTTCAACATCACTAAACATATCATCTAAAATTTCTGTAATTATACCAATTATATTACTATTCACAAACCTGTGCTTTTAAAATGGTGACACAGACAATATTTACAAATACTATGTTCCCATAACAACAAGTGTATACGATTCAACTTCCAATCTCCGACATTCTTCTTCTTCTTCCGAATGCAGTATTGGGTGATGATGCCCGTTCTGCGACTACAAAAACTGATCTTTCCATCGGTTGAAGGGTCTTCCGAGGTCTCTTTTGCCTTTAGGGTTGAGGTGGTAAATCATCTTTGGTAAACGGGAATTTGACATTCTCTGGACGTGTTGGAACCATTTAATCTGACTATTTAACTCATGCCCCAAATGGGAGTCAATGACCAATCACGTTTCAATGATTTCTGTTTTACAACCAATCAGAGTCGTGTTTCACCAAATATTTATCAGTGTTATAATTACCATATTAAAGAAAGCTCCTCCTTACAATATTGCGTTCCTTTGGCAATAAATAGTATGATCTGGTTGCAGTGATAAGCAAAAGAAGCGGTAGAACACGTACCTATCGTTTCTCATTTGTTTTCAAACATCGCCGTTTACATTAAATATATAAATATTTTAAAATAACTATAGTTAAATAATGATTTGTGAGTAAACAGCTTAATTTTATTCGTTAAATAGTCCTAACAAATGCCACTCTTGATTTCCAAATTCTCTAGATAAATTCACTCCTCACTTCGTGAGTCGTGAATTTATCGATAATTTGGAAATCACTCGTGGCATTACTTATGATAATTTTGTATATGTTCAACCATTTCCCTACTATTCCACTGCATCCTTATCTCATCACTTTTCATTCTATCCCTTAATGTTACTCCAGTTAGTGATCGGAGGAATCTCATTTGTGAACTATTAATGCTGGATTTATCTTTTGCTCGAAGTGTCCAGCATTCACTTCCGTATAGTAGAGCAAGTTTGGCTATGGCATTAAGAAATCTCAATTGGATTTCTTTCCTCATTTGTTTCCACATCTTTTTGATTATGAAACTGTGATATATTATTACCTAAATAATTAAAGTGTGTTACTTGTTCTATTGGTTTATTATTTATTATTATTTTTACTCTCGAAAGTCCCTTTCCAGTGATTGCCATGGATTTGGTTTTATTTTCAGATATTTTCATGTCGTATTTTTCCAGGGTATTCTGCAATTTAAACACTGATCTCTGCAAATCATCTTCATTCTCCGCTAGAAGTACTTGATCATCTGCGAAGATTATTGTTTGTATTTGATTTCCTCTACATATTTTTACTCCTGGGAGATAGAAACAGATTTCAGTTAAAATATAAATTATCCTAATATAATCAAATTTATATGAATATTTGTTGTGCAAAAATAGTATGCAATACTATTATATTAAGTATTTTTATAAAAACTCAAAATTGAAAAGACTTGACTACATCTCGTCTTTTCAAACCCTTCCTCATTTCCATAAAACTGACTATATTTGAATCACAATATACTATTCTCTCATCTTGTTCTTGATCTAAACACTAGACACTTTCCTTCTGGTTTTCTTATAAGAAGTTTCCATGCCCTTTTTCATTCCTCATTCATGCTACATGTCCTGTTAATCATAGTCTAAAAAAGACTTAATTGTATAATTACATCTCCATCTTGAGCTAATATTTTTCAATTATTTCCTGTATAATACATGTACATCAGTTCATTGTTAATTTTATTCTTCACTTTATTCTTGATCTGTCCTGCACTGTAGCTGAGCGGTTAAGGCAGGAAGCCTTGGTGCAGAGCTACGGGACTTGCGCTGGTTCGAGTCTCCATGGGGGAAGAAATTTTCTCATGATATTTCAGCTAGTATGGGACCGGGGCCCACCCAGCATTTGTGCATTTGATGCATTTGTGTAGTTAAAATAAGTAGCAGCTCCAGGTTAAGAAAACCAGTTATAACGGCTGGGGGTCTCGACATACTGACCACATGTCACCCCTACACCGGCTGATCATCATCTACCTCTGTGATTGACACATGTGGATGTGAGGCCAGCATCCGGCTGGTAGGCTAAGGACCTTCTAGGCCTGTCGTGCCAGGAGTTTTATTCTTGACCTACATACTGGGCACTTTCCCTCTGGTTTTCCTACAAGAAGTTTTCATGCCCCTCTTTCATTCCTCATCCATGCTACATGTCATTATCACAGTCTATGAGATTTAATTGTATAATTACATATGTTTTTCTATAAAAATCACATGGTTCAGTACTGTTCAGTTTAGAATGTCTGGCTGAATGCCATAAGAAATCCATTTCCACTCCTAATAATTTTGACTGAAATTTTGACTTAGATTCAAGGTTTCCACTCCATATGTAGAAAGACTTTGGCTTATAGACTGATATATATATATATTTAAATTCCTTTAAAAATTGTTCTTATAGCACAATATTCCATTTGTCCCACACCTTAACTGAGTGTTTCAAGGAATCATGCCTTGGTACAGAGTATGGGACTTGCACTAGTTCGAGTGCTCATGGGGGAAGAAATTTTCTCATGCAATTTCAGCCAGTATGGGACCAGTGCCCACCCAAAGTAATGAAGAATTTGGGTAGCTAAACTGAGTAGCGGCTTCAGATTGAGAAAACCTGCTGCAGCGACTAGGAGACCGAACGCGATGACCGCATGCCACCTCTATATTGGCTGAATGATTGTCCACCTTTGTGATTACACATGCGGATGTAATGCCAGTGGCTGGTTGGTGGGCTAAGGGACTTCTAGGCTTGTCATACTATGGAATTTAGTTATAATATTCCATTTAACATTGCTATTGTTGATCTTCCTTTATTTACTCTTTGTTTAATATAATTGTTTACATATAATTTTTATTATTGTTTACATAATTTTTTTATTAATTTTGATGCCTAATTATTCAAATTCATTACACCCTTTAATGGTTCATTTTTCATCTTGCAAATTACATATCTTTTGTTTTTACTGCATGTACAGAGTCATTCAGAAATATGGCTACATGTTTGATCGCATTTTGTGACGAAAATATTATTATTAAAGGAAATATATAATTGGAAAGGGAATTCTTCAAATTACAATAATAGAACAAAACAAAACAAATCACTGCTCACATACAGCTTGGCAGGTTGATTTTTGTGGGCTAGCGTCGAACGCCTCCACAATTCTCTTCGTAGTTTTTGCATCCGTGCTAATGCGAGGCCTTCCAGGAGGTTTGATTTTCTACATCCTTCCCGTTTCCAGCAGTCGTTTTCTCCACTTCCCCACAGTCGACGGCTGCAATGCTACTTTAAACTCACGTTATGCCAATCTTGCGGCCTCACGATCATTAGCATACGTTATTGCCCATGCAGCAATTGTAATTTGCTGTTGCATATCGAACGCCATTTTGACTAATGACGTAATTTCTACACTGTTTTGTTTTATTCCATTGTTGTAATTTGAATAATTGCCTTTCCAACGGTAATTTCATATTTCCTGTAATGGTAATATTTTCATTACACAACGCAATCAAACGTATAGCCGTATTTATGATTCACTCCGTAGAATGTATTTTCAAAATTAATTTTTTAAACATCATTTATTGTACTTTTCAATAAATTTTGTAAAACATGTATTCTGCATCATATTCTTGAGCTATTATCACTTGGTCATCCGCAAACAGATATGTGTACATGTTTTCTTCGCCTATGTAATATTCATGATTAACTAATACTGTTGACTATTTAACTCATGCACCAAATGGGAGTCAATGACCAATCATGTTTCAATGAATTTTGTTTTACAACCAATCACAGTTGTGTTTCACCTCGATATTTATCAACTTCTGTTCATCATATTAAAGAAAGCTTCTCCTTTTTAATATTCTCAACAGGTCAGACCATTATTTTGCAGTGATTGACTCTCGAACAAATACGTTGAATGTAGCAAATAATGAACAGATTCCTTCGAACTACACACTTGATAATTGTGTTTTCAATAATTGTGTTTTTAAATAACGATTTTACGGAGTTGTTTCCTAAAAAAATAATATCCTATAATGTTTGTTATAATATACAGTTTGATGTGCTTAATTTTTTCTCCACTAGGGTGCAGTCTTACAATATTGCAATCCTATTTGGCAATAATACAATCAAGTTGCAGTGGATGAACAAAAGAAGCATAACCAAACATTTATCATTTGTTTTCAAACATCGCCGTTTACATTAAATATATAAATATTTTAAAATAACTATATTTAAATAATGATTTGTGAGTAAACAGCTTAAATTCGTTTGTTAAATAGTCCAACAAATGCCACTCTTGATTTCCAAATCCTCTAGATAAATTGGAAATCACTCATGGCATTACTTATGATAAATCTGATTATATTTTATGAGGCCGTGATACTGTTAAGGGGGCTCATACACCCAGCATGAGGTACATATACACACACATCATTACTTTACAATATAAAAAAAAACTATAAAACATACAATTATGAAAATTTGCACACAGGTAGTATACACTATTGGCTTTCATTTGATATTAAAATTGTTATTATTGAAGCAAAATGTTTGTAATTGCAGGAAAATAAAATTTGCATAATTTCAGTTTCTTATATATCATATCATACATTATTACTTAAAAACTAATAACCTGACTAGTATAAACAATTATTTAAAATAAATATAACACCCTAATAAAGCTTGTGAACTATTATGATGTGCCCCAGATTTATTGGTTTAGAGCAAAAACATTTTTTTATTAATAATTTTTAAAATTAATTTTTACACTATATATTCCCCATTACCTAACCTTAATATTCAAAAGATTGCAATGATTTTAGTATGCCAGATAGGGTCGTATGTTAGAACATTACTCTCTACTCAAATTACTTCCAATCACTAGTGAGCTGATTCACCGTGAGCAATTGCTGAGAACGAATTAACGGCCGACTTATCAGTAATGCATGAGAGTCGACGTTTTCGTAATATTGGCAACGAATTACCCAGAATTCTCAGCGATAAAACCACTTCTGTTATTTTCGTCTGCTATAGAGGAATGCATTTATGCTTGCATCCCGCAAATAATACCGTATACAAACACGTCTGCGACACGCAATATTATGCCGATTCTCCTGTTCTTCCAGTTGAATTCTTTGGTAGACTCTATCAAATTCCTCTTCTCCGTGTATACCGAAAACATGATCGAAGTCTTCAAGGTCCGACATCTTGGATAAATGTTGGATAAAGCAGCAAAGTACATCGATTACCATCGGTTCCCGTCGGTTCCCTTCGGGATTTTAATTTGAGTTGCTCATGTAAGGTACCTCTGCAGGTAGCTTACAAATTTAACCAATTATTATCGCATGAACAGATTTCTGAGTAAGCAAAATCGTATTAGCATACAACTTGCTCAGCAGAGAAGGCATTTTACTGTCTAATGCGTCCAAACATGCGACCCTAAGTAGAGGAGTGTGTGTGTGCAAACTTTCATGAAAATTGAACCATTAGTTTTTGAGTTATTGCATTTTATGTTCTTAAAATTTTAACTTTTGGGAAAACGATGTTAAAGTTTACGCATGTTTATACTTACAGTCTGTATTAGAAAGCTCCTGCAGCATATGTTGTGCCCTCCTTTTCACTTCTCCTGCCATGTTCCTCAAGTCTCAGTCATCTTCTAGTTCTCCTGGACTCCTTCGAGGATTCTCGTAGGCGTTTATCAGCAGATTTTATTCGCAGGACATCACAATGCCTAAAAGCAGCCTTGGCATATTTTCCTACATTCACTCCAAACTCTTCTAAAACTTTTAATCTGCTTGTATCCCCATCATTGAATGTTGCTGCAGCATCAGCTGCTGCTATTTTGACAACTGTTTTCCCAGCATTACTTGTTTTAGGGCAAATTGTCCACACTTTATTATTATAGGACTCGTTTGAATTTTGAGTGCGGCCCTTCAAGCACCTTCTTAGAAGTTCTGTTTTTGAAAGGTCTTTGAAGGTAGGTCTTATGGCATTCATAACAGCCATTAGTATTGGATGTGGATGTTTATATACTGCTTCTCTACCCTCTGCCTGGGCTTGTCGATATCCACACCACGACGTTGCACGCAGTGGACACCTATAGTGCTGGGGATTGGAGCGCACATTGGCATTCAACATTATATATCTCGACAAACAGAAGATATCACAAAATTTCAGAAATATGTACTTTAAAGTATGCTCTTTCAAATGAGTCCAAAAACAAAAAAAATTGAAAATTTTGACCTGTAATGGTGTATGAGCCCCCTTAATATAAATATCGATGTATGATTTTGCATTCATCTTTTATCCATAGACTTATAACATAAAAATTTGTTTTCTTGTTTTGCCTTCAAATTCTTTTATTTGTACTTGAGGAATATTTCTCACTTATATTTAACTTTTATAGGAATTAATCACTATGAGGTTTAATTTATGGTGAAATAAAATGTTTCTTACCTCTCCTCACATAAATCTTCTAAGTAGATCGCGATTTAGAGACCATACCAGTCTCATCTTCAGTACAATCTTGGCGACTGATGTTATGTCGATCGGAAGAAACCCTTTTTCTTCCGATCGACATAACATCAGTCGCCAAGATTGTACTGAAGATGATACTGTTATGGTCTCTGAATTGCGATCTACTTAGAAGATTTATATGAGGAGAGGTAAGAAACATTTAATTTCACCATATTTCTCACTGCTTAATATACAGTAATTCTTACACCACTCTTGGTTTCATTATTATTTTTCTACATTATATGTATTCAAAGTAAAGAGTTTTTTCCCCTTTTGTTTACTTTTGTTATAATAACGTAAAATCATGAAACTATTTACCTCGCTTTTCAACTGATGCAAATGCTGGAATTTTTCCTACACAACCTTTATATGTACACTGAGCAATTCCATGCTCACTGCATGTACACGTGTTACAGTCTAGATTCCAAGTGGATCCTGGTTCACATTCCCGTTTTCCTGGAACATTTTTATGCAAAAAATAAATTCTACAATAAATTTAAAAAATCTACAAATTGGGTAAGCCTTAACACAATAAAATAGGTATATTTATGATATAGTCATTCATCTTCTCCTGATGAAAATTTCATTATTTGCTGCTGAAAAACATCTTAAAACATGCTTTTATGATGAGGACAGCTTATGAAAGTATGTGGTAAAGTGATCCTACCGCAGAGATTAGATAATTGGCTCTTGATGCCGGATGGGTTGTCACAGCCCCGTGTGTACTCATTTCCATTAGAGGATGAGTCGACTCCAGGGTCATGGTGCCATCAGAAGGTTTGGATCAGTTTAAAAATTCTGACCCCACTAGAACTCGAACCCTTGACCTTTCGGGTTGTAACTTATTGCCTTAACCAACTATGCACGGTGTGCCCCCCATAGGGCAGCATAATGCGTTACTTTTCTTCTCTTTAAGTTTTTTTATTTTTATTTAACCTGGGGAGGTCTGAATCTTCTGTTAGCGTTCACTTCCTCAGTTGATGGGCATTGGGTTTTTTAAGGTTCACAAATTTGTCTGCAACCCATGAATGGAACATTGAACATAAATAGCATTAACTTAGAGAAGGATCATTCAGAACTTACTATTTGTAGATCAGCAGGTTCTGATAGCAGAAAGCAAAAATGAACAATAAGAAAAGTCAAAAAACGAAATTCAATTATTTAAAAAATATATATATTATGTATCAACTCAAAGGACTAACATAATGGGTACGGAGAATTAATTAGTAAAGGTGATTAAATAACAGAAAAAAAAAAGGAACCATTTCAAATATCTGGGCTGTGATATATCTATATATAAAATGAACATGGATTTAGAAAACAACATACTAAAATACAATGCCATAAACTGTTACATAATAAAATACCTGGGAAGAAATGTGAGGAAAAAAGTTAAATTAAGAATATTGTTTTCAAACCAGCTTTATCACGACAGCAAACTTGCATATTAAGAAAAATAGACAAAACAGAATACAAACAGCAGAAATAATCTTTACTATGAGTGGCATTGAGAGATAAGGAAAAAAGAAAAAAAAATAGAAGTCCAATTAAATACTAGAAATTCAAAAACATCAAAGAAAATTGTATGGACATATAAAAAATGCTATCTAGGCAACGTTTTTTTTCCCTGTAATCTGAATTGAAAGATAGGATACAAACCATTTATGTACCAGTTGGAGATACAAAACCTCTAATCTCGGAAAGTGACAGAAGATCCAGATCTTGAATAGGTAGAAGAAGAAGAAGAAGAAGAAAATCATAATGAACAGCAACCATTTATTACATTTCTCTACACTTAAGAAAAAGACTAAAGAAAACTGGAAACATAACTGTATTCTGCTGTATTGCTAAGCAACAAATGGAATAAACCTACAGTGTTCAACTTTATAAGAAGAATAAGGAGATAATTTCTAAAAGTATAATATCCTTCATGATGGATCACAAGTGTGTGTTCTAATGACACCCACTGCACTTCCCATACCATACTTCTTGTTGCGAATACATGGCATTATAGTGTTGTTTACTTTCAATTTACATACCACTTTGGCAGGCCACTTTATAAGATGATACATTCTTTTAGTGCATACAGAGAGGAGTGTAGGATGAGTATATATAATTTTTCTCTTCAAATATGATTTATCCATCATTGAGATGTATGAAATGAATAATAAAAACATCGAAAGAAGCAGTACTTGCTTTATAATGTAATGTCAAATTCCCAAATAAATGTCTTCTTAATAAAGAAGCTGTCGTTTGCAAAGATAGAAGCAACGGTTTCATCAGTTTGGTGCATGGGAATTGACATTGTATATAAGAGAAAGATTTGCATTTAAATTGGAACTTGCCCAGATAGCTCAGTCGGTAGAGCATTCATCTAGAAAGCCAAAGATCCTGGGTTCGAGTCCCAGCCTAAGCGTATAATTTTTCTCTTCAAATATGATTTATCCATCATTGAGATGTATGGAATGAATAATAAAAACATAGCAAGAAGACATACTGGCTTTATATAATAATGTAAAATTCCCAAATAAATGTTTTCTTAATAAAGAAGCTGCCATTTACAAAGATAGAAGCAAAGGTTTCATAGTGCGCGGGAATTGGCAACGTATATAACAAAAATATTTGCATTTTGCCCAGATAGCTCAGTCCGTAGAGCATGGTCTAGAAAGCCAAAGATCCTGGTTCGAGTCCCAGTCTGAGCATATAATTTTTCTCTTCAAATATATGTTTGTGTGTTTATGTAGTGTAAATGTATTGTTTGTGGGATGATAATGATGAAGAGAAGGGAGAAGCTGAAACCCAGTGCCAACATGTAGCCTACTCTTGCCAAAAAGCACCAAGGGAACCACCAAGCTTAATGGTCAAATCACTATCAACAGTACCACATGCCTTCTCAACATATGTACATTGAAGGCATTTACAATTTAGTACGGGAATCTGTTGTCCAATCTGTTGATTAAAAATTGTAAACACCCACACCTCCTGATTCCTAGATTGAAAATTTTCCAGCCCTGCCAGTATCGAACCAGGGCCCGCTAATCAGGAAGCAGGTCTGATATCATCTGAGCCAGTTTGGCAGACAATTAAAGTAGAATTATCCTTATTTTAAAGAAACAAGTTCAAGATTTATATATGAAGGGCTTAGGGCAATAACATGAAAAGCCAAATATTGTTCTTTCTGAGATACAAGGATATCAATGTTTCAAAAAATTATAAATACTAATTGGACAGTATTGATGTTAATACATTGTGTGTATGCATGTTTTAACTCATCACTGGCGCACTTACAAATGAATTTATGGATATTTCAAAACATTTATTTGCTATCATTGTAATAAATGACATTTCTTAACAAAATGTGGCTTATCATGTTACTGCCCTAAGCCCTTCATATATATATATATATATATATATATATTAGTTATTTCTTGTTGCTCTAACTGCTAGTAGTTATACTATCACAATTACTCCACTAGGAATGGTTCTTTTGTTATTCATATAGTAAATAACAAATTAGCACAATATTTATTTTTTAGGTAAATAGAAAAGTTTATATGATGTTTTTATTATTAATTTAACATTTCTCAATGAAAGATAAATTAAATTTGAAGAGAAACATTTTTTTTCGCCTAGACCGGGACTCGAACCCGGGACCCTTGGCTTTCCGGGCCAAGTGCTCTACCAACTGAGCTACCGAGGCGAGTTACGATCTAGACGCAAATTTTTCTCTTATATACGTTGTAATTCCCTATCGCCAAATGCTTTTGAAACCATTGTTTCTATCTTTGCAAATGGCGGCTTCTTAGTTAAGAAGACATTTATTGGAAATTTAACATTACTTTAAAAGCCAGTAAGGCCTCTAATGATGTTTTTATTATTAATTTAACATTTCTCAATGAAAGATAAATTAAATTATCTTTATAATTAAATGTTTATACATTATTGTATGTATGTACCTTCTTGAAGTGGAACTTCCTCGGGTGGTGGAACTTCCCCGGGTGGAGAACATCCCATTTCAGTGCATATTGGTACGCCATCAGGAGTGCAGAAACAAGTGTTACAGGCGTTGTCCCAAGTATCACCAGGCTCACATTCTCTTTGCTGTGTATCATCTGTAAAATTAATAAGGCAGCATATTAGCAGAAATAATTAGCCTTCTTTGTCTTCTTGCAAGGATTGAACCTTTTTGGTTCATTCCGGCTCCAAGTATTATAGCTGCTATGTCCATCTCTTTCGTGGGCATCCGTTATCTCTTTTTCCTCCCCTTGGTTGATCGTTTAATATTTAAATACATTTATTAAGAAAATAAGAAGTTTTTATATATTTATAATTTTGACATTATAAAGGAAAAGGAAAAACTTTTCATTCTTTGAACATGTTCTTTCCAGTTTTTTCTAGATTCTTTTATTTTATCTAAATATTTTTAAAATTTTAGATAAAATAAACGAATATAGAAAAAAAAAGACTGGAAAGAACATGTTCAAAGAATGAAATATTTTAAAAATATTAGATGAAATTCATCCATCCATAGTAATTCTGCCCGAGGGCAGGTCCTTCACTGCAATCATAGCATTGTAGCTTTACTAGGAAATTGTAGGTGTGGTAGCTTCAGTTGCTTTCCACACCGGTGAAGGATGATGATGATGATCCATCCATTGTAATTCTGCCCGAAGGCAGGTCCTTCACTGCAGTCATAGCATTTTCATGCTTTGCTTGCAGCTTTACTAGGGAATTCTAGGTTTGGTAGCTTCCCGTTGCTTTCCACACCGGTGAAGGATGATGATGATGGCCATATGATTTCGGGGACTGTTTGGGCCTTAAAGTTTTCCTGACATTTGTCTTACAGGTGAGGAAAAACCCCGATAAAAACCTCACTCAGAAAAACTGCCCCGACTGGGGATCGAACCCGGGCTCGCTGCGTGACAAGGCAGCACGCTACCTCGAGACTATAGCAGTGGACTTAGATAAAATAAACGAATACAAAAAAAACTGGAAAGAACTTGTTCAAAGAATGAAAGATAAATGCATACCAAAATTTATACTTAATTACAAACCAAAAGGAGACAGGAATGTTGGTAGGCCGAGAAAGAGATGGATTTAACTTTTTTGAATGAGAATCTATGAGACCGGAACAATCCACATGGACTTAATCCGTGATTGTTTTTGATGATAAGGAAAATGTACGAGTATATTTTTACGATTAATGACACATTTTATGCAAATACTGCACGAATTGAAGTCTTGAAACAAAATTTAAGTTGTATTAATCTTTTTATTTTTCAGTAAAAATAGTTAATTTAGAAAACCAAAGTAATGCATTGTTTAATGCCATTTCATTTTGGAATATTCTGAACTCTTTAATTATAGTAAAGGCTGTTATAATGTTTTGTGGGACTGATTTTTTTTTATTTTGAAGTTTATTACTTGCATTTATAAATGTTATTTCAAGTGTGTGTGTGTTTTCTAATGCCATCCACTGCACTTTTTGAGATTCAGAGTCTGCTCTGTGTGGATAGATGTTATTATTGTGATCTATTTTCAATTTACGCATCACTTTGGCAGACCACTTTACTTAGATCATTGTTTCCTAGGGGCTTCGCCAAAACTTTTCCGTAATGGTGGGTTTCAAGATTAGGTCTATTATTGTTTCCTTAATTTCTGCAGCATTGTAATAATAATAATAATAATAATAATAATATTAATAATAATAATAATATTAATAATAATAATAATAATATTAATAATAATAATAATATTAATAATAATAATAATATTAATAATAATAATAATATTAATAATAGTAATAATCATTTTAAAATTAAATTAACCTTGTTGCATACGTGTAACCTCGGGATTTTATCACAATATTTCCACAATAAATTAATACTTACTGCGAATGCCTGGTTTACAGTTTTGTAATAACGTTAGGAATGCATTTGATTTCACTACAACTAGGCCTACCCATTGTGTAACTTTTAAGCTGTAACTAGAGTAACTTTAGGTTTTAACCGTTAAGGATTAAGTTCATTTAAGGTTATTAATCCTTTTGCTTGGGATTAAATTTTATGCATGTCTACTGTATGTGCATTTGAAAGTCAGTGGTTCACTCAACTCAGATCGTTGTGGAAAGGGTTCGCGAGTCAAAAAAGGTTGGGAACCGCTGACTTAGATGATACATTTTTGTAATGTATACAGAAAGGAGTGTAGGAAGAGTGTGTTCTTGTGTGTTAGTGTGGTTTATTGTATGTGAAATGATTATGAAGAGAAGGGAAAAGGTGAAACCCAGCACTGACACACATAGCCTACTCCTATTGAAAAGCACCAAGGAGGCCACCAGGCTTAATGTTCCCATCTGACGGACGAATTGCTATCAACTTTACCGTGTGATTTCTAAACATATGTACTTTGGAGGGGTTTGCAATTTAATGCAGGAATTTGCTGCACAATCTAGTGATTAAAAATTGTGCATCACCACCTCCCTGGCCTGACTATTTAAACATGTTTAATTAAATTAATTTAATGTATTTAATTTAACAATTAAAATTTTCAACCGTACTGGGTATTGAACCCAGGCCCACTAGCCAGGAAGGAGGAGAGCCAGCATGGCGGACTTATTTCAAAAGTTGGTTAGATAAAAACTTCTTAAAAATAGGTAGGAGTGTTAAAGAAACTATTTTTTTAAATAACAGAAATCATAAGTATATACAGACAACAATGTCTACAGACTTACTGACTGACTCCTGCCCTATATTCAATGCATATGTATCACAGTTAATAAACAGTGCATAACATTTGATTTTATTTCATTTTTAAATTTTGCCTTTTAGCAATGCCTTATTTTTATACAAAAATTTTATGTAGCCCATCACCCCCGACCTGGAGGACCAGCTTATTTGTTTTTGATGTTTTCTTCCCCTAGCCCTTGACGAGCCAACATCTATGTAGAAGGCTGCAGTATCTGTTCCCTAGAGTGAGACCCGTATTGTGTGCTATCACCTGCGTTAATGAGATGTTTAGCATAGCTTGATTTATCACCCGCGAATGAACACTATTGAAAACACTCTCACGATAATCCACCGAGAAAACATTCCAGCTAGGATAAATATATTTGAAGACCTCGAAATTATAAAAGAAACAAACAACACCTCACTTCTCAATGAGAACGCACCCCAGTCAAACCCATTATACGAGATCGTCAAAAACAAGTCAGTTGCTGCTACAAACAGTTGAAGTAAAGATCATCGTACACAACAACAACAAATAGCGGAAACTCAACCTGCAGAAGATGGAAGATAATTTCCGAAAGCGCTCCAGTTAATTTTATATACAATATTTTAACAAAGTTGAGGACGACGGCACCTAGCAACAGATACAATTTAATTTTTAACTTTCGTCATATGACTTTACCTCAACGGAATTTGATATGAATTTTACTAGTATTGATGCAGATAGTAATGTTTACCAATTGGAGTATCCCACACAGAGTCCTCATCTCAATCCAATAGAACACGATAGAACACCTCTGGGATGAATTAGACTGGTGTACAGGTATTTGCAAGGGATCCTGACGAATGGAATTTGTAACGGGAGCTAGATGCGAGTCTTGCACTAACCAGATAACTGCCCGGCCAGTAGAAGTAAGACCACATGTCATTGCTAACACGCCCCTAGTGGAAATATAGTCACTGGTAAACATTTAAAAAATCTCAGAATAATTATTAAATAATGTACGCTCTTGTTTATCCGCGGACAAGATACATTCACTATATACTGTATCTACAAGGCACTTTCCATAAACGATGGTGGTCTGTTAAAGTTTTAAATAAGACCAAATTTCACATTTAATTTAGATTTTTAACAGTTTTCGAATTCAACATCTGACATGTCATCTTCAAATTCCATTTGGTAAATTTCATGGCCATTCTCTTCATCGCTACTTTCAATCTTCATAATTATTTTCCCCATGATTCCATCTGTCTCCCAGTACTCGCGTTCGCTGTCTTTATTGAATATGTTTTCCCATTCCTTTTATTAGTATGTTCAAAGTTTACCGACACAGCTTTTCAACATCTATATATTTACCAATGCCTCCAGGTTGTCTTTATGACATTTCTGGCAAGGCGGAATTGTAATGCACTTCTTAATTTGGGGTGCCTGGAAGGCGGAGTTACATTAGCCCGAAGATATGATTGGTGATGAATGATAATGAAACACCAGGAGAGTCCTTAAATCTAAATTTAACCTAAATTCAGTCCATGGACGGCCATAGAAATACTTTCCTTTAAGAAAAAATCCCGTGGTGAGACTGGGAATGCAACACGGGATCCCATGAACCGTAGTTAGCAGCTCTGATTATTAGCCAATAAGTCTGGTCAAGTATTTAAATTTACGAGCGTAAAAATGAAATTTTTGTTACATCTCCCCAAATTAATCCGATGGGATTTATATTGGGATGGTAAGGTGGGAGCCTCAAAATTGCAGATTATTTTCGGCTAATATTGTATCAATTATGTGGTTTTCTGTGTTGGTTTATTAATGAATCATATAAATGTGTTTTAGTGATTTTTCTTGTTGTGTATATTTTGTTTAATTAGCCTGGCTTACATTTATTTTTCAAGGAATTTGATGTTGGCACTTTATATACTTACATGAAACCTTGTCAACAAATAAGACAAAATTTTATTTTTCTTCCTCTTTCACGTAATCCTAAAAAATATTAAATATAATAATTGAAAATATTGAGATAAAGATAAATGTTCTTTCTTTATTAATGTTCGTATATCCAATTAGTGCCGTGCACATTAACAATTATCATAACTAATGCCACAAGTGATTTCCAATTTATCTAGAGAATTTTGACTGTTTAACGAATAAAATTAGGCTGTTTACTCACAAATCATTATTTAAAATATTTATATATTTAATGTAAACGGCAGTGTTTGAAAACAAATGAGAAACGTGTGTTATGTTTCATTTGTTCATCCACTACAACCAGCATACTATTTATTGCCAAATAAATATTGTAAGAATGCACCCTAGTGGAGAAAAAAATGAAACACATTAAACTGTATATTATAACCAATATTATAGGTTATTAATTAATTTCTCACGTGCTATGATGTAAATATGTCAATTGTACTTTTCTGGAATGTTAATACTGGAGAAATAATACGTTTAAGAAATTGCAAACTGTGGTTTCTTTTTGTTGTGGTATAATCAATTGCTACAATTTTTTTCTATTATATCTCGCAAGCGGTAGGCCCTACTTGTTTATATTCGCGCACCATATATAGAATCTGGGAGCCACTTGTATTCCAGGATTCTTCCATCTTAATATATAAATTGCTATACTCAACGTATTTCTTAGAGTCAGTCACTGCAAAATAATGCTGTGATCTATTCAGAATGATAAAAGGAGGTGCTTTCTTTAATATGATGAACTTAAGTTGATAAATTCGAGGTGAAACACGACTGTGATTGGTTGTAAATCAAAATTCATTGAAACGTGTTTGGTGCCCATTTAGGGATGATTTAAATAGTCTCCCAAAACAGATTTTCCTTTTAACTTCAGAACTGTGAGATACATTAAGTTATGTAAAACAATATATTTCAAAACTATTAAATAATTCACAGCTACGTCAGACTACAATTTTAAAACTACAGGATGCAATAGTACAAAATATTAAAAATAAGAATTATGGTTTATAATATAATAGCAACATGTCTGCCTCTCACTAAAATTTACAACTGACTGTACTCAGTCGTAGTACAAGTGAGAATGTTTTGTAAGCATGTGTTTGGCAGGGAATTTACGATAATCAGCAATCTAGATAGGTTCTCCCACTCGAATTACCATCAAGGTCATTCTTCAAAATCCCTGTCCGCTCTTAAAGTGATCCTTGTCAAAAGAAAACCATGTGAATCTGCTCGCTTTTCATTGGTTGTGGATGCTGACGTACGTTGTAGAAGCAATATCCTTCCGCCATTCGCGCCACAAATACTGTCATTTTTGACAGAGCCACAGGACACTCGATACTTTGTCATTTTGTTTTATGAGAATCGTCTTAAGCATGACTCAAATGCATCACTCATATTATAAACTATTTTAAGTTGTAATTATTGTTTAGGTATATTTTAGAATATTTTGTGGGTTGCAAAGGATAGTGAAGTGCATTCCATAACCTCTCCTATCCAAATCTCAACCTCAACCTGCTCGTGGTGCAACCTGCTTTTACAAATGAGGCTATGAGGACCGAGTAATGGCGGTATAACCACATCATCAGAAATAGAGGAAATGCTATTTCAACACTTACGCTGGCATGCCACGGCGTAGAAATGGTCCACAAATGGTGCTTGTGAGAATGGTCGGTGGATTCAAATATATAGATCCTCCCGGCAAGGTCCGATGGACCCATTAACCAACGGCATGTGTGGCCCTCCAGTCATACTGGGGGTTTATGTGAGTGGGTGATGTAACCACCATTACAAATAAAAAATTGGTGCCCTCTTAAAAAACGGTTACATTTATGCTGAACAATGGCAAATCCTTTCACATCCATAAAAAGAATAGTTAAAAACAAATATAAAATCAAACAAAACCAAGACCTATGTAATAAAGCCAAAGACAAAAAATGGAATATTTTAGTAAAGAAGCCAGATATTATTCCAGAATTTCCACGTAAAACTACAGTAGCAACATTTAGACTGCTTACAGAACATGACTATTTAGCCAAACATTTATATAAAATAGGAATCTACACGAATCCAAATTGTCCTCTATGCAATAAAGACGAAGAAATGAATGAAGAACACCTACAAACCTGTGAAGTATTACCTGTTGGATCCACAATAGAGAAATATTGGAGAGCAAGAACGCTAATGGCTTCGGTGCCAAGGCCCAGCATTTGAAAACAACAACAACAGAATATTTTGTATGTTTAAATATTATTATTTTTATTCATGAAGAATAACAAGTATATACAGAGGACATATTTTTGATTTAATAAAGGGAACTACTTTTTCGCGTACTTGTTGCTTCTACAACGTACATCGGCGTCCATAACCAATGAAAAGCGAGCAGGTCAAATGGTTTTGTTTTTACGAGTACACTTTAAGAGCGGACAGGGTACTGATCTGCAGTCTTGGAAGATGCAGCCAAATTCCCTTGTCCAAATGAGTGAGATTTTGCAAGAAGAATGGTGACTCATTCCAATGGATATAAACTAGTGGAGAGCTTGCCTGACCAGAAGCTTCTGTTTTAGCAGCAGAAGTATAATAGCCTACTGTTAATAATTGTCCTGCAATAATGTAAGGATCTTCAGCAGGTCATGCTCCAAAAGGTTCTAAAGATGCAAAAACAGCACAATTTTAGACAGGGCTCAATTACTTTTTGTTAGATAGTGTATGTACCTTCTTCAAGTAGTACTTTCATGGGTGAAGGACATCCCATTCTAGTGCATGCTGGGTGGCCATCAGCAGTGCAGAAACAGTTGTTACAATCAACCTTCCAAGTTTCACCAGGCTTACATTCTCTTTGCTTTGTATCATCTATAAAATTAATGAGGCAGCATATTAGCAGAAATAATTAGTCAATATTTAAATGCATTTGTTAAGAAAATAAAATTTTCCATATTTATAATTTTGACATTATGAAGGAAAAATTATCGTTTAATTAATCTGCACCATACAATGCTACCCTCCATACAAAGCACTTTACTAGCCTCTTCCTTAATTCTTTTGCAAAGGTCCACAGAAAATGCTTCTGTTCTTGTTAAAAGCTTCTTTTACCATTGCTATCCTCTGCTTTACTTCTTGACAGCAGTTCATGTTACTACTGATAATATAACCTAAGTATTTGGAGCTCTCCATTTACTCAGTGGCCTCATCTTTAATCTTCATGTTCATATTCCTTGGTTTCTTTCCTATAATCATGACCTTCATCTTATTTATGTTTATCTTCATCCCATAAATCTCGCACTTGTCATTTAGCTCCATCAGTATGTTCCAGTGTCATTGCATCTTCTGCTAGCAAAGCCGTATCATCAGCAAATCTAATGCACTTAATTCTTCTTCCTCCCATGTTTATCCCTCCTGTATTCCTAACACAGTTCTTCATTAGGTCTTCCAGGTAGATGTTGAAAAGAGTAGGTGATAGAGGACATCCTTGCTGTACCCCTCTTCCAATTTCTCTTCCCTCTGACATTTCTTCTCCTATCTTCACTTTTATTCGCTGTTTCATATAGATTACTTATGAGCCTGCTCCCCTTCCAGTTCATGCCAATTTTCTTTAAGATCCTTATGAGTTTATTTCACTTCACTCTGTCAAAGAACTTATCCAGGTTAAGAAATACTGGATAAACTTATCTTTTTCTATATATCTTTCTCCTATTATTCGTATCAATCCAATTGCATCTCTCGTAGCCTTTCCCTTCCTGAAGCCAAACTGTTCTTCCAGTTCGCTTTCCATCATAGAACATAAACGTTGATTCAGTATTCGCAGGAGAATCTTTGAAGAGTGTGATATCGAGCCGATAGTCCTGAATTCCTTACATTTGTTTGCATTATTTTCCTTCGATATTGGTAATAACACTGTCTCAGTCAATTCTTTGGGCCAATCACCTTCTTTACAGATATCTTGTTGCATAAAAGCAGAATTTCCTTCTTTCATTCACCCAAGCATTTAACTAATTCAATGGGGATTACATCTACCCCTGTTGCTTTCCCATTTTTCTTTTCCCCAATTGCTGGTTCAACTTCTTCCTTGAGAACTGAAAATCCTTTTTCAATTTCTGATACGTCATCATCATTTTCTGTATGCAAGTTAGCCTACATTTTCTTATCTCATATAGCTGTTCTACATGTTTCTCCGACATATTCATAATTCCCTGTTTATTTCTTCATTATGTTCGTCCTCAATCCACATAGTTTTCCTGATCTTCTTTCCATAGTCCAAGCATTTAACTTCCTGGTACATTAAATTATGTTTTCCATTCCTCTCCAGATTCTCTAGTTCTTCGCATTTCTGCTTGATCCATTCTTCCTTTGCCTTGTCACTTTTTCTTCTAAGTTTGTTGTTTAGTTTCCTGTGGTTTCTTTTAGCTACTTCTGTTTTGCTATTTTTCCATTTTCTTCTTTCTTTCATCTTCTCCAAATTTTTTTTCTGTGACCCAAGGTTTCTTAATATTGTTGCTCTCTTTGTACCCTATTATTTCCTCTGCAACTATCTGTGTAGAGGTTTTCAAATGACTCCGGTGTTCCTTAGTATTGTCATATGAGATTTCCAAGGCAGAGGCTATCCCTTGAAAATGTTGTTGGAATTTTCTCCTTTCCTCTTGAGTTTTAAGTTTCTCCAAGTCAAATGTCTTTGTTGCCTGTCTTCCTCTTATCTTCTTGAGGCAAATATCTATTTTGCCTATTAGTAAGACATGGTCTGAATTGATATATGTGCTTCTGATAGAGGCTTCGCTTTTTTCTAGGAATTTTGGAATCTTTTCTGTATTAATATGTAATCGATCTGGTAAGTCTTCTTTTCTTCTGTTGTTTTGACAGCATGATATCTCCTTCCGCAGTATCCCTCTCCTCGACATCCGAATGGGAGGATAATTTACGTCCGGAGTCTTTTACCGTGGAAAGACTCATCATGCCATGTTTGCAGCTTTACTAGGGATATATAGGTGTGGTAGCTTCCCATTTCTTTCCACACACCACTCTCTCTTTTGCATCTTAAAATCTCTTAAGAAGGTCCCGAGGGTCCCCGGAAGTTAGAAGATTAGATTTGGCTAACTTAGACCCTCCGGACTTCACCGAAATTCATCCCAGAGGTTAAATATCAGTTCCATGAGGGTTTATGACCTGATGAAAGATCCGGAAATCCCAATTACCTTCTGCCCCACGTTGAATACATTAAGGAGAAGAAAGTAAAGAGAGAATTTTGAAAGTTGTTTGGCAAGCAGAAGTAGATGATTTTAGCATGGATCACGCATGATATTTTATGGGATTTCCAACATTTTATGTTCTTTGCTATATTTTTAAAAAATAATAGATAATTTAAATATTTTTACTGGTGTATTCGATAGTTAGGTAACTATCACAGAATGAATGTAACATTTAAAAATATTTATAAAAACTTATATTATTTAATTTAAAAACTTAAATCATTTAATTTAAAAACTGAAATTATTTAGTAATCATTTGAGTTGGTGTTTACTTGATGAAAATCTACTACCCATTTAATTAAATAAAAATAAAGCTCATAGTTTTATTTGATTTTCATATTTATTAAGATATAATTTAGTTACAGCTGTTTCGGTACACTGTACCTTCTTCAGACATGTTAACAGATAATAATAACACAATTCATTAATCTGTTAACATGTCTGAAGAAGGTACAGTGTACCGAAACAGCTGTAACTAAATTATATCTTAATAAATATGAAAATCAAATAAAACTGTAAGCTTTATTTTTATTTAATTAAATATGAAATTATTTAATTTAAAAACTCGAACTTCCTTTTCTTGAATGTGTATTAAATTTAATATGCTATAGAATTTCTTAGTTAATGTTTATATTTCTACAAATCTCTGTTGTGACCTTTATGACTATCAATTCCATTTAATTCATGTTTTGTAACTCCATTCAGATCAGATGTTGTCATGTTAAAATGATTTTCAAAAGTTTGATTTTATTTTATTTTTGGGTAATTAATATTGCATAATATAATTTAAATATAAAAATATGAGCAAGATCTGTTACTTTTTATCAGAAATGCTTTCATATTAATCTTTTATTTGACAATAAATAGACTATTATAGGTGACATACTTATTTCTTCAGCAGATTCTGGATCGACTTCTGGCACGGTTACAATGGAACTTCTTTTCCTAATAACACCTGCAAGTAATTTCACATTAATTCTTGTATCTATTTACTAACTTCACCATTTTACTGAACACTGAAACCAATGAATTCAATAACTAAATAAGGTGAATCTTGGTCATCTTACCTCGTAAATATTTGTTTCATTTGGCATGTTTTGATATGTTGCCCATACCGTTGTCAGCTTGTCCAGACAGTTAAATTTTTTGTTGTCGACATAATAAAAATCAACAGTCTGGACAAGCTGATGATGGTATGGACATCATATCAAAACATCAATGTTTTTACTTTTTGACATTGAAAGCAAGATAGAGCCAGTAAGATTTATAAATGTCAATCACATACTTAAATATTACACACTATAATCTAGTTTTTGTGAGAATGGGAACATCTTACCTCAAATTAATGTTGAGTTCTGTTTGAACATGTTTCGATATAATCCTCTATAATATCATCGTCAGGTTGTCCAGACTGTTGAGTTTTATGTTGTGGACCCTGGAGTTAATATCAGCTCCCTCCTCCGGCTGGCCGAAGAACCTCCAAACTAGGTCACGTTCAGCAGGAATTTCAAAATTCATGACTCTATTTTTGTTCTTTCGAATGTAGGTTTTTTTTTTCCAAATGATGAATCCTTTCCTATTTTCTAATTGTTTTAATAATTTAGTGTTCAAATTTATATTGTAGTTTTCGGACAGGAGGAAGGGAGGAGGGAGCTGATATCAACATCCAGGCTCCACAACATAAAATCAATCATCCTGGCAAGCTGACAATGATAGAGGATTATATCGAAACATGTTCAAGCAGAACTCAACATTAATTTGAGGTAAGATGTTTTCATTCTCACAAAAACTAGATTAAAAGAACCTCAAAATGTTATTTTCTAAAATAAACAATTACACACTATGCTTCATTATATTTTTACTTACTTTGTAACTTACATTATGTTCATTTTGATCATGTACTTTGTAATGTCTCAAGGATGATCCTTGTAAAGTAGCTGGATATACATGCTTTGTGGGCTACATACGTACAATCTACACTTATTAAGTTGGTCTTGCAACTACAATTTTTATTGAGACTACAGTGATATTTGGTAAATAATTTTAATAATTCATTTTTTAGGAAGTAATACTATACAGTTTTATTTAACAGTCATTAAATTAATCACATTTAACACCTAAGGTTCATATTTTTATCCTTTCCAGAACTAGTTCAAGGAAGTTTATCTGTATTTTCTACAGGCATCTAACTCCAGAAATTTGAGGTGAAGTGTAAAATCTGATTCTTTTAACGATTGATAGTTTTAATACTTTGCAGATTAAATTATTGTAATCAAATGGTGAAGAGAAAAATCTTTGTCTGAGCCGGGAATCGAGCCCTGAACCTTCAGCTTTCCGTGCTGATGCTCTTAACCATTGAGCTAATTCAGGCTTCCTTCCCAGCCAAGCATAAATCCTTTCTTTACCTTATTCTCTTGATTCCATATTCAAATGCAATGAATCATCATTTAAAATACACAATGAAAATCAATATGGGAGAAAATTCAGAACCAGAAAACTAACCAACTAACTATCTCACTGGCACTATTGAACCCGTAGGTTCATGGCCGTACGGATCCAAGTTCTCCATATATCCCTATCCTGAGCTAATGTTTTCAATCATTCCCTGTATATTCTACTTCCCTCAAATCATGGATAATGTTATTCTCCCACCTCATTCTTGGTCTACCAACTGGGTGTTTTCCCTCTGATTTTCCGACAAGAAGCTTCCATGAACATCTTTCATTCCCAATTTATGCTATATGTCCTGTCCATCGCAGTCTACGAGACTTAACTGTTCTTATTATATCTGGCTGCCTATAAAGACCACATATTTCAGTGAACTATGTTAATTAGTCTTCTCCATTCACCTGTTCACATCCTATATTGCATATTAATTTCTAATCTCATTTTTTTTTGTCATATGAACTATAGCCTACAATTTTTTGATAGAAGCTGCCAGGCAACACGGTAGCGGCACTCGGTTTTGTTCGTCTTCTTTTGATTTTGATTTAATTGCTACCCTAAAATGTGAAATTATAGCAGACAGGAGTTTCAAGCAGCAACAGGAGTGTCGATTTCCATTAGAACATTGTGAATAGAGATCCACTGCATTACATCTCCACGAATTAATTCAGTGGGAGTTAAATCGACATGGTAAGGTGGATGCCTCAAAATTGCACATTTTCGACTAATATAGTGTCAATTATGTAGGGTTTGTATGTTGGTTTATTAATGAATCATATAAATGTGTTTTAGTGATTTTTCTCGGTGTGTATATTTTGTTTAATTAGCCTGGCTTACATTTATTTTTCAAGGAATTTGATGTTGGTACTTTATTTACTTACATGAAACCTTGTCAACAAATAAGACAAATTTTTCTTTTTCTTCCTCTTTGACGTAATCCTAAAAATATATATTTAATATAATAATTGAAAATAATGAGGTAAAGATATATGTTCTTCCTTTATTAATGTTCTTGTATCCAATTAGTGCCATGAACATTAACAGTTATCATAAGTAATGCCACGAGTGATTTCCAATTTATCTAGAGAATTTTGACTATTTAACGAATAAAAATAAGCTGTTTACTCACAAATCAATATTTAAATATATTCACTTTAAAATATTTATATATTTAATGTAAACGACAATGTTTGAAAACAAATGAGAAACGTGTGTTATGTTTCATTTGTTCATCCACTGCAACCAGATCATATTATTTATTGCAAATAAATATTGTAAGAATGCACCCTAGTGGAGAAAAAATGAAACACATCAAACTGTATATTATAACCAACATTATAGGTTAATTAATTTCTAATGTCCTGTGATGTAAAGATGTCAATTATATTTTTCTGGAACGTTAATACCTGGAAATAATACGTTTAAGAAAGTGCAAACAGAGGTCTCTTTTTATTGTGGTATAATCAATTGCTACAATTTTTTTCTATTATATCACAAGTGGTACTTGCTTACAGTCGTGCACTATTTTTAAATTGCTATATTCAACGTATTTCTTAAGTGTCAGTCACTGCAAAATAATGCTCTGACCTATTCAGAATGTTAAAAAGGAGGAGCTTTCATTAATATGATAAATTTAAGGTGACTATTTAACTCATGCCCCAAATGGGAGTTAATGACCAATCACATTTCAATGATTTCTATTTTACAACCAATCAGAGTCGTGTTTCACCAAATATTTATCAGTGTTATAATTACCATATTAAAGAAAGCTCCTCCTTACAATATTGCGTTCCTTTGGCAATAAATAGTATGATCTGGTTGCAGTGATAAACAAAAGAAGTAGTAGAAGCGTACCTATAGTTTCTCATTTGTTTTCAAACATCGCCGTTTACATTAAATATATAAATATTTTAAAATAACTGTAGTTAAATAATGATTTGTGAGTAAACAGCTTAATTTTATTCGTTAAATAGTCCTAACAAATGCCACTCTTGATTTCCAAATTCTCTAGATAAATTCACTCCTCACTAGTCGTGAATTTATCGATAATTTGGAAATCACTCGTGGCATTACTTATGATAAATTCGAGGTGAAACATAATTGCGGTTGGATGTAAATCAAAATTAATTGAAACGTGATTCGTCATTCCCTCCCATTTGGGGCATGAGTTAAATAGTCTCCCAAAACAGTTTTTCCTTTTAACTTCAAAACTGTGAGATACATTAAGTTATGTAAGGCAGTATATATCAAAATTATTAAGTAAATCACATCCATATCACACTACAATTTTAAAAGTACAGGACGCAATAGAACAAGATATTACAATTAAGAATTATGGTTCATAATATAATAGCAACATGTCTGCCTCTCACTAAAATTTACAACTGACTGTACTCAGATGTAGTACAAGGGAGAATGTTTTGTAAGTATGTGTTTGGCAGGGAATTTACGATAATCAGCATATCTCGATAGGTGCTCCCACTGGAATTACCATAAAGGTCATTCTTCAAAAATCTCATGCTAGACCTGTAGTCTTGGGAGATGCAGACAAATTCCCTTGTTCAACTGAGTGAGATTTTGCAAGAAGAATGGTGACTCATTCCAATGGATATAAACTAGTGGAGAGCTTGCCTGACCAGAAGTTTCTGTTTTAGCAGCAGAAGTATAATAGCCTACTGTTAATAATTGTCCTGCAATAATGTAAGGATCTTCAGCAGGTCAAGCTCCAAGAGGTTCTAAGGGTGCAAAAACAGCAACAATTTTAGACAGGGCTCAATTACTTTTTGTTAGATAGTGTATGTACCTTCTTCAAATAGTACTGTCCTGGGTGGAGGACATGCCTTTCTAGTGCATGCTGGATGTCCATGAGGAGTGCAGAAACAAGCGTTACAACCATCATGCCAAGTTTCACCAGGCTCACATTCTCTTTGCCTTGTATCATCTGTAAAATTAATAAGGCAGCATATTAGCAGAAATAATTAGTCTATATTTAAATGCATTTGTTAAGAAAATAAAATTTTCCATATTTATAATTTTGACATAAAGGAAAATGTATATTTTAATTAATGACACATTTCATGAAAACACTGCACATGAATTGCAGTCTTGCAACAAATTTACGTTATAATAATATTTTTATATTTTCAGTAGAAGTAATTAATATAGAAAACCAAAGTAATTCATGCTATTTCATTTTGGAATATTGTGTTCTCTTTAATTATAGTAAAGGCTATTACAATGTTTTTTTGGGACTGATTTACTTTTATTAAAAAGTTTGTTAGTTTGATTTATAAATGCTATTTCAAATTGAAATCATGAAAGAAATCAACAACACCGTGCTACTAAATGAGAACACACTCCAAACGTAGTCTCTTATACTAGATAGTTAAAACCCTGTCAGTTCCTATTGACGATACATAAATACCATCAACGTCTTAAATATAACTAGTAGTACATACTTTTCCTGCTGACGATGGAAGTTAACTTTCGAAATGCCTCCAATTAATAATATTTTAAATACATTATTTTAACAAAGTTGAGAATAATGGCACCTACTAGCAGGTTATTTTAATTTATATCTTATTTCAAGTGTATGTGTGTGTTTTTTCTAATGCCATAACTGCACTTTTTGAGCTTCAAGTTCTGCGCAGGGAAGATAGATGGCGTTAATGTGGTCTATTTTCAATTTACTCATAACTTCGGCAGACCACTTTACGTAGGTGATAAATTTTTATATTGTGTACAGAAAGGAGTATAGGATGAGTGAATGTTTTTGTGTGTTTGTGTAGTGTATTGGATGTGAGATGGCGATGAAGAGAAGGGATACGATGAAACCCAGTGCTGGCACATAGCTTACTCTTATTGAAAAGCACCAAGGGGGCTGCCGGGCTTAACATCCCCTGTTGACGGATGAATCGCTATCACAGTACCACATTCCTTCTCAACATAACTACTGTAGAGGGGTTTTCAATTTATTGCGCGAATCTGTTGCACAATCTAGCAAGATTGAAAATTTTGCAATTAATTTAATTTAAACAATTAAAATTTTCAACTCTGCCGAATACCGAACCTGGGCCTGCTAGATATGAAAGAGGAATGCTACTACCTGGGCCAGCATGGCGGACTTATTTCAAAAGTTGGTTAACTTCTTAAATATGCATAGGAGTCTCAAAGAAACTAATTTTTAAATAACAGTAATCGTAAGTATACACAAACAGACTGACTGACTCCTGTCCTAGTACTCCCTTATATTCCATGTACATGCAACACAATTAATAAATAGTGTGTAACATTTTATTTTATTTCATTTTTAAATTTTGTGTGTGAATGCTAATTTCATCCTTTTTAAAGGATATGTAGTATACATAAGTACAGCTGGATAGCACTTAATAGATCTTATAACACAACTCACTGTTTACAACAAAATTTTAAATTCATGTTAATACTACTATGCACTTATTTCATGACTTGTTCAGCATGTTATCTCTGTTAATGGAGTCATAAGGAGTTGCTCATTTAGGAACTGATAATAAAATTGTACGGTTGTTTTATTAATCATATTATTGGAGCATTGAATACTTAAGTTTTTAACTGCAAACTCAGCATTCTTCACTCTTTCTTTAACTTAGCTTTTCCTTTAGTATCCACATAGAATCAATTAATTTTAATATTGTCCATCATCTGATGTATTTTTTTGCCTCTAATTTTCTTTTCATTGACCATTCTTCTATGGCATCCGTCAACAGGCAGTTTCTTCTTAGCCAGTGGCCAATCCAGTTTCTTTTCCTCTGCTTTATGAGTTCCAGCATTGTCCTTCCTTCCACCCATTCTCCCACTCTTTCTAGCACATCTTTATTTTTTATTTTGTCTGTCCATTTTATACGTTCCACCCTTCTCCATATCCACATCTCAAAAGCTTCCAGTTGCTTTTCCTCATTCCGTCGTAATGTCAAAGTCTCTGCACCATACAATGCTACACCCCATACAAAGCACTTCACTAGCCTCTTCCTTAATTCTTTTGCCAAAGGTCTGCAGAAAATGCTTCTGTTCTTGTTAATAGCTTCTTTTACCATTGCTATCCTCTGCTTTACTTCTTGACAGCAGTTCATGTTACAACTGATAGTACAACCCTAGTATTTGAAGCACTCATTTGCTCAATGGATTCATCTTTAATCTTCATGTTCATATTCCTTGGTTTCTTTCCTATAATCATGACCTTCATCTGATTTATATTATCTTCATCCCATAAATCTCGCACTTGTCATTTAGCTCCATCAGCATGTTCCTTAGTGTCATTGCATCTTCTGCTAGCAAAAGCCATATCATCAACAAATGTTATGTCCTGAATTCTTCTTCCTCCCATGATTACGCTTCCTGTATTCCTGAAGCAGTTCTTCATTAGGTCTTCCATGTAGTTGTTGAAAAGAGTAGGTGATAGAGGACATCCTTGCTTCCAATTCCTCTTCCCTCTGCCATTTCTTCTCCCATCTTCACTTTTATTCGCTGTTTCATATATAGATTACTTATGAGCCTCCACCCCTTCCAGTTCATGCCATCCTTATGAGTTTTTTCCACTTCACTTTGTCAAAGGCCTTTTCCAGGTCAAGAAATACTGCATAAACTTTTATTTTTCTATATATCTTTCTCCTATTGTTCATATCAATTCAATTGCATCTCTCGTACCCTGTCCCTTCCTGCAGCCAAACTGTTCTTCTTCCAATTCGCTTTTCATCATAGAACATAAACGTCGATTCAGTATTCGCAGTAGAATCTTTGCAGAGTGTGATACTGAGCCGATAGTCCTGAACTCATTACATTTCTTTGTGTTATTTTTCATCGGTATCGGTATTAACACTGTCTCAGTCAATTCTTTGGGCCAATCATCTTCTTTATATATATATATATCTTGTTGGATAAAAGCAGAATTTCCTTCTTTCTTTCACTCAAGCATTTAACTAATTCAAAGGAGAATCCATCTACCCCTGTTGCTTTCCCATTTTTCATTTCCCTAATTGCTGGTTCAACTTCTTCCTTCAGAATTGAAAATCCTTTTTCAATTTCAGATACGTCTTCATCATTTTCTGTATCCAAGTTAGCCGTACGATTTCTTATCTCATATAGCTGTTCTACATATTTCTCGGACATATTCATAATTCCCTGTTTATTTCTTCATTATGTTCGTCCTCAATCCACATAGTTTTCCTGATATTCTTTCTATAGTCCAAGCATTTAACTTCCTGGCACATTAAATTATGTTTTCCTTTCCTCTCAAGATTCTCTAGTTCTTCACATTTCTGCTTGATCCATTCTTCCTTTGCCTTGTCACTTTTTCTTCTAAGTTTGTTGTTTTGTTTCCTGTGGTTTCTTTTAGCTTCTTCTGTATTTCTATTTCTATTTTTCCATTTTCTTCTTTCTTCATTCTTCTCCAACATTTTTTCTGTGACCCAAGGTTTCTTAATATTGTTGCTCTCTTTGTACCCTATTGTTTCCTCTGAAACTATGTGTATAGAGGTTTTAAAATGACTCCGGTGTTCCTTGGTATTGTCATATGAGATTTCCAAGGTAGAGGCTGTCCCTTGAAAATGTTGTTGGAATTTTCTCCTTTCCTCTTTGAGTTTTAAGTTTCTCCAAGTCAAACGTCTTTGTTGCCTGTCTTCCTCTTATCTTCTTGAGGCAAATATCTACTTTGCCTATTAGTAAGACGTGGTCTGAATTGATATCTGCTCCTGGTAGAGCCTTCGCATTTTTCTAGCAATTTCGGAATCTTTTCTGTATCAATATGTAGTCGATCTGGCAAGTCTTCTTTTCTTCTGTTGTTTTGACTGCATGATATCTGCTTCCGCAGTATTCCTCTCCTCGACATCCGAATAGGAGGATAATTTACGTCCGGAGTCTTTCACCGGGGAAAGACTCATCATGCCATGTTTGGAGCTTTCTTTCCACACACCACTCTCTCTTTTGCATCTTAAAATCTTAAAAGATCTTATGAAGGTCCTGAGGGGCCCAAAATTGGAGGTGAGAAGATTAGATTTGGCTAAATTAGACCCTCCGGACTTCACCTAAATTCGTCCCAGTGGTTAAATATCAGTTCCATGAGGGTTTATGACCTGATAAAAAATCCGGAATCCCAATTACCTTCTGCCCCACGTTGAATATATTAAGGAGAAGAAAGTAAAGAGAGAGTTGTGAAAGTTGTTTGGCAAGCAGAAGTAGAAGATTTAGCATTGATCATGCATAATATTTTATGGGATTTCCAACATTTTATGTTCTTTGCAATATTAAAAAAATAATAGATAATATAAATATTTTTACTGGTGTGTTGGATCCACCCCAGTGTGTTAGATAGTTACTTAACTATCACAGAATTAATGTCAAATTTAAAAATATATAAGTTAAAAACTTAAATTATTTAATTAAAAAACTTAAATTATTTAATTTATAAACTTAAATTATTTAATTTAAAAACTTAAATTATTTAATTTAAAAACTTAGATTATTTAATTTAAAAACTTAAATTATTTAATTTAAAAACCTATATTATTTAATTTAAAACTGAAACTTCCTTTTCTTGAATTTGTATTAAATTTAATATAATAGAGAATTTCTTAGTTGATGTTTATATTTCTACATTTCTCTGTTGTGACCTTTATGACTATTAATTCCATTAATTCATGTTTTGTAACTCCATTCAGATCAGATGTTATCATGTTAAATTTTTTTTCAAAAGTTTGGGTAATTAATATTGCAAATTTAAATATAAAAATATGAGCAAGATCTGTTACTTTTTATCAGAAATGCTTTCATATTAATCTTTTATTTAACAATAAATAGACTATTATAGGTGACATACTTATTTCTTCAGCAGATTCTGGATCGACTTCTGGCACGGTAACAATGGAACTTCTTTTCCTAATAACACCTGCAAGTAATTTCACATTAATTCTTGTATCTATTTACTAACTTCACCATTTTACTGAACACTGAAACCAATGAATTCAATAACTAAATAAGGTGAATCTTGTGCATCTTACCTCATAAATATTTGTTTCATTTGGCATGTTTTGATATGTTGCCCATACCGTTGTCAGCTTGATCCAGACAGTTGAATTTTATGTTGTCGACATAATAAAAATCAACAGTCTGGACAAGCTGATGATGGTATGGACATCATATCAAAACATCAATGTTTTTATTATTCATTTCATACATCTCAATTAGGGATTAATTATATTTGAAGACAAAAATGATACGCTCAGACTGGAACTCGGTTTGGAAAGCCAAAGGTTCTGGGTTCGAGTCCCAGTCTTAGCGTATAATTTTTCCCTTGAAATATGATATCGAAACATGTCAAATGGGAGAAATATTTATGAGTTAAGATGCACCAATTGTTCACGGTGGACTAGTGGTTAAGTTCCTTGCCTCTGGTTCCTAGGGTCGCAGGTACAAACCCGGCCGGGGTCGATGGATTTTTTAGGACCCAAAATTCCAAGGAGCAAGCCCTCCAGGAGGGACTTTAAACCATGGCATGGGTTCCGAGACTGAAGATTTTCAGGCTCGTAAAATATCCTTAGGCCTGAATAAAAGACCTCTAAGCAAAATTTACCAACATCCTAGTATTACCTTAGTTGCCTGTTAGATATATCATTGAGTCAGTGTGTTGACTGCATGCCATTCGTGACATCTGTGAGCAAATAAGGCAACTAAAAATTAACTTAGTCAAGTAACTCCTAACAAAAGAGGCTATGGCTTAACAATGAACTACGCCATTGCAGATAAAATATACACCAGATTCACCTCATTTATTGAGAAGAACCTTATAAGGTTATTTTGTATTGTAATTTATCATTAAATTCGAATTTGAAATATATGTTGTTACCGTTAGTATTAAGCACTTGAAAATTGAGTGAGAAAATGTGGAACCTAAATTTTGTATATGGAAATATCAGGTTTATAACAAGTTTAAAGAAATAATTTCTGTAATTGATGTTCTCTAGTCCATGAAATAATAATAATTATTGCTTGTTAGATGTTTCTATTTATTAATTTAATAAGTGTTAAATTAATAATAAAAATATCAATAGAAGCCCTAGTGGCTTTATAAAATAGTGTTTAAATTCCCAATAAATGTCTCCTTAACTAAGAAGCCGCCATTTGCAAAGATAGACGCAAAGGTTTCACAGCTTTTGGTGCGCGGGAATTACAACGTATATAAGAGAAAAAATTGCATTTAGATTGGAACTCACCCCGGTAGCTCAGTTGTAGAGAATTGACCCGGAAAGCCAAAAGTCCTGGGTTCGAGTCTCAGTCTGGGCAAAAATGTTTCTCTTCAAATATAATTGCTTGTTAGATTCGAAACCTGATTAATCTCTTACGCTAGACCCTATAATGCGTGAAATCTAAGTACGTGATTGACAGCTTATACGTATTTGGGTGCTGAACAATATTTTTGTAAATCAGTAATTGAGTTAGAATTTAACACCTCGCCTCATAATTGTAGATTTTTTTTGAGGACATGTTTCAATACTTCTGCATATTATCTTCAGCTGTATCTAACTTGGAGCTGAAGATAATATGCAGAAGTATAAAAATGTCCTCGAGAAATCTACAATTGTGAGGTGAGGTGTTAAATTCTAACTCAATTGAACCTTTTTAGGAATAAATCACTATGAGGTTTAATTTATGATAAAATTAAAATGTTTCACACCTCTGCCCATATCTAGTCTTCCAAGTAGATCGAGATTTGAAAACCTTCGCGGCTTCATCTTCGGTACTTTCTTGTCGACTGATGTTATGTTGATCAGAACACCTTCACGGCTTCATCTTCAGCACTTTCTTGTCGAAATAACATCAGTCGACAAGAAAGTACTGAAGCCGCAAAGGCTTTGAAATCGCGATCTACTTGGAAGACTGGATATGGGGAGAGGTGTGAAGCATTTTAATTTAATCCAACTCAATTATTGATTAAAATAAATCTTATAGTGTCGCTTCCTTTGAATAGGCCTATTAATGAAATCTTTTAGTTATCCAATTCAAGAGACTTACGACTGAATGTTAACGTCATACCTGTATCGTAAATCTTGTAATGAGACATAATTTTGGACATTGAAAGCAGCCTGTAAGATTTATAAATGTCTATCACATACTTAAATATTACACACTATACTTTATTATATTTTTACTTGTTTTATAACTAACATTATGTTTATTGTGATCATGTATTTTGTAATGTCTCAAGGATGATTCTTGTGAAGTCAGCTGGATATACATACTTTGTAGGCTACACACGTTCAATCTACACTTGTTAAGTTGGTTTTGCAAGTACAATTTTTATTTAAGACTACATCGATATTTGGAAAATCATTTTAATAACTCATTTTTTAGGAAGTAACACTGTGAAGTTTTAACAATCATTAAATTAATGACATTTTACACCTGAGGCTCATATTTTTATCCTTTCCAGGACTAGTTCAAGGAAAATTTTCTGTATTTTCTACTGGTATCTGATTCCGGAAATTTGAGGTGAAGTGTAAAATCTGATTCTTTTAATGATTGATAGTTTTAATACATTGCAGATTATTTCAAAAGATACTTTTATAAACCTTTTAATTTCCCCTTGTTCAAATAAAAAGGAAGGGAGTTTTGAAAGTTGGTGTAGCTGTATTTGTTCCTTCAATGTCTGCCAGTTGGAGATTAGAGAACCATATGATTCAAATGACACTATTTCTTAATTTCATTTCTAACTACTTCTTCTTGTTCCTTTCCTGTGATAGACCTAGGGATCTGTTACGTCTCAATTCAACGTTTGAGGGTTCTGCCCAAAGATCTCTTGCCGGTGGCTGGTAATTTAAGATTTGACGTGCTTAAATTTTAATATTCTCTATATTTATAATCAAATAGTAATTTTAATAAGTAATAAATAGAGTCATATCTCACCTTATACTCCGTGATCTTGAAGCACGGAATTACAGTTTCGAGAAGCATCCCTCTCATCTTCAGCCATCTTTACGACTGTGTCTTGAGATAAAGATGGCTGAAGATGAGAGGAATGCCTCTCGAAACTGTGGTTGAAGATCACGAGTATGAGGTCAGATACGACTCATCATTTGTTAGTTATTAATTTGAAAACTTTATAATGTTATTTACCATAATTAATTTATGATATAAATATTCGTTTGTTTATCTTGAAAATACTGGGTGGAATCTTATTTTTGTTATTGTTGTAAGCCCTTGTTTCTCTCAATGAGACTCTCGTTGAAATTGGAGAAATTGAACCATACTAATTTAGTTACACTTGCTTTTGGATAGATGTCATTGAGTGGCCTGGGGTCAGCGTCCCACCTCATAGTGACATCTAGGAAACCAAACTAGTATTAGGATTGGAAAATTCGGTAAATTTTGCGTAGAGGCCTTTCTATTCAGGCTTAAGGATCTTTTACGAGCCTGACAGTGGCGGAGCGTACATGTTAGCACTGTTAGCCCGGCTAACAATTTCAAAAGTTAGAATTAAACTCTTCGATATTTAATTAAAACTAAACATAATACCGGAATGAGATTCATGAATGCATTGATAGTAGTCTAAATGTTCTAAACAATAGTAACTTAATAATATATATTGTATGCGTTGCGTATATACTGTAGCATTCCAATACAATATCATGTGCTTCAACGCGTTAAACGCCCACAATGTTAGCCGATTTCCCGAGGCTAACATGGAAGACGACTATGAGAGTATATTGCGCAGGCGCATTCAAGCTCATCGGTAGTACATCCTGCTGCATTTCTAGCTTAGCACAATGCTACTCTTTAGCTGCCCTGTTAGCACTCTAGAAACGGCTAACAGTGAGGTTTCAGTTGCTCTGAGTAAGTCCTATGTAAACGTAGTGCTTCTGAGCGTATCAAATACAATAATTAAACCACTAAATAAATATCATGGGAGAGGAATGTGCTTGAGTTACTGAAGATTTGTTCCTGTTCAAGCTTTGTAGAAAAGAAACGAGTTATAAATAAACTTCTTATTTAAATATCATTACAAGTCAAACAAAAGCAAAAGTGCGTCGTTTAATGAAGGTTGTGTGAACATGACATATGGCTGCTGGAAGTTATGATCCCTGTTAGCCCTGCCTTTTATTTTCAACGGAGAAAAATGTTTGAGCAACATGTAAATAGTTTTCATGCGCAGAAAAAGTCATGAACTAGTTGAAACCCATGTTAACTGTGAAATAGCGCTACATAATTTTGGACACACTAGAATTGAAGAGTTCCAAAGCCGGGCTATCAACATTAAGTTAATACGGATAAGCATAACGAAGACGTTAAAGCAAACAAGTACATTAGCTGTTTAATAGACAATTTAGAAAACTCTGAATCTAACAAAAGAGATAGGGCCTAATTATATTGAATTATTGCACCATAGATGAGAAATTAAGAAACAATTTGGAAATTTCTACTGTGTTCATTATCACATCACATGATGTTAAAAACGACTTAATATGTTCTATATCCGCTACTCTTTTCAATAAACAAAACAAGAGATCTCACCCTTAGTATCTCTCCGAGGCTACCGATGATAGAGCTCACTTACAAGCTCTAGAAACCAGCTGGTCGTGGAGACGAATATCTGTGTTTTAAGATCATGCATTTATATATTTAATTAACTGTTAATGTGTCCAATTACCTCCTTCCATTTTCTAAACCCTATACCTATAGTAGTTTATTATATTTGATACTCCTAACATTGCATGCCGTTCTTTTTAGAAATTCATTTACTTATTAGAAATAATATAATATACACAATATTATATCCATAAAACGGGAGTTAACACTTGTCGAAATTCCACGCTCCGCCACTGGAGCCTGAAAATCTTCAGACTTGGGACCCACGGCTGAAAGTCCCTCCCGAAGGACTTACTCCTTGGATTTTTCATCCTAAAAAAATCCATCGACCCCGGCCGGGTTTTAACCCACAACCCTTGGGACCAGAGGCAAGGAGCATAACCACTATCCTACCGCAGCCGATATCTTGTACTTCTATAATATAATATATAATATGTACCTTTTGTATGGGAGTGGGATGTGACATATTGATTGACTATGAGAATTAAACAATCTCATGCAATTATTTTCCTTAAACATGAAATGGTATGTCTCACTACATACCTCTCCTTTCTATTAATGCATCTGTTTTATATGGAGGAAAACATGCTTTTAAAGTGCAAATAGCTCGGCCACTCTCAGTACAGACACAACTGTTGCAGTTAGTTCTCCAACTAGTTCCTGGCTCACAATCATATTTAACATTATCTGAGAAAAAGAAAAAGATAATAATATGCCTACAGGGAACCACAACTAGATAAAAATATGTTCTGCTTGAACTGGGATTTGAACTCAAGTCCTACAGCCTGTTTCGTTGAGCTGCTCAGACAAGTCCATTAACAAGCTTTAATCCATGCATCCCAGTAGTAGTGAAACTTTATTCACAATACTATAGGGTTATTTATAAATCATAAAGGCATTATAATGGGATTTACACTGTGGTATACTGGCCTTCTTGGCCAAAAGGATGTGTCTCAAAATCTTCAAACATTCGGCAAATGAGCAATTTGTTAAATTTAATACCACATCAATTTGTCTTTTAATGGTATTTGACGCATCGTAATAACATCATTTGAATTTTGCAAGCATAGGCAAGAATAGTGGTCTTGCATTGGTAGAAATAGTTTTGCGAGTCGCTGACTTGTGAGTTTGAAAGACCTGTGCAGCTCACCGATATGTCGAGATCCCCATTCTAGAGGCATCTCCAAACCTTGGCCCTCACTGTTGTGAAGTTTCATTGGACAGAAATTTCTATATTGGAAATATCTAGACCAAGGACCTAGAAATTTCCCTCTCCATCCTACATAATCTGTGGTCGCAGGCAGAAAGCGAGTCAGTTGTGAATTGACAGCGATAGTTGAACTGCAAGGGAGAAGAAACTGCAACGAGTGGACTCGTTAGAGACTATTAAATAAGTGTATAATAGATAAACATTAAATCAAAATTAACTACTACTACTACAAATTGTGAGTGAACTATACTGATAGAATGTAGAAGCAAATAAAGTAATTGTGAAGCATTGCACGGTTATATCTGTTGATTATTTACACCAAAACGACATGAAGATGATCCCATGACATACTTATGACAATATATTATAGTATTATAAATGATACAGTTAACTAATAGTAGCAATCTTTATGCTATACTATTAAACAACTTAGAAAACAATGATATTACTAATGTATTCAAGTAGACTTTCACGGCCGGAGTTGCTATGATGATCTTGCTGAAGCTTTTCGGGCCTCACGACCACGGCCTACAGCCCGAAAATCTTCAGGAAGATCATCATAATGATATTACTATTTTGCTTAAGATTTTAATAACATTTTGAAATATGTACATCATAATGATTATAAAAAAACTGAAAATTAAAAAAAAAAGTTCTGCCTGAACCAGAATTTCTCCTTAGTTGTGTTAACTATTGCTTTAAGATGGCTTGTCTGTATATATTAATTTATATATTATGTTCAAATCTAGATAGTACTCAGATTTTGTCTTGATATAGCTAATTGGAGAAAGACATTTAAAGATATGTAACGTATGACTAAAGTTCAGCCACTGAATCTCCGGTTCTGACGTTTAGGTTGTATGGGGGGGGGTAAAGGGAGAAACTCGCCCTCTACTGCCAATAAGGAAACAGTTGAAGTGTGAGTAGATGT
Source organism: Diploptera punctata (assembly GCA_030220185.1). Lineage (NCBI taxonomy): Eukaryota > Metazoa > Arthropoda > Insecta > Blattodea > Blaberidae > Diploptera > Diploptera punctata. Next base: position 384,533 of record JASPKZ010009369.1, on the reverse strand, counting down.
CTGCCACAACCAATCACTGCTCTTGACGCCGCTATAGCGCTCTAGTAAGGTTTGAAATTGCTGAGATGTTGTCAGCTGTATTTCTGCTAACCGCGTACATAAAGCGGCCCCTCTCACTGAATATCCATATCGGCAACAGTATCATGAAAACGTCAGAGCCGCAGATCCAGTGGCAGGAGTATATATCTAAATTTGATAATCCTCCTACCACATATGATGCAGAAAATTCTGGTCATATACAAAAAAAAAAAAAGATTGTAATTAAAATTTTCAGTGATGGAAATTCTTAGAGAATAGGGGGTACATCAAGGATATTAAAATTAGGAATGATTATAATAATCTGAAGCATGTAGTAGAAAATAGGAATATTCCTGTTATCCTGATTGCAACTAGAGGAGAATATGTTGAACTTGAAGTGGACATAAACAAACCTTGGAGAGATGTAAAAAAATATAAAAGACACAGATTGCTCTTTGTCATATGATTTACGAGCAAAAAATAATTTCATGAAGATGGTATGTTTAATACCTGTTAGTGGCAATGTTTAAGATCATTATTCGTGGTGTTTCAGAATAAGTATTACAGACTTCTAGGGGCTGTAGAGGTGACTTAGTAGATAAAGTTTTGATAAGGAACCCATGTCCGATAATGTACCATTTCGATATAAAATAGGTTTGAAGATCGAAACACAATGGGCTGATATCGTATGTCGTCTTGTGTTTCAGAATAAGTATTACAGACTTCTAGGGGTTGTACTACACCTGTTGAGTTGTAGGAAGATCTTGCTCAAATTCTGGCGGCAGCAGAAATTATTGAGTACACACCAGATCTTGTGGGACGTGTGTATGAAAACGTGCGTCGCAGATACACTTTGTACAACGGACAATAGTTCTTGTGAGATGTGTATGAAAACATGCATCGCAGGTACATTTTGTGCAATGAACAACAGGGTCGCCACGTGGAACCACACTTGTATACAATCTCTAGAAGTCTGTAATACTTATTCTGAAACAAGACACACGATACAGTCCATTGTGTTTCGATCTTCAAACCTATTTTACATCAAAATGGTACATTTTCAGACATGGGTCTCTTATCAAAACTTTATCTACCAAGCATTTTGACTACTGTGACGTTCTACTAACTGACATAAGTGACGGATTGTCGGACAAACTGCAGCGTGTCCATAATATGTGTATCAGATTAATATTTAATGTTCGAAAATACGATCACATTTCTCCATTTATAATAAATGCATCAGGGCCTAAATGCAGATTCCATAAAATACAGATAAAAAGACAGGAACCGCGGCGAGATATACTGATGTTTTATACCAGAAGATAGTGTAATATATATATTGCATATACATTTAATAATATACCCATATTAATATAATTAATAATTCTTGTTAAAAAGTAAGAAAACCTAATTTGTAGTTTAGAAAATTGTAATCAATTGTTAAACATTTCATAATAACCAAACATCGTTATCAAGGTTCAAAGTAGGGATGGTGATTCCTTGTCAAATCCAAGTTGCATCATCCTTGCCTTGATTGTGTAATTGTTACTAGGTATTACATCATAATAGCTGGGACTGTTATGATAGTGTTATCTTATGACTTTATGTATATAAATATGTGTATGTCTGTGAGAGACAGACAGAAGGCAGCGTTTGGAACTCTCTTAGACGGACATGATGTCAAATCTCGGTGTGTGTGAGTAATATTTGCAATTTATTATAAGTTCCAGGTTGAGGTCTTAACTTTGTAAAAAGAAATAAATCAACTGCTAAATAAATAACTTTAAATATTTGAATAAATTAAGATTTAACATTATAATTTGAATATTCAACTTTAATATAGTTGAACGACTTAATACTTTTAGCTGGAGTAATTCACTTTGAATTAAATAGAAGAAATCAAGAGTTTGATAATATTTTAGGTTAAAAGCTTTAAGAAGAATACATAGGCTTTCTATAACAGAAAGTCGAAAGACAGACTTCAACTTTAATACGAAAATACTCCACTCTATTCTGAGTTCTCTCATTATTTAGCGTATCTGTTCAATCAATTTATCATCATAATAATACTATTGCTTTGTATGTAAAACTATAATATTTTCTGTATAATTGTTTCAGTTAAGTGTTCATATATATATATATATATATATATATATATATATATATATATTTGTGAAAATAAAAAGTTGGTATCGTTGAAATTCGTGTGGAAATTGTAATGGTTCAGTCATTCCTAACTATAAGTAAGTAGACGTCCTTGAAACTATCCTTGATAACAAACAAACGTCTTCTACGACTAGACTGGTGACAGTGCAGGTAACTATTACCTTAAAAATCATAGCCCTTTGAGCTTAACCTCGCTACCTATAACCTATCCTATAAAGGTTGTAATAATTTTGGTGCCTGGCGGTGTGATATATTCGTGAGCATAATCCTATATTAGAATCGCGGATAAGGAAACGAACCCTAAAATTTCAATCCACACAGGTCAGCGATCGCAACTTTTATATTATTTACAGGAGTTTTTTCTCAACATAATCACATGAGAGAAGTCAGAAATTTAAAATAATTAGATGAGCAATCATTATTAATAAACTAATATTTTAATTGTGTTTAATTTCAGCATAAATTAACTTTGTAACTTGTGTATCATTTACAGCACAGATTTTGGGACATTTTCTTTGTATTGGTTGAATTAATTTTCTTTAATAGTGGTAAAGTTAATTTATGTTGACGTGTCCAATAGTTTTCATTTAGTGTTTATGTAAATGTTTTTTTTTAGTTGTGATTTTTTACAGGAAGTGTTTCATTTTGTTTAGAATAAGTGATCAATTGTGTTGTGTGTGGTATTAAGACATTTAGGTACTATTACATTGTGGGAATCAGAAACTTAGGTGTTGTACTAAAAGGTAGAACGACTCTTGACACTTTGCAGTGAGGATAGTTACGTTTCAATTGTTGTGTTCGTAAATAATAGAGAAGATAATGCCTCCCAAGATGAATCCGCAAATTCCCGACGAGGTGTCCCAGGCAATAGGAGAATTGTCGTCTAGGATGGTAGCACAAGAGGCCGTATTGGCACAATTTAGAGAACAAATTGTAACCGTCGCCGCCAATTCCGCGACACCCTCTGTGGCGACGCCCCCACCTCCGAATATAGACTCAGCTAGTGGAGCAGCTCTAATAGACCAAATTCCCCCATGGGACGGAATTTCCCCGAGCATGTCGATAGAAGCGTTTCTAGATATGATACATACATTGGGCACTATTAATCGATGGACAAATGAAATAAAGGTTATAATTTTAAAAACAAAATTAACAGGGGATGCTAGGGCCTTTTTAGAAGCCGATGCAAGATTAATACACGCGGATTACGATACCTTGGCTAGACGACTCAAGGAACGGTTCTCCACCAGCGATCCCGAGAGATACGCCAGGAAATTAGCCGAAGTAAAGCAAGGAGGGGAAGAACCGGTTCGGCGATTTGCCGATAGGTGTATGCATTTAGGACGTTTATCAACACCCCATAAATCAGATCCAGTGGCTCAGGCAACGGTAATAGAGGAGGCTGAAAGTAGAACCTTACTAGCTTTCCTTAGAGGAATAAATGGGCGAATGCGAAGATATCTTAAATTATCTTCCCCGGCCACCCTAGAGGAAGCAGTGCAAATATCCCTAAAATGGGAAGACGTGGACCTAGAGGAAACAGGCGCCCCCGACGCCGAGGCGCATAAATATCAACACGATGTCGATTTAGGGTCAAAACCCGAGGGACATAATAACTACCCTCCCCCACGGGATAGTCCATCCCAAGGCCCCTCAAGGAACAGGTCAGCTATCCCATACAGAGAGGCAATAATATGCAACTACTGTGCTAAGCCCGGACATACGGTATTCGATTGTCGAGCCTACGCCGCCCAACAGGATAGGCCAGTGAATAGATTTACGCAATCTGGTTCCCCTAGATATGACCGGGCGCCGTTTCGAAACCATGTGCCCCCAAGGAATTCAGGGTTCCACTCGGGAGGGAATTCTAGTAATAGAAATCCTCCTCCCCGTCAAAATAGCAGGGAGTGTTATGTCTGCCGCCAGACCGGACACCTTCCCCGGGAATGCCCAAGTAAGAGGGAGACCCCAAACGCGAATCGTTCGGTGACACAGACCCAATCATCGAACCCAGCACCCCGGAGAAACTAGGGATATTCAGGGTCTACACTACCACCAGGGAGTTACTAGTCACCGTCAGAATCGAAGGGAAGGATCGAACCTTTCTCATAGATTCTGGAGCAAGTGTCTCAATAATCAAACCAGGGATTAGTAACTCGGAAATTTCAACAACCTTAGAAAACGTCTATGATATGTCTGGGAAACGGATAGAGTTGATGGGTACCCAACTAATTACTTTCGAGTTGGAAGACAGTGCCTATAAAGGGAAATTCCTGGTTTCACATCTATCATGGGAATTTGATGGACTATTTGGCCTAGATATACTAAATACCCTAAAGGCAGACATCAATATGGAAGACCAATTCGTAAAACTAGGAAATAAAATTTATCCCCTACAAAGTCATAACCCTCAGGAGGACTGCACGGTGGAGAGGGAGAAGGGAGGTTCAGGGACGACTGATCACTGTCAATTGGATACCTCGCCTAGCTCTCTCTCGGACCATACCTCAGAGATTAATGGCCGTGGATGGGAAATCGTGACACAAGGGAAAATTGAAATTGCCCCCAGGACTATCCAATGTATTTTAGGGCGAATTAAGACCAATAACGCCCACAGTCTGCCACTGGAGATATTAGTAGAACCTAGAATGGATTTAGGCACGGATAGGGAACAAGTATATTTCGGACGAACTCTTACACCTGTCTTCTACATGCACAAGAAGCGTTGCATAAAATTAGGGCCCAATTCAAAACCACGAGAACCGCACCGATATTGCTTGGTAGAAATAGCAAACACTAGCAATGAACGGAAGACGATAGGCGCCGGAAAAACGATAGGCCTCGGAGAATTAGTAATAAAAGAAAACACAGGTATTAAGGTAAACACGGAAACGAAACAAGAATCAAAGGAATCGACCAGAGGTAGGAGACGAGTTAGGAAAGGAGCCGTTTGGAGATACAAGGCGAACTATCAACTAAAGGCAGAACCACGAAAGGACACCAAGCAGGAACAGATAAGCAGAACTGATAAAAGGGAGACGTCCCTAGAGGAAATAGAGAAAATCGGTCGGAACGTAGACACACAGGTGTAAGAACGATAGACAAACGTAACATAGAAGCATGTGAGGAAAATCCACAAAGTCAACGCGATGAGGAAAACCAGGAGGTAAATCGCGTATTATTTATCACTATAGGTCCGGGAGTTGTTCTAGCCAAGAGCGATTAGATCATCAAACGGAGTATGAAAGAGAAACTGAATACCACGAACGAGACTTAGAAAATTTTGAGCAGGTAGATGAGATAAAATCAGAACTCGCGGAGAAAGTGAATCACTTAGACCCGAATGAAAGGGAAAGTATTCTGCCAGTATTATTAGACAATGCTGATTTGTTTTTGTATGAAAAAGGAGGTGTGTTGCCTTTGTACTGACATGGGATACCATGAGATAAATACAGGCAATGCCCTACCTATCAGAAAAAACCCATATCCAGTCCCCTACGCTCTAAGGGACGAATTAAAAAAGAAATTAGATACCTTGGAAGACCAGGGGGTAATCACTCCAGCAGTTACGCAATGGACTGCTCCGGTGATATTAGTGAAGAAAAAGCAACTAAACCCAGATGGGACACCAAAAATGCGTTTAGTTGCCGACTATCGGGCTTTAAATAACGTCACACTGCTTCCAAATTATCCGATACCTGACCTGAGAGCAAACCTTGCCATGCTATCAGGAAAGATGTATTTCACTATCCTAAATGTGGTAGAGTGGGTAAGAAGGCACCCCGGGTAGGTACGCATTAAGACAACGGCCCGTGCGAAGACCAGCCCGACTGAGCCCATCTCTTTTTTCTTACAGTGGTGAGCCTATTGGCCGCGATGGTGAGCCTCCTGATCACACCAGGAGCGGGGCTGGAACACGGACCGCCCCTGGATAAAGGAATAGTCTTCCTGTATGAAAAAGACATATTGATATCGGGCAGCTTCTGGAACATAGTTTTCTCGCTCGACGTGCAGCACTACCAGGAATTTAGCACACAAGTTGAAGTACAACTGCGGAATATTGTGACCTCTAAAACTATTTTACAAAAGATAGGGAACATTACCTTACCTGAGGTGCGACAAATATCTGTTGCGTTAACCTCTATACGAGAACGGATAGCGACCCTAAATCACCTCCTGGCCCCCAGTAGGGAGAGACGAGGACTGTTGAACGTAGGGGGAAAAGTCCTAAATTTTTTGTTTGGAGTAGCCACAGACGAGGACCTAACCTCAGTGCATGACGTAGTAGAGAAATTAAGAGAGGATGACAAAATGTTAATACATAGTTCAAATGACCAGATTTCGTACCTACAGGACTTAGACCAGAGAGTAAAAAATAACACCGAGATCATAGCCGGATTATTGGACGCTGTGGACCAAATATATTTAGGGAATGTGGAATTTCAACAATCAATGAATACCCGTTCGCAGCAAATCGCTCGGGACCTATCTCAATACGAAGAGGTAAGTACCGAATTGCGAGAGCTGGATTTCCTAGCCGTGCAATTGCAACAGGACATACTGCGGATACAGGAAGGATTAGATGTAGTGGCCACCGGACGGCTGGCCCCTGCATTAATTTCCCCTAACAAGTTGTGCGAAGTGTTAAAGCAAATATCTCCTATGGTGCCGGAGGGTACATCTCTGTTAATCGAACCTACCCATGGAAATATGTATCTATATTACGATGCGATAGAAACTCGTGCTTACGCTACAACAACGGACATACAGATTGTTGCCCGAGTGCCCTTGAAAGGCACTGACCTTGTGATGAACCTGTACGCGGCAAACCCCCTGCCAGTGTATCAAGATTCTTTAGAAAGTTTTATACAATTGGAGGGAGAATCAAAATATATTGCGGTCTCCTCTACGAATCAATATTATGCTCTATTGGATCACCCTACGATTGGGTCCTGCCATCGCGGCATAATTACTATTTGTTCGGTTTCACAACCATTATACCACCAACATTACCCATCATGTTTGAGCGCCCTTTATTACAATAAGGTAGAGGAAGCTCATAGGCTGTGTAACAAAGTAATTTTACCAAAGGACTTTCCTCCAGTTTGGATCCAGCATCCAAAGCAGAACAGCTGGATCTATTCTGTGAACAAACCAACTAAGATAACGACTAGTTGCCCCTCTTCCGACGGCTCAATAAAAATCTCGAGAGTCATAGAACACACGGGGATTTTCCAACAAGGGTCCGAGTGTCGGATATACACCGAGGATTTCGCCCTAATTCCAAGAACCTTACGGCGGACCGAGCTAGTATTGTCTCAACTACATTACATAGTACCAGAACTACCCACACTCCTTTCAGAAGACCAAGAAACTATTCTGAACACCTCACAATCAGAGATTCCTAGTGTATTGCGTAAGCTTCACAGACAATTACACACCACCCCCACGACTCAGGATGGCAGGCCAAATTTACAACATTTAATAAGTCACCTCGAAGGTGCCGAAAAACAAAAGGAAACCCAGATTTGGTTATGGGTAATTTCCAGCGTTTTGATCACTTTGATCCTAATCATGATTTTTACCAATCCGTGGTGCAACTTCATACGACACAAATGTTGGTCTAGAGTTAACAGAGATCCCGCCCCAGCACGTCCCCCGGTACCTAGGATACCCATTTTACCGCCCCCAGCACGTCCCCCAGTACCTAGGATACCCATTTTACCGCCCCCAGCACCATTAAGCAGCCGTCCCCAGTAGCTATTACTGAACTATCCACTGGCAATGCCAGGGGTAATGATGAGGGAGCCAAGGAGGAAGCACACGTGACACTACTACCAGAGATAAATAGGGCTTACCTGTATCCGGCCCACACTCTAAATAGTTGGAGACAACACTCCAAGTAATCAAAACCTCGATGAGAATAACTAGAAACAAAATGAAAGTACAATACAATTACGGGCAAAGAGACCCAAAAGAAACATTAGTGATACCCGGGTTTAGGGATTGATGAGGGCAACAGAGGAACCCCATCAAAGAGATTAGGATACAATCCACTTTTCCGATGAGGCGGCGTCCATGAGTCCAAGAAGGCTCTCCCTAAGGTTAACGTAAATCGAGAATTCTGAGGCAACAGAATTAGAGAATCAGGATGGAAGCGGTACAGGGGAATAAGGACCTGTTGATAAGATTGGGATTTCTCCTGCTCTCCTCTTAGGGCAGATGCTCGTCGAAAGACGGGACCCGAGGATGAGAATAGGAACCCAATCTCTGTCAATTTTGGCAGATGCCTGCCCCTCCCGCTTGCCAACAAGGTAGACGGAACTAGGGACCCTGTTGATAAGGTTGGGATTTCTCCTACCTTCGTCTTAAGGCAGATGCCCCTCGAAAGTCGGGACCCGAAGACGAGGATGGGGACCGAACACTATCAATTTTGGCGACTGCCCGAACGCCGGTCTAAAAAGTCAGAAATACAAGGATCGATGCCAGGGAAACAAAAAGGAGGCCACCGGTGGTTAGAGAAAAGCAGAATACTAAAGGAAACCGAGATGAGAAAGCCGTACGCACACATAGAATATGGTCATAACGAAGGAACAACGAATAATAGTCAGGGACGTCAGAAACGTTGAGACACTAGAAGAAAATACTAAGGGAAACACACATACACACTATTGTGCGATCAACGAGTAGAGCCAAGAAAGACAGATTGACCTAAGTAGGGAAGTTACACACATGCGGTTATACATAATAGGAGATCTCGGAAAATTAGAGGTTAAACACATAAGGTAGTGCATGAAGGGAGATCACAGAAATTAGAGGTTAAACACATAAGATAGTATATGAGAGGCAGTACAGGAAATTAAAGGTTAAACACATTAGGTAGGGAGATCTCAGGAAATTAGAGGTTAAACTCATAAGGAGTACATGAAAAAGGAGAGGTTAAACCAATAAGGTAGTATGGGTAAGTTGAAGCAACAATAAGCAATCCAAAGGGAAATAACTAAGTACCTAAAATACATAATTAAATAAAAACCTGCATAAGTAAATAAATAAGTTAAGGAAACTTAGGAAATAAGGTTAAACGGAACCTGTGGTAGGAAGTTGACTAAACGACGGTTTGAGAAGTAATGGAACCTATCGTCATGAACAGACGAATAAATTTACAATTTTTGTTAATAACTATCATGCTCATGGAATTTCTGGACCCTACAAAATTAGCTTAAAAGAAACTAAGTGCAGATGGAAATATGGTTAAGTAAACAGAGGTAAAAGGTTATGAATAGAGATAAATTTTATGAAAATATGGGTAAGAAGTGAACCCTATGATATGACAGGTATTGGGTTTAAACAGGGAGAGCAACAGGGTGGACACAACATAAGGGGAACCAAAAGGAAATTAAAAGCAGATACCACACACATGTCAAAATAAAAGGGACTTGACAATGAATGTTAAACTCAAGTCCCATGGAAGGAAGGCGACCGAACGTCAGGTTGAGAATAACTTAGAATTTTTCCTTGATTTACATAAATTTGTTAACACCCATATGAGACGTGTTCCTTTTACTCAATGTTAAAAAAAAATCAAATCGGGGATTAGAGATGATACATCCCAGAAATGAACAACCTGACGGGCACTAGGTAATAAGACTAATGATGTTCCAAGCTGATCAAGGGTTATAGAACAAAAGTAAATAAATCTAGGGTTGCTCATCTATAAACATAAGCGACTTATTAGTAAGCTGGTACCGACAACTTCAAGTAAAATAATTCCCAAAGGAAATCATACCCGAGTAGAATATCATGTCCAATTAATGCGTGCTATAATTCACCTGGAACTAAATTGCAAATATACGCAGGGAATTAAATGGGTTTCAATATTACCCATAAGCTTCAACTATCCACCCAATCTCTAAAAACATGTACGAGAGTTTCAGCTGCCACAACCAGCATCACTCCTGGACCTGCAGCTCATCCTGGCCTGGACCAGAGTGGAATCAAGATTGGGCATCCTGGAGACTGCACAGGTCTAATTACCAACAAAAGGACTACCAGGGCACCTATTCCACTATACACATCTCCTGATGAAGGCCATTACCAGACTAAGGGTCCAGCCGATCAACAAGAAAACCAACCCAACAACAAAAAACTCACTATCTCCACAGTCAACCCTAACCTCTAATCCAAACTACCCTATGAATTACCTAACTGCTGAGCATCCTAGCAACACAACACTTTATGAAGAAATCCCGTCAAACCCATCCTGAAATTGTCCTATGGACCTATCTGGGTGTGGAACGCGGACCCTCATAATCAAATAACATGGTAAGGCTTACCTTGAATTACGAGCCGGCACGTGTTGCACGGCCCCGGCACCTTACCAGCACATGGACAATGGTGGACTCGAACCCTGGCCCTTGGGCACAACACTAGCCTCCAGCAAAGACCGACATAAGTGCTAAGAACATAAAGTTGTAATATTACAGGTCTACCAGTGGACAGCTTCAAATAAATAGTAAATAAATTTTTTTTTGGTAAAACGTGTGAACGACAGTCAAATATTACAGGCCTACCAGTGGACAGCGGAATATATAGTAAATAAATTTTTGTTTAAACATGTGAACGCCCGTGGAAACATAGTGGCAACACCAAAAATAAATAATTAAATAAATATGCAAACTGTGAAATCAAAGGAAGACGAAGAGGAAAAGACTAATAGTGATTAAGAATTAGAACAACTTAGATTTAAATATGTAAGAACCAAGAGGAAATTTATTCTCGATAGATTTTGTAAAGTTTTCCATCCTTTAGGATGATGTTTAATCACGATGAGGCAAGGCATTTTGATTACAAAAAATTAAAAAAAAAACATAATCGGCATATTTAACATCGAATAAGTTTCCTCTAAGTATCTAAGTTTAACATAAAGCAAATGCAACTCACCTGGAACTTATGTACGAGGGACACGTGGTGCCACACGGCTGGCGCATCATCGGAAATTAACTGTATACGTATTAACAGGAAGAGACGCGAAGGATGGGGATAGGCAATATAACAAAAAAAAAAATCCCGGACAGGGCTTCAAATTACCAAGGAACAAGCTCATATAGAACCCTCATGCGGAAAACAACGTACGCATCGAAATTAAGGATTTTTTTTTAGGATGATAGTAACATAAGACAATACAGAAATGAAGTATCACGGGACATAGGCAAGCATAATAATTAATTTCGGAAGGAGACGAGCCCTTCTCCAGTAATTGTGATGCCCCGCCATCAGGAATTCCCGTTAAACACAGATGACTAGTTTTATGGGTAGTCATACTTGCGGACATACGAATTCCAAAATTTTGGAAACTCGTCCTTAAGATATTATATGATAGAGAATAACCGTCGGTTTTGCAAACCTATGGTTATGTCTCGGGGGGGGGGGAGGAATATAATAAATGCATCAGGGCCTAAATGCAGATTCCATAAAATACAGATAAAAAGACAGGAACCGCGGCGAGATATACTGATGTTTTATACCAGAAGATAGTGTAATATATATATTGCATATACATTTAATAATATACCCATATTAATATAATTAATAATTCTTGTTAAAAAGTAAGAAAACCTAATTTGTAGTTTAGAAAATTGTAATCAATTGTTAAACATTTCATAATAACCAAACATCGTTATCAAGGTTCAAAGTAGGGATGGTGATTCCTTGTCAAATCCAAGTTGCATCATCCTTGCCTTGATTGTGTAATTGTTACTAGGTATTACATCATAATAGCTGGGACTGTTATGATAGTGTTATCTTATGACTTTATGTATATAAATATGTGTATGTCTGTGAGAGACAGACAGAAGGCAGCGTTTGGAACTCTCTTAGACGGACATGATGTCAAATCTCGGTGTGTGTGAGTAATATTTGCAATTTATTATAAGTTCCAGGTTGAGGTCTTAACTTTGTAAAAAGAAATAAATCAACTGCTAAATAAATAACTTTAAATATTTGAATAAATTAAGATTTAACATTATAATTTGAATATTCAACTTTAATATAGTTGAATGACTTAATACTTTTAGCTGGAGTAATTCACTTTGAATTAAATAGAAGAAATCAAGAGTTTGATAATATTTTAGGTTAAAAGCTTTAAGAAGAATACATAGGCTTTCTATAACAGAAAGTCGAAAGACAGACTTCAACTTTAATACGAAAATACTCCACTCTATTCTGAGTTCTCTCATTATTTAGCGTATCTGTTCAATCAATTTATCATCATAATAATACTATTGCTTTGTATGTAAAACTATAATATTTTCTGTATAATTGTTTCAGTTAAGTGTTCATATATATATATATATATATATATTTGTGAAAATAAAAAGTTGGTATCGTTGAAATTCGTTGTGGAAATTGTAATGGTTCAGTCATTCCTAACTATAAGTAAGTAGACGTCCTTGAAACTATCCTTGATAACAAACAAACGTCTTCTACGACTAACTGGTGACAGTGCAGGTAACTATTACCTTAAAAATCATAGCCCTTTGAGCTTAACCTCGCTACCTATAACCTATCCTATAAAGGTTGTAATACCATTATTCCACGAATTGTCATGGCTACATCTAAAAGAGAGAAGAAAATCGCACTGTCTAATTCTCCTATTTAAGATCCTACATACCTCGATTCCCAATTATTTATCATCCCGTTTCCAGTATCTATCCTCAAACCATAACCTAAACACAAGATCACAACATAGTCTCTTACTTAATATACCGCAACATAGGACATCACATCACTCCATGTCATATACCATCTCCACTTCTCGCAACTGGAATTCCCTACCACAAGAAATAAGGGGCTGCCGGACATTGACATCTTTTAAAAGAAATTTAAATTTATATTTGCTCTAAACTCGACTTCATTATTATCCAGTGTAAGATATATATATATTAATTGGTGTTTCCCGTATAATGTATCATATTTATATTATTATTATTATTATTATTATTATTATTATTATTATTATTATCGTATCATTATTGTTATTACCCTATAAAATGTTGTTTGTACATGACATTTACATTGCTACATTTATTGTATCTTTAACTGTTTATAATTAGTATAGTGTATATCTATATTTGTCGAATATTTATTTGTATTTGTGCTGGTTGAGTGGAAGAGAGGACCTTATGGCCTTAACTCTGCCAGAATAAATAAAGTATTATTATTATTATTATTATTATTATTATTATTATTATTATTATTATTATTATTATTATTACCTTCTTACCTTCTACAACCCCTAGAAGTCTGTAATACTTATTCTGAAACACCCTATATAAAATAACTAGACATTGTATAGCATGCTTACCTTTAAAATAAACCGAAAATCCATAAAAACTTTAATTAATTTGTAGAGTTAAAATAGTGAAATCAAACATGAAAGTTTATTTGTTTTATATTTAGGTTTGGTTGAACATCTTAGATTATAACATGCGTAGGATCTTTAAGTATGTAACAAAAGGTTCAGCTTTTATATTTTGGTATGTATCGGTAGTTATTTCTTTATACAATTATTGATTTTGTTTTTAATGAATTATAAAACAATGATTATAATTATTATTAATTAATAGTAAATGGATTATGTTAATAAAAATCCAACCAAGAATGTGCCTTGATGATTTAAAAAAAATCACAAGAAAAAACAAATCATATTAACATAATGATCCTCAAATGCGATTGAATCAGCATATTTGATAAAAATTGCTAAAGTTTTATTTTTACATTAGATTCTGAGATACTTGTAAAATGACTGACAAGCAGATAAAGTTCATATAGAGTTATTTTTGGGATGAATTCCTTTCATTACTGTTAGTATTTCAGTTCCAATTAGATTATGAATATCTAAAGTAAACAAATTTAACAACAGAAATCTTTTATCTGGGATTCTGGATTCCCTATCTCAAATCATTTGTCTGTAATCCCTATATACTTACTACTACTTCTATATCATGAAATTAGGCCTTTTGACCTGTTTTCACATCAAATGGGATTTAATGAATCTCCCCATTTTGTAAATAGGCATCCAACACTTCTATGCCCTATTGGTTTGTATTTTAATAACAGCTGAGGGATTCTATCTGTAAGCAATCTTTTAACATGTTCATACCAGTCGTCTCTCATTATGTCAGTTCTGTTTGTTAAATTAAAACTATTTAAGTCTTTTCTAATATCTTCATTCCTTTTTCTGTCCGAAATTGTCATTCTTGCTACTGAAAGTAAGAACTTCATATCTGCAGTTTCTGTTTTTCTTCTGTCTGACCTGTTAAGTGTTCAATTCTCACTTGCATATGTTAAGGCAGGTACCGCCATAATTTTGTAAAATTTTAATTGTGTACTCCTCAATGTTTTATTTTTCAGTGTCCGTTTTATAGTACCACTTATTCTGTACAATTTATTTAATTGAATATTAAGATCTTCCTTCTGGCAGTATGATACATTGCATCTCAAATAATTGAAGTTGATTACCTGTTGTATTATACTGTTACTAATGCTGATTTTACACCTCATCTGGTCTTTCCCGTTGAATGCCATTACTTTCTATTTACTTTCAGAGATTGTCATATTGAATTTCTTTGCTATTTAACTTAATTTATATACTGCTAATTGTAAATTACTTTTTGAAGAGCTAAATATTGTCTGATCGTCTGCAAACAATATGGTATTGCCAACTTTAAAATCTGTGGTTAAAATTAATTATGTAAATATCTGCATTTTAATTAATTTGAATTTTGTATGTAATATGCATATTCATACCAAAACATTGATAGCTACATGCTTTAACTAATGTAAAACAAATACAATTATTCATATGTTTTACTTACCTTTTAAAAATAATAAACTTTTAATTAAGATTAATTTACAGTTACAATGATTTTAATAGGTATACCTGCAGAAAGTTGAGAAGAGATTGTTCATGTTTCCCATTATTTAATTTATTTATTTTCTTCTTATAACCAATTTGAAAACTTTTGATTTTGTTTCATTAATATGACTATTTAACTCATGCCCCAAATGGGAGTCAATGACCAATCACGTTTCAATGATTTCTGTTTTACAACCAATCAGAGTCGTGTTTCACCAAATATTTATCAGTGTTATAATTACCATATTAAAGAAAGCTCCTCCTTACAATATTGCGTTCCTTTGGCAATAAATAGTATGATCTGGTTGCAGTGATAAACAAATGAAGCAGTAGAAGCGTACCTATCGTTTCTCATTTGTTTTCAAACATCGCCGTTTACATTAAATATATAAATATTTTAAAATAACTATAGTTAAATAATGATTTGTGAGTAAACAGCTTAATTTTATTCGTTAAATAGTCCTAACAAATGCCACTCTTGATTTCCAAATTCTCTAGATAAATTCACTCCTCACTTCGTGAGTCGTGAATTTATCGATAATTTGGAAATCACTCGTGGCATTACTTATGATAAATATATCTACAATTCTAGTCTGGAGACGTGAATGAGCTAAAGAAAAGTCTTCATTTCTCTGCTGACCAAGACCAATGTAGGCCATCAGACACATTGCCACATGAACTGCCTGGCCTGTTACTAATAATTTATTATATATATATATATATATATATATATATATATGTATATACAGTGAGTTTACAGTACGACTTGGCCGGCAGTAGCGCTTCAGGCGAGGCCCATGTGACCTTCACTACATTTCCCCTCTCATTTTCCTGTGATGCCCACATCCCACATCTGTCTTCACTCGTGCGGCAGTCTGACTTGTGTTCCAGGCTAGTTCACACATGAGTAAAATTAAGAAGTGTTTAATTTTGCTTGCAGTGTCTTCAAAATGCCTACGTATACATTACAACAAAGAATATTCATGTACGATTCGTATGCTATTACCATCTTGTAGGGAAGTTGTAAGACGATTTCAATCTAATTATCCAGGCGTGCGTGTTCCGAGTAGAGAGGCCGTCCGTTTGCTTGTCAATCGATTTAGGGAGACGGGATCAATTCTTGATAAGAAAAGAAACGTAAAACAGCATGTGCTTACGGAGCAGAAACTAGAGGAAATCGGAGGAAGGTTAGAAAACTCACCTCAAAAATCTATTAGGCGCCTTGCACAAAAAACCGACATTTCGAAAGCTTCAGCATGGAAAGCTACAAAACTTTTAAAGCTAAAACCATACAAGATTACTGTTGTCCACGTGATAACCAGAGTCGGGTAAGTTCCTGTAAATGGATTTTGAGGAATGTTAATGCTGCAACAATCGATTCACGATTAATAATTTTCAGTGACGAAGCATGGTTTCATTTACATGGTCATGTATCATCACAGAACAACCGAAGTTATGGTACAGAAAAACCCAACTTCGTTCATGAAACGCCATTGCACGACCAAAAAATCGTAGTATGATGCGCCATAAATGGTTACAGAATAATAGGGTCTATTTTTTATGATGGTACCATAAATGCCGAAAGATACAGAAATAATACACTGGCGCCATTTCTTCGAACAGTTGACGGACACTGAATGTCGGTCTGGATATTTCCAGCAGGACTCTGCCACCGCGCATACAGCTGATCAGTCATTCTATTTTATTGTGGACATTTTTGAGAATAGAATAATTAGTAGGGGTTTAGGCCCGCTCGGTCTCCTGATTTTACGGCATGCGACTTTTATTAATGGAGCAACTTGAAAAATAAGTCAATACATTGAAAAATAAAGTTTACAAAACTAACCACCACACATTAGACGAATTAAAACAAAATATCAGGACAGAAATTAACGCTATTTCGGAAGCTGAACTAATGCGTGTGAATGCAAATTTCCTCAGACGATGCCGCAGATGTATTGATGCAGAAGGACAGCATTTCCAACATCTCCTGTGATATGGTACGTTTGTTTTTTATTCTAAAAATTGTATTCTAAAAAAATGTTAATGTGATTTGAGTTTGCTGGAATATACACGATTTGCCGGGAGTAAGTGCTGACCTCGCCTGCACGCGCTACCGCCGGCCAAGTCATACAGTAAACTCACTGTAAGTAAAAATGTTCTCTTTAATTTGCTTACTTGCTATAGTCAGCTACTAGATGGCAGTGAAGACCGAGTTCTCGCGACATCTAGTAATAATGGAGAATATAATACATATATAAGAAAAATAAATGTTTGAATTGGATTCGCCTGGTAGTGTAATGGATATCACGCTGAGGTACAGGCTCAGAGATCCGGGTTCGAATCCCGTCCAGGCATTTATTTTTCTTATCATACCATATATATATAAGTACACACACACACACACACATACTATGTTAGTCTTGTCATAATGTCAGGATGAGGATGAGATAAGATGTAGGGCCCCATATTGTTGAAGGTCTGTGATATGGAACAGAGACCTGTGTCATCATTTTAGGAGGAAATAAAATTAAATTAAAAAATGAATGATTTAAGTATGAAGCAATGGTGGAATTCAGTATTTGACAGGAGATATCCTGACAAAAACCTATTCTGGCTCCAATTCGCCCACCAGAAACCACAAAAAGTTACCGAGATGCAAACTCAGGACGTAGAGATGGAGGACAAGTGACTAACTACTTGCCTCATGGAGCTGATATATTAATATTTAATTATATATCATCATCATCATCATCCATGCAAGTATTAGGCCATGTGACCTGTTATGGTCTCAAAGAGGAATTTTCCATCCAGTGCTTTTTTTGGACGTCCCAGCGATCTTTTGCCTTGGGGGCTAATGAAGCATGGCTTTTGGATTCTTTGAGATGGTATTCGTTGAAGGTGGACTTTTGCAGTTTTTCTGGTAGTTTTGTGTATGGTGGAGAATGGGTTCTACATCCAACTCTTCCATGATTTCCTCATTTCTTTTATGGTCCCACTTTGTATGCCTGCTGTATGGCGCATAAATCACATCTCATTTGCTGTTATTAGGCTTTCATCTCTTCTTCGTATTGTCCATGCTTTACTACCATATCATAATATTGGTTTTGCGAGAACCTTAAAAAGCCTAATCTTGTGTTCTTTTGTACTAAAGATCGTTTCATTATTCTGTTAATTATCCCCGTTGTTTTTGTAAAATTTGTGATTTTCTTTGGTATATCAGCTTCATATTAAAATGTTAAATTATAACCCAAATAATTAAATTCATTTACTCCTTCTAAAATTTCATCGTCTGAAACAATTTTGCTAGGTATAGAGTATTTCCCACAAAAGGCCATCACTTTAGTTTTCTTTGTATTGATTTCCATGTTGTACCTTTTTTCAATTATATTGAAATTGTGTATAGAATACTGTAAATCTATTTCTGTTGGAGCTATTAATACCAAATCATCTGCAAAAAGCAATTCATCTATTTTTAGGTTTTCATTAATTTGAATAGAACCGTGTCTCATTTGTTGCCAATCTTGAAGTATTTGGTTAAGGAAATGCGCTACATACCAAAATATCGCAGATCTGAATTTCGGTTGAGTCAACATTTTAAACTGGCCTAAATCTTCCAGTTGCACCATGGTCCGGAGTCAACCGAGCTAATGGATATGAGTGTCAAGCATAGGTTCTGTGGGCGAAGGTGAGCGTCACAGACAACCCAGCTGAAATCTTGTGCTGATTGTCTATAAAGATGGGAGCTTTAATCTCCTACTGCCCCAAGGGCTTCCTAAGGCTTGTAGTACATCACTTTACCTTATACAGTATACAGGGTGGCTCACTAAACACTTTCACATTCGATAGTGTGTTAACTATTTATGATACACAAAAGCAACAATTACAACTTACATAAAATTGAGGAGGACATCTGATACACACATATTATTTTTCAAAATCAAATAATTTTCAAGATATGACAGTCAACTATCGTTTTTTAAAGGGAACCACGTACACTTTTTGTTACAAATGATGCATTAGCTATGCTTTGCACTGACTATTTTAATGACGTTTGTTATGTCACCGGGATGCATAAACACAAACAATGTCTGATGCACCCTTCCTTAAGCCCAGTTCAATGTGTTGATATCATATCGAACACACCCATACAACACTACTCCATCCAATAACAAATAACTACTTTGCTGACATGAATGACACCGGTAAAAGTAAACATGTCATGTCTGGCGAAGGATCTAACAGAGGGAGGAAAATATGGTTACAGTTGGGCATCAATTAAATGACAATAATACTGTATTTACTGTGCAGTACATAGGGCAACCTCGTCCTATCATCGATTTGAGAATTGTTGGTTTACTGCATTTCTTGCCACTATAGTATTATGAGTAGGACTTGTCATACTGATACCATGTCATGTGATACACATTCAGAGGAAGATGTTCCATCAGTGCAGGTACTTTTGCCCATTAAGTCTGCTATGAATGAAATAGGGACCAATGATGTGATCTCCTACAATACCAAATCAGACATTATCACTCCACTGACGTTGGTTTTGTACCTGACAAAGCCATTGTGGGTTTTCTACTGCCCAGAAATGCATGTTGTGTATTTTGACATTCATGAAATGTAAAAGTGGCTTCATCGATAAACAGTGTTCTACTCATAGAGTCACGTTCTTGGTGCCAGAATCCATTGGCCGTATTCCAAACAATTTTGAAAGTCATTGCTATCAAACGCTGGGTCTAGCGAGATGTGGAATGGGTGTAACTTATCCCCACGAAGAATGTTTTAACATGCTTGTTCGACTGATTCCAGTATTTCTTTCCATTTAGCGAGAACTGGCGTGAGGGTTTATTGCAACAACTGCAAGAACAGCTTTATTGGCTGCTTAATTTGCTACTGTCTTAGTACAAACCTGCTTTTGTGGACTCAATTTTCCACTCTCTGAAAGTTTTCTATCAGTACTACTGAAAGTTGGACGGGTTGGATGACATCTCTCAGGGAAATATTCAACATACAGCTGTTATACATGTTTGACATTTTGGAAACATTCTGCATAAATTAATAGCATATCAACCATTTAGTCTTTTGTGAAAACCATTTCAATACAATAAAACATAATTTACCTACACACTGTGCTACAGAGAGCCGTTCTGAAACACTTCACCAATGTCTGTTTAGTCGGTATTCCAGTACAGAACTGAATAAATAAGGATTGTATCGTAGTATTGGGTAGTGTTGTATGGGTGCGTTCGATCTTCAGTATCAACATTATAAACTAGACCTAAGGAGGGGTGTGTCAGACATTGTTTGTGTTGACGCTTCCTGGCGACATAACAAACATCATGCAACATTTGAAACACAAAATGTAAGTGGTTCCCATTTAAAAAACAAAAGTTGACTCATATCTTGAAAAGTATTTGCTTTTGAAAAAAAAAATTACTAGTATGTGTATCAGATTCCCACTTGATGTTATTTAAGTTGTAATTGTTGTTTTTTATATACCAGAAATATTTAACACGCTATCGGAGGTGAAAGTTTTAAGTGGGCCATTCTGCACATAAATATTAAAATTGCTTTCATTGACTATACTTACAAAGACTATGTGATTTCTGATTATTGTTATTGCACCATGTAGTAGTGTTCAGATATTCAAATGTTTCTGAGATCTTGTTGGCTTTCTTCTGGACTGAATCCTTGTAAAGATTGAGATCTGGATTGATTCAGCCCAGATCAAGGATCAAACAAGAGCTCAGAAATGTTTACGCATCTCAAACCAACTTCCCAATACTTCGCCTGATAACCTAAAGTAATATTATGGAATGATATGGAAGGTTTAGATCAAGAATTTACACTTAAATATGTCATTCTGAAACAAAATACCATGCTCTCTGATATTTTTCTTTTTGTATACCGATATCGCATTTTCACATTGGTTTATATTATATGAATGTTCATGTACATTTATTTTATCACATATAATGACACTAAATAAATATTGAAATTGCATTCTTAAATTAATGAAAAAATCAATTACTGTACATAAGTTGGCAAAAATGTAACAATGTTAACAGTGTAGAGTTTTACAAAATAAGAAAAGATGAAGAGCAAACCAACAAACAAACAAAAATACTGGTACAAATAAAATCTTTGAACTGTCAGAGAAGTCGTATAATTGGAGTCCATTGATAGCTCATGTAATATATATATATATACACGGTATATAAATGTTGCTTTAAGGAAAGCTGCAGTATATGGAGTTCTGTATTCTGTACACAAATATTTGAGGGATGGGGGAGGATACATGAAAATTAGGAGAAAAAATGTTTGTGACAAAATTTTGTCTGATGAATATTTAGTTGTATTATTTGGCAACTTTGTACAACATTTTTATTATCGCCTCACTATGATGGTTGTCCGTTTATATAAAGGCGGGTGCTGCGACAATGCTTGACAATGATTAAAATTCACGTAGCGATGGTCGGCATATTTGTGTTTAATTACATATATATATATATATATATATATATACTAGAAGTCCCGGCCACGCGTTGCTGTGGCAAAGGTATTCGTTAAAAATTTAAATTAATTTGCTGTCTTCCAGCCAGATTACTTAAAACTAATTCTTACACACGAAATTAATAATATTGAAAATAAAATAAACACTGAACACACTTAAATTATGAAATAATCAATATTTGTAATTCAATTGAAATTCGCGGTTGCAACAAAAAGCACAGTCATCTGGATCTCTCTTTGTTAAATAATAAACCAATTACCTTACGAAATTACCTTACACCGCCATCTGTTAGAATCGTATGGAACTCACAGATAATTATAACTCTTTGTTAAATAATAAACAAATAATTTGGAATAAAAAATAATGCAACTATAAATGTAGTTATAAACTACCCTAAGTCTCAAGTTGGATCAACCAGCACACAGTGTGCAAAATTATATTAAAATCGGTTCAGTAGTTTAGGATTTCATCCCGAACAAACAACGTGACACGAAATTTCTATATATTAAGATATATTAAGTTATATATAAACATCTGCGGGGAAACAAAACAAGCCGCTGGACAACCATCATAGCGAGGCGATAATAAAATATTGTTTATGAGACTCTTAACTTGTAGTCATAATTCAAGCCGCGTAGACTGTTTTAAAACTAAAACAGTTCATGTTTGAAATATTTATAATGGTTTGTTTGTTTTGTAGGTTCAGTGTTCCCGATGTTCTGATCTGGGTGCAATTACAATACTTGGGCTAAGTTTCTGTATCTGGGAATTTTACCTAAGATAAGTTTTCCATTTTGGAGATTGTTTAGCCATGTTACATATCTCTGATATGAAATTCATTATTTCTAAGAGTCCACCGCTTTGGTCTCGAGGTAGCGTACTGGCTTATTACGCAGTAGGCCAGGGTTCGATCCCGGTCCTAAGTGAGGTTTTTTCAGGATTTTTTCTCACTTATAAGACACATGTCAGGAAATTTTAAGGCCCAAACAGTATATGGCCATCATAAACATAATCATTCATATTTGCCTTAGATTAAGTTTACAATAAAAGGACTCTCCTGGCGCACCCACTACTACCATCATCATCGTCACCCATCATATCATCGGGGCAGCCGTAACCCTGCCTTCCAGGCGCCCCAACTTCAGAAGTGAGTTACAATTATGCCAGTGCCAGGAGAGAACAATATAAATGTTGAAATGAAAACCTGGGGCATTGAATAAAAAATTCCTTTCAAAAGGAAATTTTCTCTACACAAAAAAATCCCATCAAAATTTGCATGGGCCTCAGATTCAGAAGCAAATCTAAGATCATTTCTTAAAGAATTAAAAAAATAAATTCATTGTTTATCAAATGCTAACATGTTATTTAGAACATAGTTATGTTAAACAGCGAAATTAAAAATGTACGCAACATAATTTCATCACTAGTTTTCTTTTCAATTATCATTTAAAATTCACGTTCTTTGGTCTGTGAAATAAAACATGGAAATATGGGACTCCAACGTCATGGCATGACAGGCTTAGAAGGTTCCTTGGCTTACCAATAGGCTGGTGGCCAGTATTGGGGTGACATGTGGTCAGCATGTTGGGTCCTCCAGCATATATAGCTGATTTTCTCAACCGTTAACTACTACGGTACTTATAGCAGCTATCCAAATTCCTCAAGACTCTGGGTGGGCATTGGTCCTATACTTGTTGAAATTCCATGAAACAATTTCTTCCTTCATGGGGAACTCGAACCAGCCCAAGTCCTGTAGCCCTGTACTAAGGCTTGATGCTTTAAACTGCTTGTTTATGGTACGGGACTAAAATATGGGAAAATAAGTTTAAATAAGTGGTTGCACAACCAATTATGTCTTATATTTTATTCTGAAAGTTTTCGAGTAAATTGTGAATGAATGTATTTTGTTTTAATAAAAGTTAGAGAATGAGGAAGGCTTACAACTCAATGGTGTTAATAAGCTGTTAGTTTATTCTGATGATGTAGTACTATTGGCCGATAGCGAGGAGATACTAAAGGACAACACGCACACACTATTGAGTAACACTAAGAAATTAGGACTGGAAGTAAATACCAATAAAACAAAATATATGGTCACACGTAGAAATACACTATATAATGGAAATGGACAGCTAATGAATGACAAATGAGGGAAATTTTGAGGAAGTGGCTGAATTCAAATATCTAGGAACAATAATCACAAATAGGAATGAGATGCACAAAGAAATCAAACATAGGCTCAATTCTGGAAATGCGTGCTATTATGCATTGCACAGACTTTTGATGTCCCAACTTCTTTCAAAAAACGTTAAACTGAAAATATATAAAACTATTATTCTACCAGTTATATTATATGGGTGCGAAACATGGACTCTTATTTTAAGGGAGGAAAGGAGATTACGAGTATTCGAGGATAAAGTACTTAGGAAAATTTTTGGACCAAAGAGAGATGAACAGACAGATGAATGGAGAAGACTATATAACAATGAACTACACGGTCTTTATAGAAAGCCAGATATAATAAGAACAGTTAAGTCTGGTAGACTGCGATGGGCAGGACATGTTGCACGTATGGGAAATAAAAGACTTGCATGGAAGCTTCTTGTAGGAAAGCCAGAGGGAAAACGCCCAGTTGGTAGACCAAGAATGAGGTGGGAGAATAACATTAACTATGATTTGAGGGAAGTAGATTATACAGGGAATGATTGGAAAGCATTAGCTCAGGATAGGGACATATGGAGAGCTTATGTCCGCGCGGCCATGAACCTACGGGTTCGATAGTGCCAGTGAGTTAGTAAGTAAGTAAAAGTGACTGTGCAAGAATACCAAATCAAAATTGCTGGTAGATTTGAAATACTGGAATCTTCAGATGAGAATGTGGCAACCGAAGAAGAAACTGATATAAATAAAGAATGGGAGGCTGTAAGAGATATTATTAAATTGCCAACATCAGAAAGCATTGGTTATTTAAAAAAATAGGCAAAACTAGAAACAGTTTGATGAGGAATATGCAGGCATTGAAAAATAAAGAAAGTAAAAAATGAATTGATTAACCAGTGAATGAAGTAAATTTAGGAAAATTGGGTACTATTAGAGGGAAACACCAGGTTATTAAAGAGTAATAAGAGGGAAGTCGGCCGCGGTGGACTAGTGGTTATGCATCTTGCCTCTGGTCCCGAGGGTCGCGGGTTCAAACCCGGCCGGCGTCGATGGAAAAATCCAAGGAGCAAATCCTCCGGGAGAGACTTTAAGCTGTGGGTCCCGAGACTGAAGATTTTCAGGCTCGTAAAAAATCCTTAAGCCTGAATGAAAAGGCCTCTAAGCAAAATTTACCGAATTTTCCCGTCCTCGTACTACCTTGGTTTCCTAGATGTCAGTATGAGGAGGAACGCCGACACGGACCACTCAAAATTACATCTATACGAAAACAAGTGTAACTAAATTAGTATGGTTCAAATTCTTCCCTGTAGGGGGAGAGCGCCTAAAATCTCTGTAAAGGGGAAACATGGGCTTATAATACAATACAAAAAAGAGGGAATATTTGAGAGAGAAGATTGATCTCCAAATAAGTGCAAAAAAAAATGAAACATCGTAGATTTATATCACGGAATTAGGATAGAAAAGAAAGTATTTCAGGCTAGAACAAACATAATTAGGAATGAAAATGGGGATATGATTGCAGATTCCAAGAGTATATTAAATAGATGAAAAAATTACTATAATCAGCAATTAAATGTGCATGCAGAACAGGATATTGAAGAGGATAACTTTCACCGACCGCAGAAATTCTAGTTACAGAACCAAGTTCAGCAGAGGTTGGATTGGTGATAGAAAAATTGAAGATCTAAAAAGCATCATGTTCAGATGAAATCCCAGCAGAAACTGATAAAATCAGGGGGAGAAAAATTGATGAACTTTTTTTTTATATTACGTAGTATGGTTTGGGAAAAAGAAGCTTTTCCAGATGAATGGAAATAATTGATTATCGTACCAATCTATAAAAAAGAAGATAAAACTGATTGCAACAACTACAGGGACATCTCATTACTTCCAACTTTGTACAGAATTATAAAAAAATATATTAGTAAGCTGACTTACTCCTTATATTGATGACATTCTAAGAGATCATCAATGTGGATTTAGAAGATACAAGCCTACAACAAATCAGATTTAAATATGTAAGACAGATTTTGGAAAAAAGTGGGAATATAATGGAACTGTACATGTAGATTTACAAAAGGCATATGATTCAGTTAAGAGGGAAAGGTTATGTACTATCCTTGTGGGGTTCGAAGTTCCTAAAAAGTTAGTTAGACTTACATGAATATGTCTAAATGGCACAAAGAGTAGGGTGCGTGTAGATTAATAGTTTTCGGATACTTTTGAAATTCACGATGTGTTAGCTAGGAGATGCACTATCTCCTCTACTATTCAATTTTGTATTAGAGCATGCCATCAAATCTTTGGAGAACGAACAAGGCCTAGAACTCAATTGTATTAATACGCTGTTAGTCTCTGCTGATGTTATTGGGCGATGCTGAGTGCCAACATGCACAGTCTGTTGAGTAACACTGAGAAATTGGGACTGGAAGTAAACATGAATAAGACTAAATATATTTTCACTCATATAAGTACATTATATAATGTGAATGACAGCTAATGACAAATGAGGGAAATTTGAAGAAGTGGCTGAATTCCTATACCTAGGAACAATAATTACAAATAGGAATAAGATGCACGACGAAGAAAAAAAAAACCTCAATTCAAAGAAATGTATTTTGCTATTATACCTTACAGGATTTCTTAATCGTCCCAACGCCGTTTAAATAAAGTTGTCACAACTGAAAATATATCAAACCGTTATTCTCACAGTTATATTATATGGATGCGACAACATGGACTCTTACTTTAAGGGAGGAAGGAAGATTACGAGTATTTGAGAATAAAGTTCTTAGGAAAATTTTTGGACCAAAGAGAGATAAACAGACAGGTGAATGGAGAAAACTGCATAAAAGTGAGATACATGGTCTATATAGGAAGTCATATATAATAAAAATAGTTAAGTCTCATAGAATGCGCCGGGCAGGATATGTGGCACAAAGGGGGGAATGACAAGCGATGAATGGAAGCTTCTTGTAGGTAGAGGGAAAAAACACGCCATTGGTAGACCAAGAATGAGGTGGGAGAAGAGGAATAACAAACTATGATTTGAGGGATTAGATTTATCCAGGGAAATGATTGGAAAACATTAGCTCAGGGTAGGGATCTATGGAGAGCTTATGTTCATGTGGCCAAGAACCTATAGGTTCGATAGAGCCAGTGAGTTAGTTAGTTAAAAATGACTTATTACCTTTCGGCCATCCAGAGATTAATAAAAGTGAGAATTCATTTATCTCTAAGGTCGAAGCTTATATTTGAGTAGAGGTTATGTTTAAATAAAATTAATATAAAATACGAGTTCATATCACATTACAGTACATAATATAAATACATATAAAATATACATACAAGAATGTGATACATTTAGGACTTTAATAGAATAAACAATAAAGTTTAGTTTTTATTTTTATTTAAAGTCTTTTTACAATCATAGACTACATTTTTAGTTAATCATAATATACTAAATGCTAGAATATTAATATATTGCACATAAACCAAGTAAAAAATATTATTGTGCCATCTGTATTTAAATCAACTCTTAATGCATATGCGAATTGTGATATGAAATATCCAAAGATGTAAATATTTTTGTTAAGTCCAAAGTTACGTAATTTGACTTAAAATTACTTTAAAATTAATTACAATTACATTTTTAACATTACTTCATAGTAGATACCAATATTGTATGTATATATAAATTGAAAGAATAATTAATTTTTGTAATCTCCTGATATGCAAAAGTAGTGGATAAGTGATAATGTAGACTGACTTTCAAGTTCTATATGTGCATATATATATATATATATATATATGTGTGTGTGTGTGTGTGTGTGTGTGTGTGTGTGAAAATTTAAAATGTATTGTAGACTAAATTGTGCTTAATTTTGGATCAAAATATTAAAATGATGTATTAATTTTGAAAGACAGTATTTTTAAAGAAGCATTTAACTCAATCTTATTTGAAGAGAGAATATACGCATGAATCGGGATTTAACACAACGATTGTGTGAAAATTTATAAGATTATTATTCATTTGTTTGTGTAACATCAACTAAATTATCTTATACTAATACGTAAATTAATCTATAATTTTTCAACTAATTTTATTAAATAAATACTGATAAGTCAGCATAAATCTTCGCAAATTTCCTATATAATAATAATCATTATTTTGAATTTTGAATGTTATGTAGCCTATAGAAGTTTTCACATGATAAGTAGAGATTATAAGTTAATACAGCATAAATGTTTAATATATGATGAAAATTATTGATTCCACAAATTCCTGTACATTAATAAAAATAAAAAATAGTAAAATAATAATAATGAGATTTGAAACACTTGACAAGAAATAGCAGTTTGTAAAATTAATCTATTTTAATATAAATTAGTTTTCAATAACTCTTTAGAGCAATTTTTTCTACTCTCAAAAGTAGTTTGACTTAATTACCCCCCCCCCAAGAATAATTCAGCTGATGCCCAAGCTACTAATAGTTTAATGTAACATAATTTAGTAACTCTAAAGTTTTCAGAGAATTGTACTATATCATATCAACATTTAAATTTATTCCGTATTTTTGAAAGTTAATGTTAATTTTGATAGAACTAATATCAGATTAAATTAAAATACTTCATACCTCACCTCATATCCAATCTTCTAATTATACTGTAGTTTCGAAGCATTGGGAGCTTCGTCTTCATTAATATCTCTTCGACTGATGTTAGATATTACTGAAAATGAAGCTTCCAATGTTTCGAAACCGCAGTATAATTAGAAGACTGGATATGAGGTGAGGTATGAAGTATTTAAATTTAATCTTAAATTAAACTCATAGTGATTTTTTCCTATAAAAGTTCAATAGAACCGATATCAAATTATATAAAATTTAAAATGCTAGAAAGTAATATAGAAATAGAGTAATACATTTGAAATTCAAAATAATGCTACCAGTACACTATTAACTTACTGTATAAGATAATGTAGTCTGTAACAGTAATGAAAAGCATGTCAAGAAATAAAAGGTAGCCATTGAAACATTTTTTGTTTTATTTACAATTGAAATTTTTATCAAAATTAGTAAGATATAAAATTGAAACTTGTAATTTACATTTAAAATTTCTTTGAAATATTGAAAAATAGAATGGAGAACCTCAAATTTAGTTCATCATCTGATCTTGATTTCTGGGGATGAGTTTCAAATTTAATAAAATTATATCTTTTGGATAATATCCATTAAGCTTATGTACAGTAATTTATTAATAACTATTATACAATAGTACTTTCATGCAGTTCAGAGCCAAACAATTTATACATTAATGGCCATGCACTCTGATGGCATAAGCTGGTAAAAGCGAAAAAAAAAAATAGAGCCAATTCATAGGTATATAATAGGTTATACTACATTTGAGCAAAATAAAATTTCTCAAAATTATCAATATTTATATATTGCAAGTAGTAATTCAAATTTATTCGTTTCAGATAATGCATAATTTGATTATTTTCTCTATTATTTTATTCCTTTTTTAAATACCATTTTATTCTTTGATCATTTTTTTTTGATTTTTTAATATCATCCATTACTAATATAAATACGATATAAGCTGAAATATGTAGCATTAATTACAAATTTATGTCATACGAATTATGTGTTTAAAAGAAGAAAATATGTGAATTAGTATTAAATTAGATATATTCGTTTTCTTTTTAAAAACTAGAGTACGGTATCTAATATTCGGTCAGTAACATGTAGTTTTCAGATACACATTAAATGAATGTATTCAATTGTTTTGAATTTGGAAATTGATATGCAATAGGTAAGGATGGAATAAGCATGACTAAAGAATGAGGTTCCCCATCTACACCAGGCACAATGCTATATGCTGGAGCTGCAAGCATAAGAAGGCACAGTTGGCTGCGAATAATGCTACTTTGTACCTGTTGGCTTAGGAATACATAACATTAATGTACAGGCTTCGGTCAGGCCGTCAGCAGCACATCTACATGTGTTGCAATCCTTCTTGTAGCTTGTTCCTGGAGTGCATATCATTGTTGAAGTATCTGAAAAATCAATAATTCCAATTAGATTAGCCATAAATGTGATTCTGTGTATCTGCTTATTGACAGTAGTTGGGATTATTTTTGTGCAGGAAGTAATAGTAAATAGTATACAATTTTTATAGACCATGAATGACCACAGCAGCATACATATATATTTGAAAATCTACATATTATGAAACAAGGGGATGAAAAGGAGATAAAATGGCTATTCTTCATCCCTTACTAGAATTCCATTTATTGTAAACACGTGTTTGTACCTAATGTTAAAAACATTCTAGGTCAAAAGAAGTCCTGCTGGTTTTATAAGTGGTGTTTAAATCCCCAAAAATGTCTTCTTAGGAAAGAAGCCGCCATTTGCATGATAGAGCAAAGGCCCGTAGGATACGGCGATCGGGAATTAACAATGTATAAGAGAAAAATTTGCGTTTAGATTTGAACGCCCAGATAGCTCAGCAGTAGAGCATTGGCCTAGAAAGTCAAAGGTCCTGGGTTCAAACCCCGGTCTGAGAGTATAATTTTTCTCTTCTAATATAAATTGTACGGTCAGAATAAATGTAATTTATATAATACTAATATATAGTAATGCATTTTTAGATCCCTGGACAAAACACCCGAACCCATCCACCCTAATGGACGGGTTCGATCCCCGGTCGGGGCAATTTTTCTGGGTGAGGTTTTTATCGGGGTTTTTCCTCACCTGTAAGACAGATGTCAGGAAAACTTTAAGGCCCAAACGGTCCCCGAAATCATATGACCATCATCATCATCATCCTTATTATCATCATCACCACCATCCTTCACCGGTGTGGAAAGCAACAGGAAGCTACCACACCTTCACAATTCCCTTGTAAAGCTGCAAGCATAGCATGAAAATGCTATGATTGCAGTGAAGGACCTGCCTTCGGGCAGAATTACTATGGATGGACATTAACATATAGTGTAGCCTATACTTATTACGTCTTACAAATGACAATACAAGAGAATTCTCTAGGTTGCAAATAAAATTGTTAAACATGGTGCGGATAAATGGGGAGGCTTAATATATATTGTTATCTACCATACGTTGCATTACACAGAATGTTAAAAAATGTCGAGTTTAAGGAGAATGAAATTTTGGTATGGAATGAAGAATTTTTATGCTCTGCTTGGTTTTATCTCTGAGAAATATCTCAGTATATACTAATTTTAAAATAGATTAAATAAATTAATGATACCCATGACTGATATACTAATATAGATATGAATCAATGAAGCAAATTCCCTCTCCTTCAGTTAAAAAAAAGAATTCCTTGACGCGACAGGCCTACAAGGCCCTTGGCCTACCATCCGGCTGCTGGCCTCACATCCACATGCGTTAATCATAGAGGTAGATGATCATCCAGCCACATGTGATATGTGGTCAGCATGTCGGGTCCCCAACCGTTATAGCTGGTTTTCTCAACCTGAAGCCGCTACTTATTGCAGCTACCCAAATTCCCCACGATACTGGGTAGGCACCAGTCCCGTACTGGCCGAAATTTCATGAGAAAATTCTTCCCCCATAGAGACTCGAACCAGCTCAAGTCCCGTAGCTTTGCGCCAAGGCATCTTGCCTTAACCACTTAGCTATGGCGCGGAACTCCCCTTCAGTTGTTATAATCAAATACGGAATGTTCACTCTTGGCCTTTCTCAATAAGTGACATACATCAAGGTCTTTCAAAATTTACTGGAATCAGATGCATAAAATGAGAAATTAATAATTTATTAAAGTATTAACAACACAATTTAATAATAATAATAATAATAATAATAATAATAATACTTTTAAGAAACATTTTGCATTGTTGAGGTTATTGTTAAAATTTAAAACAAAATTTGTACCGGTATCTGTTGTGGCAGTCATCCTCAACAAATAATTTGTTGAGGACGACTGCCACAACAGGTACAAATGTTAGTGTTTGAATATTAAAAAAAATAATGACTCAAAACAATTTATAATAATATTATTGCCTCATTATGATGGTTGTCCGTTTATATAAAAGCGGGTGCCGCATGACAATGCTTGATAATATTTAACATGCAGAATTATTATAGTGGCTATAGTCGGCATCTTTGCATTTAATTACATATAACAGCTGCGGGGAAACAAAGCGAGCCACTGGACAACCATCGTAATGAAGCGGTAATACAAATGATAATTTTCTGATAGTTGACACAATGCCAGTAGATGTCAAAGCAGTCTCACATGCATGGAGCCATGGACAAGCCAGCTAGAATGTTAAAATAATTTAGAAAATTCCTATATATATATATATATATATATATATATATATATACACTAGATGGCCCGGCGAACTTCGTATCGCCTTTAACTACTTTTACGTTAATTTTTCCGTATGGTTTTGTTGATTGAGATGAATTTATGTTGTCTGCATTCTCAGTATCATCCATAAGTGTATCATAAGGATTATATACATTTATTGATGGAATATTTTGAGGAGGCTTGCTGATTTCATTATACTTTCGTTTTTTTTTCTACGAACTTGTTGGCAGTTTGGATTCTCATCATCATCATCAAGAAGTCTCTGTATAGTAATATCATCTTGTGATATATTATAGTCATCTTGTTTTTCATTTAATTGAGGCATGGAGATTGTTTCTGTAATATTAGGCATATTATTTTATAACTAACAGACTTACTTACAGTTCTGTTATTCCGTTCCTTAGGACCTTCATATGCTTTTAAATGGCCATTCTTCTTAAATGTAAAATTTATGTCACATAGGCCTATACCAATTTGCGGAAATCCACTTGATATCTTATCATTCATGGTCTCTAGAACTGATTCGCCATATTGTTCAATGCCCCTTCTCGGTCCAGTTAAATTTAAATTAAGTTGCTGTCTTTCAGCCAGATTACTTAAAACTAATACTTACACACGAAATTAATATTATTATCAATATATTGAAAATAAAATAAACACTGAACACACTTAAATTATGAAATAATCAATATTTGTAATTCAATTGAAATTAGCGGTTGCAACAAAAAGCACAGCCACCTGGTTAAATAATAAATCAATTACCTTACACCGTCATTTGTTAGAATCGTATGGAACTCAATCTTTGTTAAATACTAAACAAATTATTTTGCAATAAAAATAATGCGACTATAAATTTAGTTATAAATAACCGTAGGTCTCTAGTTGGATCAAACAGCACACAGTGTGCAAAATTTTATTAAAATCTGTTCAGTAGTTTAGGATTCCATCGCGGACAAACAACCCACACATAATTTATATATATATATATATATATAATACTTCTATATAACATTGATATATGAACTAGTAATATGTGTGATTTGATAAGTTAGATTAATGATTTGCTTTGAGGAGCACCCAATTAAAAATTTATAAAATTATGGTAGTACCTGTCTTAACATATGCAAGTGAAAATTGGACTCTTAACCGTTCAGACAGAAGAAAAATAGAAACTGAAGAAATGAAGTTCTTACGTTCAGTAGTAGGTGTGACAATTTTGGACAGAAAAAGAAATGAAGATATTAGGAAAGACATATTTTTAATTTAACAAATAGTCCACCGCTGTGATCTCGGGTAGAGTGCTGCCTTGTCACGCAGCGGGCCCGGGTTCGATCCCCGGTCGGGGCAGTTTTTCTGGGTGAGGTTTTTATCGGGGTTTTTCCTCACCTGTAAGACAAATGTCAGGAAAGCTTTAAGGCCCAAACGGTCCCCGAAATCATATGGCCATCGCAATCATCATCATTCATATTCATCTTAGGTTAAGCATAGGATTAGGGACTCTCCTGGCGCACAATTATCATCATCACCCATCATATCATCGGGGCAACGTAACCCCGCCTTACAGGCGCCCCAACCTCAGAAGTGGGTTACACGTACGCCATGCCAGGAGAGAAACCAGGAATGTCGAAAGACAAACCTGGGGAATTTGAAAAAAAATAACAAATAGAATTGACAATATGAGAAACAACTGGTATGAACATGTTAAAACAGGTTAAAAAGCCTAATTTCATGAAGTAGAAGAAGAGAAGATTAATGATTTATTTACATGTAAAACAAAAAAAGTTATGATTTGTATTGAAAGGAAAAGTTTTTAAAAAATGGTTAAAGGAATTACATTTTTTGCCAATAACTATGAATAAAATTAAGTAATTTAAATAAAAAACTAACTAAAGTAGCAATGCTCACTTAATACATAGTGTATATAAGTTGTGATGAATTTGTAAACATTTGGATTCTCTAACAGATAATAATTAATTAATATTCAAATAAAAAATTAAAAAATATTTTATGGAAAAATTGTTAATAAGCTGTGGATTTTAAAAAGTATGTATATATATATATGGGCAGGGTTTAAACTGTAGGTATTAAAATTATTTGCAAGCTCGTATCAGTACTGTGTTCACATTATAAGTGATACAAATTTCATTTAGTATTTTATTTTATTACATTCATTATTATGACTTAATTTATGTCGTTGAGTAATTAATTATATTCAGTAGAATTAAATAACACAGTGCGACAATAAATTTGCCGCAAAAAATGTGATTGTTATGTAGTTAAGTGCCCTGATGACAATGACGAAAACCATTGTTCGCTATCACCTAAACTTTCCTCTGGAAACGCAATTTTATCTGCACTCGGCTGCATTATTTATGTTGTCGCGGCGCTTATCACATTCTGTTATTTTAGTAATATTATTAACTAGTGGTGGGAGTAGAGAGGAGATGGCCACTTGAAGTAGGTAAAAATTACTGCTGGATACTCCTACAAGAAGTTTCACCATCCAGCCACAAATGGAAAGTTTCCAGGAAAAGTTTCTAACTTCTGAGTACATTTCAAGCTTTATTCAGCTTTCTCTTACTGTTTTCATTTTATGTTTTTACACGCTTTATATTAGCTTGACCTCTCTATCTATGTAACGGAATCTTTAAACGCGATTTTCACCCACTTAAAATCATTGGATCGACTTGAAACTTTGTATACTTGTAGAGGACCCATGACAATACAATAATTTCATATTTATTTTCTAAAATCCTGGCCATAATCATCAGAAAATCAAAAAAAGCGTTTTTGTATCAATGTAACGGAATCTTTCAACGCGATTTTCACCCACTTAGAAACATTGGATCGACTTGAAACTTTGTTACTTGTAGAGGACCCGTGACAATACAATAATTTCATATTTATTTTCTAAAATCCTGGCCATAATCACCAGAAAATCAAAAAAAGTGTTTTTGTATCAATGTAACGGAATCTTTCAACGCGATTTTCACCCGCTTAGAAACATTGGATCGACCTGGAACTTTGTATACT
Source organism: Diploptera punctata (assembly GCA_030220185.1). Lineage (NCBI taxonomy): Eukaryota > Metazoa > Arthropoda > Insecta > Blattodea > Blaberidae > Diploptera > Diploptera punctata. Next base: position 349,356 of record JASPKZ010009369.1, on the reverse strand, counting down.
TGTAGAGGACCCGTGACAATACAATAATTTCATATTTATTTTCTAAAATCCTGACCATAATCATCAGAAAATCAAAAAACGTGTTTTTGTATCAATGTAACGGAATCTTTCAACGCGATTTTCACCAACTTAGAAACATTGGATCGACTTGAAACTTTGTATACGTGTAGAGGACCCGTGACAATACAATAATTTCATATTTTGTTTCTAAAATCCTGGCCAGAATCATCCGAAAATCAAAAAAATGAAAACTGGTATAATAGGTTGCGGACTTGTCGAGTTTTTAGTCAGTCGTTGTAGAGCTCAGTTGGTAGAGCAGTGAACTCTTAGTGGTATATAATTTCAGTAATCCATATGTCGCTGGTTCAAATCCGTCTGGGAGGGGTTTTTTTTTATAGAAGAGTATTACTTTTAGCTCATACTACAACAGTATAGAATTTAAAGATATTTACATTTTTGTCTTATTCTGTAAAATATTAAAACTAAAAAATAAACAATAGTTTTAAATAACTAAAAGAACACGCTTTATTAGAAAACTGAAAAATAATTTTAATTTCCAATACGCTTGGGATAAAATAAAGTGGTCAACAAAAAAAATCATCTCCAACACATATAGAATAAAATTAGAGTTATCAACAAAAATAAAATAATTTTACCATCAAAAGCGTGGGGTGATTTTTATGATTTTTACATTTTCTTCTTAGAGAGCTTACTTTTACCAATATCTATTTATTATCAAATTGATATAGAGCAACCCACGCTTACAAATAGGCATTATAAGCTGAAATAGGCATTTATAGGCAAAATGAACTTTATGGAAAACAACTAAAACAACTCTAGGGTCGTTGGTATGAACGTATATGAAGTCACTTTTACAATATCTATAATAAATAAGTATAGGCATTTTCCCTAACATCCGGTCTGTACTCATGAGTTGTAAGAATTAGATAGATCAATAGAGAGGAATGAAAATAGAAAAAGATCTCCTAGGCCTCGAATGCTCTAATACCATCAGAGTCGAAAAACAAGAATTAGCCAAGAGAGGCTATATACAGAAAAGATAAAAGTAAGTAGCAAAACACAAGTAAGTGGAAGCAATGTTTTGCTCAGCTTGGGCACCTTGTGGTCTCCATCCACATATCCCCTAGATGAGGACTCCTGAGGAGAAATTGAAATTTTATATTTCTTGGCTATGTCCACCACTGTGATCTTGAGATAGTGTGCTATCTTTTTATGTAGTGGGCCTGGGTTCAATCTCGTGTGAGGACAAGTTTCCTGGGTGGTTTTATTGGAGTTTTCTCCCCCTGTAAGACAAGTGTCAGGAAAATTTAAGGTCCAAACTGTCCTCGAACACCATATGACGATCATTATCATATTTGCCTCATCAAATTAAGTTTAGTTTAATGCCTCTCCAGGCACAGCATTACCATCATCATAATTTTCATATTATTGGTCTTTTTGACGATATCTTTAGGTCTTTTATAGGCATTTTATAGATCAACTTCCCAGACCTAGTGAATAGTTCAATGTCAGAGCTTCCTCCGAGACAACACGACATAAGAAAAACAAGATGAGAGGTTACTTACTTACTCACTGGCACTATCGAACCCGTAGGTTCATGGCCGCACGGACATAAGCTCTCCATACATCCCTATCCTGAGCTAATGCTTTGCAATCATTCCCTGTATAATCTACTTCCCTCAAATCATAGTTAATGTTATTCTCCCACCTCATTCTTGGTCTACCAACTGAGCACCTTCCCTCTGGCTTTCCTACAAGAAGCTTCCATGCAAGTCTTTCATTCCCCATACGTGCAACATGTCCTGCCCATCGCAATCTACGAGACTTAACTGTTCTTATTATAATATAATAAGGATATTATAAGATATTATCTGGCTTCCTATAAAGACCATGTAGTTCATTGTTATGTAGTCTTCTCCATTCACCTGTTTGTTCATCTCTACATGGTCCAAATATTTCCCTAAGTACTTTATTCTCAAATACTTGTAATCTCCTTTCCTCCCTTAAAATAAGAGTCCATGTTTCGCACCCATATAATATAACTGGTAGAATAATAGTTTTATATATTTTCAGTTTAACGTTTTTTGAAAGGAGTTGGGACATCGAGTCTCTGCAATGCATAATAACACGCATTTCCAGAATTGAGCCTATGTTTAATTTCTTTGTGCATCTCATTCCTATTTGTGATTATTGTTCCTAGGTACCTGAACCCAGCCACCTCCTCAAAATTTCCCTCATTTGTCATTAGCTGTCCATTTCCATTATATAATGTATTTATACGCAAGATGAGAGGTTACACTGCATTAATGAAGTGGAAGGAATAAAATGACAGCGAGGATCTGGAATATTTTTATCGTTGATATTAAAAGCACGCATATTTTCCCTTTATTTATTCAATGAATTTGTTAAAAAAATTCAAGAGATATTTAACCGATCCTTATGTTCAATTTATCACAGGAGTTTTTTTATAACTTATAGGGAAGTTCGGGTAATGTGGACCCTTCTTTTTGAGCAAACCCTGTTAGTATATTCTTTAATTGGTCCTGCCCTCGAACAGAAAATATTTTAATTTCTTCTTTGACAGGTTCAAGGCCAGTTTCTTTTATTCTTTGTGCAGAAAATGGTTTATTTGTGATATTTATGAAAATGAACACTTTAAAAGTTTTTCAAACTAAGAATCAATTCTTAATTTTTGCTATAGAATATTACAAATGTTCAAAAAATTCCTAAATGCATTATGTAGATGCTGTTTTAATATACTGGCGGGTTTGGTTTGATATTATGTGACATGGTGGCTATATAAAATAATTAAACATAACAAAGGAATTCGGTTAAAGTAGACTCTCCACAAGGACGTGGATCCACTTTACACGAATACGTATATATCTGTAAAAACCATCTACTTAATTAATTTTATTTAATATCCTTGTAATTTTACTAAACCCAAAGAACGTCGCTTTCTGCAGATGAATGACGTGTGAATGTTATAATCAACAATAATTTTTCAAAACATTAAATAAATATCAACGCTTTTTAATTATGATCAGTCATAAACATTTTCAGAATAATGTGTGCCTGTCTGTATAAATTAATTGAGTAAATAAACTTAAAAATAGACCAAAAGCTAAGGTGGACTCTGGGGTCCACTTTACCGGAATATGGAGGTTAAAGTGGACCTTTCTTGTAATGTAAAAAAGTTTATAAATTACCATATTTGAATATAATAAATAATAACAATGCTATTTCATAGTTACAACACTAACGATAAACACTGTAATTAAACAAATTCAAATATCTTAATTAAATGAAGAAAAACAACAAATTCAAAACAGGAGTCCAAATTACCCGAAGTTCCTTTATATAATGTAGTATGTTAAAATGACTCTGAAATATATTTATAAAGATGAAAATCCAATAAAAACAGTATTCGTATCTTGTTAACAAACAATGCTAGAAAATGCATTAATTATTATTTCCCCCACATAATTTGACAACTTTTCTACAAAACAATTGTACATTTTTCACTTCAATACAAATATATTTCGGGCAGTCAAAATAAATTGGATACTATATATATTACACTGCCAAGTTAAATATTTACGCGGAATATGTGCTAGAAATGTGGTGTCGATTTTCTTCCTTTCCTTACTATGTTGCCACTTCCTTTCACCTGTGTTGTGTTACTTGACTGGGAGGGAACCTCTTGGTAAATACTACGCTTTTTAAATGATCCGACACCTTCAGTAGTTGTTGACCGAATTAATAATCCGGCAACCATGTTACTACTGAGGAGTGAGCTATCCCTTCTTTGCCTTCCTCATTAAACTTATAGGCTCGAGAGGCCTAGAAGGTACTTTCCCTACAAGCCAGCTGTTGGCCTCATATCCACATATATTAATCTCTATGGTGAACAATCATATACCAGTATATATGTGAGATTTGGTCAAAATGACGGTTCCCCAGACGATACAACTGGTTTTCTCAACTTGAAGCCGCTACTTATTGCAGCTATCCATTTTTTGTCGTTTTTTATATATATCTTGTACGTATTATACATTAAATTCGTTAAATCTAGAGTAAGTCAAAATACATTATAAATATTAATTGTATTGTATTTATAACATGTAATTGTTTATGTTTACTGTAGTTTAGATGTAAGACTATTTTTTTGAATTTTTTTAAAACCTGGTTGAGTGGCAAACAAAGCCTTAAGGCCTTAACTCTGCCAGGTAAAATAAAGCTATTATTATTATTATTATTATTATTGTTATTATTATTATTATTATTATTATTATTAAACTACTCATTATGTTGGGTTTGGACAGTCCGAAACTCCATAAGAAAACTTCTTCCCCAACAAAGATCGATCCAGATCAACTCCCGTAGCACCGTAAACCGTTCAGTTGCCTCAAGATAATGAATACAGTGGGCATTTACCATAAAATGAAACACAGATTAATCTTATAATATTCATATATTAAAGAAGTTAACCTAACATTAAAGTTAAACAATCTACATTAACTACATAATTAAATATAACTACACACTGTGTTAGCAAAGACTTACAAATTACTATTTACAATTTTAACGTTAAGTTTAAGTGCAGACAATACTAACAGTCACCTACAGAAGATCTATTTACACTTGACTAAGACTTTGCTTAAAATTATTCACGGACTTAATTATAGCGATAACTGTGATACTGAAATGAACTGATTTCAATGTAACTGCTACACGGAGATATGTATAATTTTGACACATAAAAACATTGGGAAAATAAGTCAGATGTGTTGCTGATGTGGAAGCATCTACATTATTGAAAAGGCATTTTTGAAAAATTATAACTCTCGTTCACGGAAATCCAGAATTATTTAGGCACAACGGTCGTGTGTGGGATAAAATACTGTGATAAAGCTATGACCTCTCTCCCGATGGAGAATCCCAGTATTATTCAACGTTTTCTCTCTGGAGTCGGGAAAATGAAGTGGGACGTTTCTCCTTTTCTCCCACTGGAGGATCCCGATATTTGTTGGAGTGTTTCGCTCGGGAGTCGGGGAAATTTGTGGGACGTTTTCTCCTCCTCTTCTCCCACTGGAGGATCCCGATACTTGTTTGAGTATTTCCCTCGGGAGTCGGGGAAGATTTGTGGGACGTTTTCTCCTCTTCTCCCACTGGAGGATCCCGATATTTCTTGGAGCATTTCCCTCGGGAGTCGGGGAAATTTGTGGGACGTTTTCTCCTCTTCTCCCACTGGAGGATCCCGATACTTGTTGGAGTATTTCCCTCGGGAGTCGGGGAAATTTGTGGGACGTTTTCTCCTCTTCTCCCACTGGAGGATCCCGATATTGGTACGAGTATTTCCCTCGGGAGTCGGGGAAATGTTGTGGGACGTTTTTCTCCTCTTCTCCCACTGGAGGATCCCGATATTTCTTTGAGAATTTCCCTCGGGAGTCGGGGAAATTTGTGGGACATTTTCTCCTCTTCTCCCACTGGAGGATCCCGATATTTCTTGGAGTATTTCCCTCGGGAGTCGGGGCAGAGTTGTGGGACGTTTTCTCCTCTTCTCCCACTGGAGGATCCCGATATTTGTTGGAGCATTTCCCTCGGGAGTCGGGGAAATTTGTGGGACGTTTTCTCCTCTTCTCCCACTGGAGGATCCCGATATTGGTTCGAGTATTTCCCTCGGGAGTCGGGGAAATTTGTGGGACGTTTTCTCCTCTTCTCCCACTGGAGGATCCCGATATTTGTTGGAGTATTGCCCTCGGGAGTCGGGGAAATTTGTGGGACTTTTCTCCTCTTCTCCCACTGGAGGATCCCGATATTTGTTCGAGTATTGCCCTCGGGAGTCGGGGCAGAGTTGTGGGACGTTTTTTCCTCTTCTCCCACTGGAGGATCCCGATACTTGTTGGAGTATTTCCCTCGGGAGTCGGGGAAATTTGTGGGACGTTTTCTCCTCTTCTCCCACTGGAGGATCCCGATATTTGTTCGAGTGTTTCCCTCGGGAGTCGGGGAAATGTTGTGGGACGTTTTCTCCTCTTCTCCCACTGGAGGATCCCGATATTTGTTCGAGTGTTTCCCTCGGGAGTCGGGGAAATTTGTGGGACGTTTTCTCCTCTTCTCCCACTGGAGGATCCCGATATTTCTTGGAGTATTTCCCTCGGGAGTCGGGGAAGAGTTGTGGGACGTTTTCTCCTCTTCTCCCACTGGAGGATCCCGATATTTCTTCGAGTATTGCCCTCGGGAGTCGGGGTAGAGTTGTGGGACGTTTTCTCCTCTTCTCCCACTGGAGGATCCCGATATTTCTTCGAGTATTGCCCTCGGGAGTCGGGGAAATGTTGTGGGATGTTTTCTCCTCTTCTCCCACTGTAGTTCTAGCTGCTCCCTATGGAGTCGGAGATAATTTTTATGACTTATTTGCCTATTATTTGACTTATAATATTGCCCAAATTATTACTATTTTTTGGATTAATTACACTTGCTTTTCAATGATTCTCTTGATGTCTTCTCTATACTTTACGTTTTTATATGTGTTGCTTTAATTATAATTTAGAGCTGCATTTTTGGTCAAATATTTGTTGTTTTTTGATTTAATATTTCTGTCTTAATTAGTTTTTTTGCTGTACGAATACAAATTTTTTCCTCGATGATTTTTTAGTTTATGTGTAGCTTACAGGAATTTGTTTTCATTGTCCACAGGTTGAAATTCATTTGTTTGTTACAGTAATTTACACACTCCATTCATGAAGTAAATAGACATTACTTACTGTATGTTCAGTTATTGTAATAAATTATTTATAACTTAAAAGAGTTGACATTGTCCAATTAATTTCTCTTGATTTTTTATCATTCCTTTTGTTCTCTAGTTGATAATATCACGTTTTTACGTACCTTACTGCAATTTGGTTTTATTTCATTGTCCACAGTTGCATAGATTGATTTATTGTGTCATTTTACAATGTCGATTCACGGAGTTAATAATATGTATTAGTCTGTTTTCTTAAGCTCAATTATTGTAAAATAATTTTTAACTCAATACTGCAGAATACGTCCATTTAATTCCTTGTGATTTCATTTTCTAACACAGAATTTAGAGAGTATTTGCAACCGATAGAATTTATTTTATATTTAAGACACAGTTTCATAGCAACTGAATTACAATAAGATTCATATAAAATTAACAATTTGGATCAGAATACAATTGATTTCCTGTCGCGTGGTTTCTAATATTGTAACATAGGAACAAAAATTATATCAATAATAGGAATGAGATGCACAAAGAAATTAAACATAGGCTCAATTCTGGAAATGCGTGCTATTATGCATTGCAGAGACTCTTGATGTCCCAACTCCTTTCAAAAAACGTTAAACTGAAAATATATAAAATTATTATTCTATCAGTTATATTATATGGGTGCGAAACATGGACTCTTACTTTAAGGGAGGAAAGGAGATTACAAGTATTTGAGAATAAAGTACTTAGGAAATTTTTTGGACCAAAGAGAGATGAACAAACAGGTGAATGGAGAAGACTACATAACAATGAACTACATGGTCTTTATAGGAAGCCAGATATAATAAGAACAGTTAAGTCTCGTAGACTGCGATGGGCAGGACATGTTGCACGTATGGGGAATGAAAGACTTGCATGGAAGCTTCTTGTAGGAAAGCCAGAGGGAAAACGCCCAGTTGGTAGACCAAGAATGAGGTGGGAGAATAACATTAACTATGATTTGAGGGAAGTAGATTATACAGGGAATGATTGGAAAGCATTAGCTCAGGATAGGGATGTATGGAGAGCTTATGTCCGCGCGGTCATGAACCTTCGTGTTCGATAGTGCCAGTGAGTAAGTAAGTAATATATATGCATGGTACTCAAGAATAACGTACAGCGCTGTGGTCTCGAGGTAATGTGCTGCCTTGTCACGCAGCGGGCACGGGTTCGATTCCCAGTCGGGACAAGCTTCCTGGGTGAGTTTTTGTTTTCTCACCTATAAGGCAAATTTCAGGGGAAGCTTTTAGGCCCAAACGGTCCCCAAACATCATCATGATCATTATCCACGGTGTGAAAAGCAACGGGAAGCTACAACACCTATAATTCATTAGTAAACTGCAAAGCATAGCATGAAAATGCAATGATTACAATGAAGGACATGCCCTAGGCAGAACACTGTAAATAAAAAACAGGAATAACGATCAAGGTCAATTTATAAAAGTTTTGAGAAAAAACGCATTTTAAAGTTTCTTCTTCTTCCTTCCAAGTATTAAGCCAAGGCCTGTTACGATCCTATAGAAAATTTTCCCTCCAGCGTTTCATAGGACGGCCCAGAGATCTTCGTTCTCTTGGTATATAATTATAAACAGCTTTGGGGATCCGATTTGAACTCATTCTTTCAAAATGGTGTTTCCAATTTAGTTGGTACTGTTTAATATGATCCAAAATTGGCGTAGTCTTCAATTCTTTTAAGATATCAGTGTTCCTTTTCCGATCCCATCTGGTGTAACCCGCTGTTCTACGCATGAATCTCATTTCACAAGCTGTTATTCTGCTTTCATGTTGTCTTTTTAGTGTCCATGCTTCACACTTTTTCATGCTTTGGTCGTCATAAGTTCGATCCTTCCGGGAAATTCTCGTATAAGACTTGAAAGCATAATAATAGTCCCTTCGATTGGTTGCTGGCCAAAGGAAGGCAAGACCAGTGATGGGGCTGCCATCTTATAGCCTCTGGTCAGGCTTTTCTGGAGAAGAAAAGAAAATAAAGGAAAGAAGAAATGGAAGAAAGGAAAGACTCCCTAGCCATCGGATGCCCTAATAGTGTCGGGGTACTTAAGTACTTAAAGTTTAAGTACTCAATACCTTATTGCAGGTGTATTTTATGGATATTGATACACTGCACAATGCAAAAACCAATTTTTTCTTAAAAATTAAACAGTATTTTTAGTTTTTGAAGTTGAACATCAACAATGGAAAATCAATACAGTCAAACAATGCCTAAATTTCCGCACTAAGAACGATCAAGGTCCAATTGAGTAGCAAACTGAATATAAGATACTGTGTGAATTTAACACATTAAATTGTAAATCGTTAACTGTTTCTAATTGTCAGAGTCTATAGTATAACTTTTTTACACGCTTTATATTAGCTTGACCTGTATCTATCTATCTATCTATCTATCTATCTATCTATCTATCTATCTATCTATCTATCTATCTATCTATCTATCTATCTATCTATCTATCTATCTATCTATCTATCTATCTATCTATCTATCTATCTATCTATCTATCTATCTATCTATCTATCTATCTATCTATCTATCTATCTATGTAACGGAATCTTTCAACGCGATTTTCACCCACTTAAAATCATGAGATCGACTTGAAACTTTGTATACTTGTAGAGGACCCGTGACAATACAATAATTTCATATTTATTTTCTAAAATCCTTGCCATAATCATCAGAAAATCAAAAAAAAGTGTTTTTGTATCAATGTAACGGAATCTTTCAATGCGATTTTTACCCACTTAGAAACATTGGATTGACTTGAAACTTTGTATACTTTTAGAGGACCCGTGACAATGCAATAATTTCACATTTATTTTCTAAAATCCTGGCCATAATCATCAGAAAATAAAAAAAGTGTTTTTGTATCTATGTAACGGAATCTTTCAACGCGATTTTCACCAACTTAGAAACATTGGATCGACTTGAAACTTTGTATACTTATAGAGGACCCGTGACAATACAATAATTTCATATTTATTTTCTAAAATCCTGACCATAATCATCAGAAAATAAAAAAAAAACGTGTTTTTGTATCAATGTAACGGAATCTTTCAACGCGATTTTCACCAACTTAGAAACATTGGATCGACTTGAAACTTTGTATACGTGTAGAGGACCCGTGACAATACAATAATTTCATATTTTGTTTCTAAAATCCTGGCCAGAATCATCCGAAAATCAAAAAAATGAAAACTGGTATAATAGGTTGCTGACTTGTCGAGTTTTTAGTCAGTCGTTGTAAGAGCTCAGTTGGTAGAGCAGTGAACTCTTAGTTGTATATAATTTCAGTAATCCATATGTCGCTGGTTCAAATCCGTCTGGGAGGGGTTTTTTTTTATAGAAGAGTATTACTTTTAGCTCATACTACAACAGTATAGAATTTAAAGATATTTACATTTTTGTCTTATTCTGTAAAATATTAAAACTAAAAAATAAAAAATAAACAATAGTTTTAAAAAACTAAAAGAACACGCTTTATTAGAAAACTAAAAAATGAAAAATAATTTTAATTTCCAATACGCTTGGGATAAAATAAAGTGGTCAACAAAAAATAATCTCCAACACATTTAGAATAAAATTAGAGTTATCAACAAAAATAAAATAAGTTTACCATCAAAAGCGTGGGGTGATTTTTATGATTTTTACATTTTCTTCTTAGAGAGCTTACTTTTACCAATATCTGTTTATTATCCAAATATATTAATTGATATAGAGCACCCCACGCTTTTGATGGTAAAATTATTTTCTTTTTGTTGATAACTGTAATTTTATTTTGTATGTGTTGGAGATGATTTTTTTGTTGACCACTTTATTTTATCCCAAGCGTATTGGAAATTAACATTATTTTTCATTTTTTAGTTTTCTAATAAAGCGTGTTCTTTTAGTTTTTTAAACTATAGTGTATTTATTACAAACAATTTTGTTACGTGATCTATAATATTAATTAACTACAGATTACTTCTGTATTGTTACTGAGCCGTTCTAAATTTTTCGAAAGTGGTATATGTGGCGTATCTTTTCCTGAAAAATTGGTACGATGGAACATTTTTGATGACATTTTCACAATCAGCTTATGTGATTTAGCAAAGGACACGTACTGAGCTTTTATAGGAAGAAATCACTATGAGGTTTAATTTAAGATTAAATTAAATGCTTAGTAAACAAATAGAGGCTGCTGAAATGAAGATGTTGAGAGCAATAGCAGGATACCAAAGGACCGATAAAAAAAACGAAGATATATGAACAGAACTTAATATATTTAATCTCTGTGAAAGAATAAAATATTATCAAAATGCTTATCTTCAGCACGTATTACGAATGAATGAACAGCGCATACTAAGAAGAATGTATAATTATAAACCAAAAGGGAGAAGAATGTTGGGAAGACCATTGAAGAGATGGAAGGACCAATTCGACCTATAATGAGATCGGAACAGGCCATTGGGCTTTATCCTCGTTGTTGTTGTTGATGATGATGATGATGATGATGATGATGATGAAATGCTTCTTACCTCTCCTCATATCCACTCTTGTACGTAGACCGTGGTTTCAAATCCTTGGAGGATTCATCTTTAATACCTTCTCTTTGACTGGTGTTATGTCATTCCGAAGGCTTCTGATCGACATAACATCAGTGAAAGAGAAGGTACTGAAGATGAATCCGCCGATGATTTGAAACCGCGGTCTACTTAGAAGACTGAGTGTGAGGAGAGATATGACATTTAATTTAATCTTAAAGAACACGTACTTTCATCTCGTGGCAAGATAGAAAGTTCAAATTTGTTGCACTGTGTAATCAACTTCTGATAATATTTTAATTTTATCTGAAATACCAGTTTTATAAAATATATTAACTGAACAATTTTTTATTATTTAAAACTTTATTTGATAGGTCCCAGATTCAAATTCTACAGTTGCCAACTTCACTGATTTTTGTAGTTTTCTTTTGTCATCCAGATGAATGCTGGGTTGGATTTTTATTACATAAATCATTTAATCAATAGTCATCATTTTATTATTAAAACATGAAAGTGTAAAAAATTACCATTCTCATCAGTAGACATATTCTAGTCTAATCATGATATATACCAAAAGATGCTACATGCAATGTGACCTAGATCAAAATAAAACAAACTTAGAAAAATAACTTATTGAAGACTAACATGTTAGACTGCCATGGATAATATAAAGTTCATGCTGTATGATAAGTTGAGAATAAGAGAAAAATAACAGTAGCCAACAGTGAAAATGTAACTGGAATTAAGTAAATATTTCATAAGTATATCGACCACACTGATAACGAAAAAGACAATGAAAGCTCGAATTAGCTCTCATTTCCAAGTTAAATTATGATTTTGTTTAGGTTAATTTCAGACAAGCAGCTACAGCAACATCACTATTTATCCCAGGATCATGCTTCGAACCTTATTCTTTTCAGAAAAGTACAATCTTTAAACGGTACCATTCAAATGCCTCTATCATGTGCCCGAGACAGGAAAAATTGAGGGAAGTTTGGATTTTTTCTGAAAATCCCTTGTTTCTGAGTTTGGGCCCCCTGCATCCTCCTGTGTTAATGCACAGATTATTTTGTCATCCAGATGAATGCTAGGTTGGATTTTTATTACATAAATCATTTAATCAATAGTCATCATTTTATAATTAAAACATGAAAGTGTAAAATAAAAATTACCATTCTCATCAGTAGACATATTCTAGTCTAATCATGACATATACCAAAAGATGCTACATGCCCACACTGTTAACGCTAGTCAATTGTTTATAATGAACGCAAATATTATTTTACTGTTATTTATTATTTTTAAAACGCCATCATGCAAAAAATAATGCACAACGCACATTTGTGAAGTTTTTTATTTTTCCTCAATTCTGTAAAAACCACTTGCCAACCTCACTTCGTAATATACTATTATTATATTAAACAAAACCTCTTTGCAATCCTTGATTGTCTTGGAACAGATAATTAAATCATCTGCATACAACAGGACTGGGACTTTAACATTTCTTATATCCGGAGCCTCAATGTCTCCTTCTAGCATTATGGCTGCTATATCATCAACGAATAGATTAAATGGCATTGGTGACAAAATGCAGCCTTGTCTCACTCCCCGATTGGCTTGACTGCTCTCTGTGATGTGCCCTTGGTCTACTGTTATACAAAATTTAACATATTTATAAATTGACATAAAGGCATGTATCATTTTATGTGACAATCCTTTCCGATTTAATTTTTCCCACAGTGCACTTCGGTCCATAGTATCGAATGCCGTCTTAAAATCAACGAATGCACAAAATAATTTACCCCTCTTGTTTTTCAGATTATCATCAATTAACGTTCTCAGAACGAATATGTTGTCCACTGTGGAGTACCCTTCTCTAAAACCTGCCTGATATTCTGAAATCCTATTGTTCACTTTAGCCCATTGTCTTATTCGTTCGTAAAGTACTTACAATATATTTCTCCAAACACTGACAAGAGGCAAATTCCCCTATAACTTTCTGGTTTATGAGACCCACCTTCCCCTTTGTATGGCGGTTGAATTACACCTGTCGCCCAGGCTTCCGGATAATTTCCTCCATTAAATGTTTGTTGAACGCAGTTTTCAAAACTTATAATAATTTATTTGATGATATATTTTTCAAGAATTTTGGTAATCCGTCAGTTCCAGGTGTTTTACCGTTTTTTAAACTTTTAATGGAAGAAATCACTTAATTCTTCGAGATATCCTGATCTAGTAATGGTGTGTATATATATATATATATATATATATATATATATATATATATATTGCGTCGGGGATCTCCGCTATATTTCCTTGATTATATCTTAACCCCTCACCTCCCAGCACCCTATCAAAGTAGTTTTTCCATTCCCCGGGCGATATTCTTGTCCGATTTATGTTCTTTACTTTGAGTTCTCTTATCGCTTTCCACATGTTCGTACTGTTCCCACTTTCAGTAGCGGTTTTCATTTCCTCCGATTTCTTATTTTGCCATTCTAGTTTTGTTTCACTTAATGATTCTTTGTATTCCTTTCTCTGTTGCGCATACATTTTTCTGTCTTCATCTGTGCTTTCTTTTCTAAACTATAAGAGACTATTTTTGACACAGTCCTTCTACTTTCTACAAACCTTATTGTACCACCATTTGCCCTTCTGGTTCATTGTGCATTTAACCTTGAATTTTTCCCCAGTTTTTTGAAAAGATTCTGTCAAAAATTCAATAATTTCATCCTCGCTAAGATCATTTATTTGCAAATCCTGTATTAGTGTCTCCAGACCCCCGAGTGATAACAATCAAATGCAATTTGAAATCTTGATATGAATTTGACTAAATAATCTATAATTAGTAATTATTAGTGTTAAATATTACCAAATGCTTGTATAGTTAGTAAATTTTTATTGCATATGCTCAGGCTTGAAACTACCATATTATTTTGCTCACTACTTATTTTACATGTGTCTAAGTTCACTCACCTCCCACTCTTGGGAATGTATTAACCACAATTGCCTTTCCCCTTATTCTCATCAAAGGTGGAAAACTTAGCCACTGAATCTTAATGCCATCTGTTAATTATAATAATCAGCGACATTACTGCAGCATTTAATAGTGATTCGTATCATGAACTAAGAAGAAATTAATTCTAGATTTGTAAGTGCAAAAAAGGGATCCTATGGGACTTGAGAAAATATTTAAAAAACATAACATAGCAAATAGATGATCCAAGACTAAATCATTTTGAAGAGATAAAAAGAAGGAAGGGAATATTGCTTTGGCTGAAGTTTATGATTAGATAAATTAAGAACAAAGAGTAAATTTGAAGATAAAATAACATTTATCGATCTCAAGTAAGATTATTAAAACAATTGTGAAAGACTTGAGAGTAATTGGCTCAACTACACTTCTACTTATGCTTGATTTTTTCAGTTTATTGTTGTAAACTGTTGCTCTTCTTCTGTATTTACTAACTTTTTTTAATATCTTAAACTTTTTCAAACTTTTTTGTAACATTATTAGACAATTTTAAAGTATTTATTTAAATACGCAAATCACATTATTATGACACTGTTATATAATATTGTGATGCTAACTGCTATTTTCTCCACAGAGTTATTACTTAATCTATGAATTTTCTGTCGCTCTTTTGGGTTATCGCTGGTTGGATCGGCGTTAGGGAGTGATAAGTAAGTGTACACCCATTTTTAATAAACGCTTTGTAATTTTAATATTATTAATATATTTTTTTAACATATATTTGGAGATTTATTGCAAATATTGGTCATTTATATTTCATAGCAACATGCTGCCATCTAGCATAAGATTTTTGAACTTTAGTACGATATCGATAGTAATAAGGATGATAATCGATATGTGATTCGATGGTGGGTTATCGCTGGCTCTATAAACTCTGGCGCATGCGCACTGTTGTACTATAGGACTTTGAAAATATTAAGTGCAGTTTTTCCGACTAATTAAGAGTTATTCAAAATATTGAAGACAGTTCATGAATCACGACTCATGTGGAATATAAAAAATGGAGACATGTATATGTTAATTTTAATAAATTAGAATATTTATTTTAAGGAATAACATTGACTATTTAACTCATGCCCCAAACGGGAGTCAATGACCAATCACGTATCAACGATTTTGTTTTATTATCAATGACGGTCATATTTCAGCTCGCTCTTTATCGATTTCTCTTTACCAGCTCCTGCTTTTGTGATAAAGAAAGCTTCTCCTTTTTAATATTCTGAACAGGTCAGAGCATTATCTTGCAGTGACTGACTCTCCAAAAGTACACTGAATTTAGCAAATAATGAACAGATTCATTCAAACTACACATTAGATAATTGTGTGTTCAATAATTGTTTTTAAATAATGATTTTATTGAGTTGTTTACTAAAAAAAAACAAATTAATAACCTAAAATGTTGGTTATAATTAAAGTCCGGATTTTTATGTAATATTATTCTCCAAATATGAACACAAACATGTAGTAAAAATAGTCAAAATATGTAATATTACATTTTTATTATAACTATTTAAATAAAATACTGTATGATTTATTTGTCCAAGCTTTGTTTTGTTATGGTGAGAAATTTTACTCTTAAAAATTCACTAATTTTATAAGAATGTTGAGATTAATATATTAAACCACCAATGATAAAGTGTCAACCCAAAAGCATCTTCATGTAAAAGGGTATAATTAATGTATTTTAAAGATAGGTCTTGAACCTAAATTTAGGAAGTAATATTATTTAAAAAATACATATTAGAACAGATCGGATTATATAATCTTAGTTATTTTCACATATAGTAGTAGTAGTAGTAGTAGTAGTAGTAGTAGTAGTAGTATTCAAATGTTCTGAAGCTAATGACAAATGAGGGAAATTTTGAGGAAGTGGCTGAATTCAAAAACCTAGGAACAATAATTACAAATAGGAATGAGATGCACGAAGAAATTAAACATAGGATCAATTCTGAAAATGCATGCTATTATACACTGCAAGGACTCTTGTTATACCAAATTCTCTACATTTTGTTAAAACTGAAATTATATAAATCTCTTATTCTCCCAGTTATATTATACGAAATATGGATTCTTACTTTACGGGAGGAGAAAATATTACGAGTATTTTCTGAGAATAAAAATCTAAGGAAAATTTCTGGACCAAACAGAGATGGACAGACATGCGAATGGCGAAGACTATTCAACAGTGATCTATATGATTTTTATGTGAAAAAATGTTGAAATAAGAAAAGTTATACACATGTCTCTTAAAGTTCATTGGGCAGGATATATGACAGAAATGAAACATTAAATAGGGGCATGGGGACCTTGTAGGAAAGCCGGAGGGAAAGTGCCCAATAGGTAGGCGAAGAATGAGGTGGGAGGATAACATTAACCATGATCTGAGGGGATGAATTATAGAGAGAATGATTGGAAAACAATAGCTCAGAATAGAGACTTTATGTCCGCACGACCATAAAGCTTTGGGTTCGATTTTCTCATACGGAGAAACATTATGTTTAAACGCTGGTTTACTTCATAAGCTTTCATTTTTATAGCTCAGCTGGTTAAACCAATATACACTACAAGCCGGATGGTCGAGGATTCGAGTCCCGGTAGGCTCAGGATTTTTAAACTGACCCAATTGTTCTGGCGACACCATGACCCTGTGGTCGACACAGCTTCTAACGAAAAATAAGTACCAGATATTGTTCTGGGTGTAAAGGAGGCCGCCATGCAGGGTTGACAACCCGGCTGACATCAAGTGTCGATTGTTTAGAAAAGTACAAGTCTTAACCGCTTACTTCTCCAAGTTCCTCCTGAGACCTGTAATGGGATAAATTTATATTTATAACGTAAAATTCACCTTACAATTTTACGAACGTGTAACTTTCTCAAACTGAGAGAATGCGCTGTTTAAACGTTGGTTTACTTCATAAGCTTTCATTTAATTCTTGTATACTTTTCAGGTTATTTGACTCAATAAAGATGTGGATGAAGTGATGAAACTTAAAGCTATATATTTCGTGTCTGACTTCCCTTGATCTTAAATATTATGAGTTCACACATTAACAATATCACACTTAAAATGTACCCAAACAGAAGAAGCATAAACACAGGAAACAAATGGGTTAGACTGAACACAACAAATTCACTGTCTTCATCAGTTATGTTAGCTTTCACATTAACTTCATGTTGTAATTGCGACCAATATTCATCAAGAAGTCCTGCTTCGAAACAACGTCTGGCATGAACATTAAATATATTTAATAAAGGATGTCCCATATGTAGAGCAGCACATACTGGCAATGAAAGAACTGATGTATCCAAGTAACAGACAACTTTATTGTGATCGTGAAATCCTGACAAGCTAGCTAGGAATGCAGTAAGATAGGAAAGGGAAAGTGAAAATGTTTATCTCTTAAACATCACATCTTTGACACATTCAGCGAAATCAAGACATATAGTTTCATCAAAATCGTCCAGTTCTTCAAAATCAATAACTTGCTTATAATCTTGAAACATTTGATAAGTTGTAAACTTCAATCCAGCTCGTAAAACATCGTCTAAAGTTTCTAATCTTGCTTCATATCCCGGTTCAACTAAGTAAGTTGTGAAGTATGCTTGAAACACTGTGCTGATTGCAAAACAATACCACACATATATAATAAACAGAGACCTTGTTCCTAGAGACAGAGGCATTTGTGGGACTGAAATTCCAAGTAGCACTGCCCAAGCAGCACTAAAACATTGTGGCAACATATTGAATCCAGTGAAGTCATTTCTGCGAGTTGGATAATTCGATATTGTCCAGAATAAAACGCTCACAAATACAAACACAAATAACATACTTAACCATGTAGATGTCCGAAACAAATCCATGATTTTATGTGTTTTGCTATGAGATTTCGGGCAAGGAACCTGATACTGTAAAGTATCAATTACCAAAGGGTGAGTGGGATCTGCAAGAGTGTTTAACGGAAATATACATGAAATAAATCCAGTTATAATATCTACTTCTGCGTTCATCACTAATCCTACTACTTCTAGTATATTTGAACTTGCCAAGTCGATTGGCTCTAGATAGTTGAGACTGAAGTTCTTTTCTCTTGCAAACAGGTTGACTAGTTTCCAAACCCATACCTGTCAATACAAACTTATTTTCTCCATTTTTAGTCACATAATTTTCTTTGAACACACTAGGTGCGGGTCCATGACCTAGTACCTTTAAAACACATCCCGCAAATATTTTCGGTATCTTATTTGGAAAGAAATCAATAGCTTTAAAACTGCTCTTACTGGAATGATGCACAGCCCATTTTCCAATCAATACTATAATATCTTCATTGCAGGCACCATTTAAATATGGGAAAAGTGAATAAGCATATATTGTGGTGATGGTTCCTTTTGAAGTGCTTTTCGTTTTACTTGTATTCACATTATAAATGGTATCACCTGTATCGCCAGTGAATATAATCAACACAGCATTGATGATTTTGCTCGTCTTCTTTAGGATAGTCAGAACTGTGTCAGCGAATTCTGCAGGAGATTCCTCAAGTTTACCACACGCTAAAACTAAGAAATTTGATCGTGGATTCCAGTATGTCGTGTGTTTTAATGTTTCCACACTTTCAGTAAAATTGTTTTTGAATTCTTCATTCTGTGGATTTGTGAACAAAACATAACCTTTTGTAGGAAAATCCATGGAATATTCATCGTTTTCCGGATGCTGAACTAATACTGGCCATAAATAATTCTCACTGACAATTTGGAATGATGTATCCTGTATCCATTGTATTGTTTGTGGTAATTGTGCGGTATTTATAGATGCAATGTAATTTTCTTTAAAATCATTTGACAGTAAAAACACAACAGGGCCTTCCTTATTAAAATATTTAAGTAAAATATGTTTGATGAACGACTGAACAAAGTTTTCAGTGATGTTTTCAGCGTAAGTTTCTTTAGCTGCACAACTTAGTATTAAAAGTATGAATGTATAGAATGCGCTAGTCATTTTTGTAACCAGTTAGTTTCTATTCTTGATGACACATATGACTGCTCCACTATATCCTCTTTTTTATCAATAATTATTGTTAGACATTGTAATA
The DNA here is from genome assembly GCA_030220185.1 of Diploptera punctata. Lineage (NCBI taxonomy): Eukaryota > Metazoa > Arthropoda > Insecta > Blattodea > Blaberidae > Diploptera > Diploptera punctata. The sequence continues at coordinate 329,912 of JASPKZ010009369.1, read as the reverse complement.
TACACCTGCTTTCCAATAAAACAAAAACGGTTAAGGTAATACAAGGTTGGATTTAAGTCTTCAGAATATTATGAAATATCACATGTTAGTTAACAACAATATTGATGGTATCTTATTTTAGATTAATCTTCTTCTTCTTCTTCGTCACAGTTTAGGCTTATATACTAGCCTGTTCCGGCTCCAAATTGCTGCTGTTTCCATCTTTATTTTAGATTAATATGTTTTATTTACGGAATTATAGTATTTTAATTTTAAAAAATCAAATTTGTTGACACCTCAGTTCACTTATTTCATTTTCACTGGATTTGTTCGTCTCCACACAAGGGCTTCCACTTAACTGCAGAGTAGGCAAGGTGATGCTCGATTAGCATTTCATCTTGCATGCTCAAGTTCCGTGCAATAATACTGCATTCGTGTTAAACATCTTTTAATATATATTAATGTAAATAGTTTTATTGTTATATGTTTTATGTTGCATGATCGACGGTACAGTGCATAAAATCAAAAAAAATCTATTTACTCTGTTTTGTTTTGAAATGTTTATAATGCAGTTAAAAAAAATATAACGTTATGGATATCTGTTGTTTTGTCCTTTACAGTTGTTATTGTATAACGATTTCAGTAAAATAGTTTTTGAATTCTTCATTCTGTGGATTTGGGAACAAAATTTAACATTTGGAAGGAAAATCTTATGGAATATTCTTAGTTTTCTGGATCCTGAACTAATATTGACCAAAAATAATTCTCACTTCACATGAACAGACAGGTGAATGGAGAAGACTACATAACAATGAACTACATGGTCTTTATAGGAAGCCAGATAGATATAATAAGAACAGTTAAGTCTCGTAGACTGCGATGGGCAGGGCATGTTGCGCGTATGGGGAATGAAATACGTGCATGGAAGCTTCTTGTGGGAAAGCCAGAGGGAAAACGCCCAGTTGGTAGACCAAGAATGAGGTGGAGAACAACATTAATTATGATTTGAGGGAAGTAGATTATACAAGGAATGATTGGAAAGCATTAGCTCAGGATATGGATGTATGGAGAGCTTATGTCCGCGCGGCCATGAACCTACGGGTTCGCTAGTGCCAGTGAGTAAGTAAGTATCCACTGTACTGTTTGCAGTAATTCTATGGTAGTTATAGATGAAATGCTATCTTCTTGAACATCACTTGATAGTAAAAACACAACAGGACCTTCCTAATTTCTCTTAGCTCCGTCTTACTAACATACGTAAATTACACTCTCTTCCACTCCTTTTAAAGTTTCTGAAATTCCTACGTTATGTGGTGTCCAGATTCGATAAGTTACCTTCTTACCACAATATTGATACTAGGTCACAAGATAACAGTCTGCTAATCTCTCTCCGCAGCACTTCCTCTTATTCTACTCCTTTCACAGTAGCCTCTGCCCGCTCCTGGAATTCCCTCCCTCAAGATATCAGGGGTTGCCGCACACTTGACACTTTTGTTACGCTGATACAGTTATTTGTTGTTAAATTATTTATTTTTATCCAGAACTATTTTTTTTCTGTGCAATTAATTGTATTTTTTCTCATTTTTCTATATTGTACATTTTATATTTGATTCGTTAAATCTGGAGTAAATCAAAGCATATTGAAATAATAATTATATTTTAAACATACCATGTAATGTTTTTATTAAATTAATTTAGATGTAAGACTAATGTTTTGTATTTTTTAACCTCGTTGAGTGATAGACAAGCCCTTAAGGCTTTAACTCTGCCCGGTAAAATAAAACTATTATTTTTATTAATATTATTATTGTGTAAATCGGCCGCGGTGGACAAGTGGTTATGCTCCTTGCCTCTGGACCCAAGGGTCGCGGGTTCAAACCCGGCCGGGGTCGATGGATTTTTTAGGATGGACGAAGTCCTCCGGGAGGGACTTTAAGCCGTGGGTCCCGATTCTGAAGATTTTCAGGCTCGTAAAAGATCCTTAAGTCTGAATGAAAAGGCCTCTAAGCAAAATTTACCGAATTTTCCCGTCCTAATACTACCTTGTTTTCCTAGATGAATCAAAACTGTGCTGTAACACACCGGTACGCAGAACAACTAGGGTAATTTAAGGCTATTTTAAAGACCTTGTATGGAAAATTACCATTTTATTTCTTTGTGTTCCTTGTAGAAACAAATGTGCTCTTCTCAGCGGTGTCAGTAAAAATAAGAACCGAGATGATAGCCGTATTGAAAACTGGCCCTAAAGAATGCTAAAAATTTGCAATTTTTAATTTTATGCTCGGAAGGAGTGTCAGTAAAATCTGAACTATTAATTCATAGAAGGTAGTACTGGTGCAGTATAATGTGGACCTGATTGTTAGTTGACAGCCTGAAAATCAAGGTCCCAGCTGCTTTTGCTTTTGTAGTAAACGGTGGTTAAAGTATGGCATAAACTGTGTCAAACTTTGCAAGGCACTTTCAGACCAAATACCATAAGTGGTAATAATTTCCAAGCAATTTGAATGCTATAGTTGCATTCAGCACCAAAAATTGTACTAGTGTAAAATAATTTAAGGTAATAGACACTACAGTTGAAGCACAAGATTGTATCAAAGTTGACCAAATTATTTGTGCCGCGTGCTTCATGACATGGCATAGGTCCACTAAGGTGGTCCTAGCATAGGTCCACTAAGGTGGTCCTAGCATAGGTCCACTAAGGTGGTCTTAGCTCTGCAGCCACTGCATCAATCGAGCCAAAATTTTGCACAGTAACTTAAATGCATGTGTACATATGCACAAAGTTTGAACAAAATCTGAGATGGTCAAGTGGGGACCATTTTTGATTTTAGGACCCAATCACAAATTACATGTATTGAGAACAAAAACTGTAACATTAACATGAAAATGAGGTAATTTGATCTTTTAGAACTGTTAATTTTTCTCTTAGAAGCCATTATTGTTTTATGAATTTATGGAAAACGACTTATGCAATTGGAAATTTCAATTTCAAGAATTTGTTTTGATGTATATAAATTTTTATTTTCAATTTGATTTTGATTTAAAAAATAAGTAAATATGATTTCTGTAGGATTGAAATGTCAAAATTGGTATTTAGCATAGAAGCATTTTCGAATAGTACTATATTGATGTGCAATAGATGAATGGACAAAGACTTATTTAATTACAATTGAAGATAAAATTTGCATTTTATGGGAATGGCAGAGAATATGACTACTCATAATATCTTATAAAAATTAATAGCAGAAAGAAGATTAAAGTGTTTTGAACAAGTTAAGTAAACAAAAGTAGTAAAATATCAAAGATGATTATCATTAATGAGTTTGTTATTTTGACTCATCTCATATTTCTTGATTTTTATGCAGTCAGGTTGAAATGCGTCGACAATGTCGCGAAAAAGCGTCAAAACCTGGCCTGCATAAAAACCTAGAAATATGAGGTGTGTCAAAATAACCAATTAATTAATAATTAATAGAAACCTCATAGTGTTATTTCCTACATATATTATATCAAAGATGATGTTGGAATGGGAAGCTGAAGGCATTAGAGTTTGGGATAGATGAGAGAAAAATATAATTTATATGCTCTAGAACACTGAGAAAAGGAATATACATGTAAAAGGTAGAATTTTTAAAAGAAATATGTTGCAAAACAAATTGTAATAAAAAAATATAAATTTATAAATAACATTTTTGGTCGATGTGACTAATTTCTTATACTTACTAATATTGTTGTTACTGGAAGTAAGTCAACGTTCCCACATCTAACCTGGTTGTTATGCAAACAAAATAAATCACAATGCTGATATGGACTCAAAAAGCATACGTGCGGTAAGTAAAATAATAGTAGCAATATTTATTTTGATATATTGAATGTGATAGTACAATTATTACAATTATTGAATGCTATTGGACGAACACTGTCCATTTTCTTCATAAACTTCCTGCAGACTTTAATTTCTCATTCCTCAGAACAAAAATATGCCAACAAATTCTTCTCGTTAATCTGCGTGCCTTTTTCATTTAACAATAATTTCTTGAATGCTTTGTACATTAACTCGTACCTTTCTTTAGACATTTCCGGAATTAATGCTGAACATCCCACTCTCCAGGCTTCTTCAATTTCTCTATCATCTACCATGACTCCTTCCATAATAAAATTATCAAACAGATTCTAATCACGGTACTACATATACAAATGTCTCCACAGCCAACAATCCTTGCTTATAATACAACGAAAGCTACATAGCAACGATCACCAAATGTTTCTTTCTCATAGAAGTCATTTACATCCAACCAATATTTTAATTCATTTATTACTATATTTAATAAAAATTAGTCACATCGACCAAAAATAGTATGCAATACACATGAGGTAAGCACGTAACAGATTTCGAAAATGGAAAAAAACTCAGCGCAAACGCCTCGGTTTTTCAAACTTTTTCTTGATCAGTAACAAGTGCTTACCTCACTTGTATCGCAATATACTATTAATTGTTACAAAAGTGGTAACAATATTGAATATTGAGTGATATGCACAAACATGAAACATTACTATCTCATCTCTATTGACATTGTGCAAATATTTCCAAAATTTTAATTATTCATTACCACATGTTACAATTATTTGATTATAATACGTTTATTTTATTATATACAACTTTCCTCATTAGAGGATTGACTCAAGGACAAAGTGATAAGACAATTAATTTTCGAAATTGATAAAATATATTTTGTAAATGCATTAAAAAATTTCAAATTGTAATCGAAGTATACATACTATAAACTAGAAATTTTGTAGACATGGTTTCTTAAAATTGATCCTCTAATGGCAGCGATCGCAATTTTAGAAAGATACACTCTATCCAAATGTAAGAAATTCCAAAATTTAGCTAAGAATCCTTGTATAGTACCTCTTGCCCCGATCATTAATCATGTGACAGTTATACTAATTGGCATTTATCTTTGTAATAGTCAATTGTTGGCTCATATATAGCTTTCTTTTCACAGTCAACTTCCTCAGGTTGGCCACTATGAGTTTCAAAACGGATTGTGGGATCTTATATCATACCAATTTTAGTTTTTACCAATCAGTATGTTATCCTACCTCACCTTTCTGTGATAGGATACAGTAGACAGTTCTGAGAATTCTTAATTGGGTTTCAAATACAAATACATGCCATTTTATACATGCAATGAAATTGTCAAAATGTTTAATTCAGCTATGAAATAATGATATTTTTCATTAATTTTGTGGTTTTATTTTACTAAACTTTAATAAATTATAAAGTACCATTCAAAAAAGCCATACAAATAGTAAAGCAAAAAATTCTTCAGATTTACATGACTGAAAAATGTTTCTCATTCTTGAAAAAGTGTGAAGAAATATTCTTTTATAAAAGTTACATAATGTATTTTGAATTTATGATCATGCCTGTGACTATGTAGTTCCTACAAGTTCATTACATGCATTCAGGTGCTTTGTATTATGTTTTTCTTACCTCTCTTACTTCTACAAATATTAATGGTGCAGGATGCATGTGCTTTAATACCATCTTGTGAACAGATACACAGATTACACTCATCCATGTATCGTACTCCAGGTTCACACCGCTCACCATCTCTGGGAGCTGATCATTACATACTAGTCAGATGAAGTTATTAAATATTCTTCATATAATGTTCATTATTTATTTTATTTAATAAATAAATAAAGTTTATTTGAAATGAAATATGTATATAAATAAATGAATAATAGAATGAAATGATAGAGACATTTTGATTTTGGGCTTAGTTGCACTTTGACTAAGATACTTGTAAAATAAACATTTTCTCCGGAACTAGATTTTCTAATCTTGAGCCATTTGTCATTCAGTACTGGATTATAATAAATTTTTTGTCTTATGGATAGAGAAATTTTGATTTTGGGCTTTGTTGTGCTTTGACTAATTTATATACTTGTAAAAATAACATTTTTTCCTAAACTGTATTTTCTAATCTTGAGCCATTTGCCATTCAATATTGGATTACAATAATTTTTTATCTTAAGGATCGAGAAATTTCGATTTTGCGCTTAGTTATTGTTCTTTGACTATACCTGTAAAAATTAAATTTTTTTCCTGAACTATATTTTCTAATCTTGAGCCATTTGTCATTCAGTATTGGATTGCAATGCATTTTTCTCTTTATTGTTTTCTCCCTACTCTTTACACAGCCATTGTTTGTCCTACGATGAATTGTAAATTCTGGGAGAAATTATGTCATTGCATATGTAACAAACTCTGAATAGTTTAATAGTTAATATCATTGATTATTAATGAATACATTAATTTTCATGCAGGAACAAGTAATTCTATATGTTTTAATCTCAAAATTAATAGGAAATAATACTGAGAGGCATTTTTCAAAGAAATTCAATTGATAATGTAATCTGACCTAAAATTTTGCTATATATATGAGGTGAGATGTAAATAACTGATTCAATTTATTTGAAGTATATATATAAACTAGAAGTCCCGGCCACGCGTTGCTGTGGCTAAGGTACATGTTAAAAATTTTAATTAAGTTGCTGTCTTTAAGCCAGATTAGTTAAAACTAATACTTACACACGAAATTAATAATATTGAAAATAAAATAAACACTGAACACACTTAAATTATGAAATAATCAATATTTGTAATTCAATTGAAATTCGCGGTTGCAACAAATAGCACAGCCATCTGGATCTCTCTTTGTTAAATAATAAACCAATTACCTTGCCAAATTACCTTACACCGACATCTGTTAGAATCGTGTGGAACTCTTTGTTAAATAATAAACAAATAATTTGCAATAAAAAATAATGCGACTATAAATTTAGTTATAAACTACCCTAAGTCTCAAGTTGGATCAAACTGCACACAGTGTGCAAAATTTTATCAAAATCGGTTCAGTAGTTTAGAATTCCATCCCGGACAAACAACGTGACACGAAATTTTTATATATTAAGATATATATTCTCTTCTCGTTCATACTTGTAAAAATAAAATTATTCAAATGGATATGTTATTAATACAAAAAGGTGGAGACTTAAGTTTTTCTGTTTCTATTATGTAAAACTATGATTTTCAAAAACTATTTTCACATATATATATATATATATATATATATATATATATATATATATATATTGAGTCACATATAACTTTATCCATGTAAAAAAGAGATTAGGCTGCTGGCTGACTGATTCTTATCATTCTCTCACTCTCAACAAAAAAATACTCATATAATTTGATACTGGCAATGAAACCACACACATTATTTTATTTTAATTTATCCTCGTGCTTTAATGAATGCTAGTTTATTTAATGACTATTTGGAGTTGGATTCCTGCATTTAATTATCAAGAGAAATACATTTATTTATTTTTATTTTCTTGCAGACTGTAGTTTCGTCACATTTTTGCAACATTTTCGTTGCAGCCCAACTAACTATTAGGATGCATCGATAATGTTGCATAAATCTGATGAAACTATAGTCTGCAAGAAAATGAAAAAAATATGAGGTGAGTCAAATATCTAACTCATCTAACTCATAATAATTAAAAGAAAGACACAATCCCTAAACCATCAAAATCGGACCATAAATTCAACTTTCTGAGGAATTTGCATAGTTTAGGCTAGTGGAGGACAATGGCAGAGTGAACTTGAGTTAACTGGATGAACGCTGAAAGACAATAGAACTGGTGACTTCTAATAGTTTGTGTGTACGACTAGATGGCAACATAGAAATACATTATATACATTGCTTCAGTTTATATTATCGAATGCTCAATTCAGATGTACAGTACAGTAAAAGCTCCTTATTCGCGTTTTCATTATTTGCGGATTAAAAATTGCGACACAGTTCATGTATTCGTGGCTAAAATTTCTTTTTCGCGGATCCAGTTGGTATATTAGAAGGATTAGTATCCTTTATTAATACATTGGCAACTTTCTTTACTGCAGGCACGTGGCAAGGTGGCTTTTAAAAAGAGCGATACAAATCAAATAGACAAATTAATATCAAAGTAAAACAAGCCTTATTATCACTAGGCCTAAAGTTTGTTCTTAAAAGCCACCACCGCCGTAATTCACGTGCCACTATGTCCGTTGATAAATGCAGCCCTCCCCACAATCGGTATTTTATTGTTTCAACTTATCATTCGTTGCAATAATTTTGATTGAATAATACGTGTCTCTTCTGTTTTGTTACCAGTTTATAATGTCGAGTAAAAAGGAAATAAAATTAGTTCCAAAGCGGAAAACAGTAGTGTTGCGGCTTAAAGTAAAAATATAAATGTTTGACCGTTTACGTGTTGGCGAGCCGTTTGCATAGCTATTTCACGCTGTTTCAATGTTAATGAATCAACTGTACGATTAATCAAACACCCGAAGTATTCTATTGCTGAATTCACAGCTAAATATCAGTCTGAATTAAAATACCTTATAAAAGCGGTAAAACTGGAAAAAATTACAAAGTTCTTTGAGCCCTTGACTAAGCCTGGCAGTAATTAATAGAAATTGTTCAAAATCTCTCGTTAATTGATTTTATTTTGATAATTTTTATTTTATTTCTGAACCTTAGAACGTATCCCCTATATACCCATACAAATTAACATTCCATATTCGCGGTTTCTGTATTCGCGGCATATTTACGGAACATATCCCCTGCGAATAAGGAACTTTTACTGTACTGTTAAATTTCCAAGAAAACATACACTAACTGATGCACATCTCTTTGCAGTTCCCTGTATTGAAAGTGCAAGATCAATCACACTACACATAAGTGGAGTAATTAAGTGAAAATGGACAGCTTCCTCAACATTTGCTGAATGAAAATTATGGTATGTAGGAACAAATGTGTTTTGTTTATGATTATTGATATATATTTATTACTCTATTTTTTTATATAACCTATATTTCAATTATTAACTTGGTTTTAGCCGAGGCTATTAACCCGGCCCGTGTGTACAGGGGGCATAAGCCGTAACTGTATACAGCTGGGTAATTCTTGACAGGCGCGTTATCGTCGCGGGGGTGAACACTAAGAATCTTAGTGACCAAGTTCTGTCAAGGACCCAATCTCTCGGGGTATAACGAGGGCCCCTGCCCAGGGATACGAGTGAAGACCTCAACGGATGGATCGGCAAAAAGAACAAGCTTCAATAAAGGCGAGACAAGCGGAAGAGGCAGCCCTCCACCTGGGATTTGTACAGATGGAAGTATGTTCAAATGCTTTGAGGTGGCAGCCCCACCATTGGACTTACTAGGCAGCAGGCCGGTTACCTGCTACGAGGAATTATAAAAAAAAACTGGAACTTCCCAAAGCAATATTCGGACAGATCGTACGATGACGCCCACAGCAAAACTAAAGGATAAACGATTAGGAAAACTGGGAAAAGTGAACATAGCTACCTGGAATGTTAGAGGCTTATCATATAAAAAAGAAATCTTAGAAAAAGAATTATGGACATCATAAATATTCGGAATGGGCCAACAGGCCCATAGCTTGAAGATGATGATGAGTTGGTTATTTTGACTCGCCTCATATTTCACTGTTATGTAAGACTCTCTTTGGTCCAAAAAAATGTTCCTAAGAACTTCATCCTCAAATACTCGAAATCTTTTCTCCTCCCTTAAAGTAAGACTCTGTTTCACATCTATTATTATTATTATTATTATTATTGTTAATAAATTACAATAGGAAGTACATTATGAGGTTCTTCTTAATATTATCAATACCTGATCATGCCCTGTTATATTTATCTTTAAAAATAGAGTTCATGTTAGTTTAAAGCCTGGCTCTTTGTTATTTTTAATGTTTTAATAATTTCCTGTTTCATTTGATTCGTAGTCATTTTTTTTAAATAATCTGTTAATTAAAAATTAAAAATTTCCATCCTCGTCTTTCATTTCCTTACTTATTAAAAAAGGTTTTCTAGACTAACTGTAGAATAGAAAACAAAATACAATTTTTTCATCATCATCATCCGGTATCATGGCAGCTGCCGCCGTCTTCTGGAAACCAAACGCCATTCCTCTCTATCCATCCATTGATCTTCCTCCATTCCTCTGATATTCATAGCTGCTTGTACCCCTTCTATCCAAGTTTTCTTCGGTCTTCCTCTCTTCCTCCTTTCCATTGGGATCCATTCCATAACAATTTTTGGCAATCTTTGCTCTGGCATTCGTTTGACATGACCATACCACTGCAATATTTTCTTTTCTATGATGTCTATGATGTCCGGCTCCTCTTCTACACCCATAATTTCCCTTATTTCTTTATTTCGTATTCTATCCATTCTAGATTTTCCAGCTGATCTTCTTAAAACATCCATTTCTGTACTTAAAATTCTTATTTTTTGCATTGTTTTATTAATCAAGTTATATATGTACACTGAATATGTGGACAGATAATGGAGGAAAATTGGCAGGAATTGACGAGTGAGCAACTGTTGTTCTTGTTTGTATGGGTAAGCGATACTTGATTGGGATCACTATATAAATATTTTCATACAAAACATTATCATTGAACTTTTATAGGAAATAATCACTATGAGGTTTAATTTAAGATCAAATTAAAATGTTTCATACCTCACCTCATATTCAGTCTTCTAACTAGACCAGTTTTCAAATTTATTTTTGTTTTCTGTATGTCAATTTTATCACAATCCCTGCATTTGTTCTGATAAATTCCTGATTTGTTTTCTTCTTCAATTTTTAAATTTGTATTGGTTTTAATTATCCAATTTAGGCTGTATTCATTCTAAATTAATATAAATTATGGAATCAGTTAAACAAACTAATAACAACAACAATAAAGCAAAATTACTTCCAATTTAACAATGAACTATTTATCCAAGAAGACGGGATCCCGATGGGGAGTCCTACATCTGGAATAATGGCAGAAATCTTCCTACAAGAACTGGAAAATAAACATTTTGAGGAACTAATACACAAATTCAACATAAAACTAATAATACGATATGTCAATGACGTACTAGTAATATATATCAATGAAAACAGAAAAGAAAAAGAAATACTACAAGACTTAAACAACATGCATGAAAAAATCACTTTCACCGAAGAAATAGAAGTTAATAACAGCATAAACTATTTAGATTTGTCTATAACCAAAAATCTACACAACAATAAACTAGAAATCGGTATCTACCGGAAACCCACAAACAATGCCCTGGCCATAAACAAAAATTCTACACACCCTTTTCAACAGAAAATTAGTACATTTAACAGCTTAGTCAGTGGAATGTTGAAACTCCCATTAAGCAAAGACAATTATATCCAAGAACTCAACTACATTAAGTATATGGCAAAAACCAATGGCTATAATGAAGAATTCATAGATAAGCTCGTAAAAAAAACAAAAAAGGAAGAACAACATAACCAATATAACTAAACTAGAAAAAGAATCTGACAACAACAAGAAAACATGGATAACACTTACATACACAGGAAAAGAAACGACAAAATTAGCCAATGCACTAAAGAAAGCCGATAAGAACGTAAAAATAGCATACAGAGTAAAGTAAAGTGATCCCACAACAGGCCCGGAGGCCCTTGGGGTAGTAGGAGATTAAGGCTCCCACTTTTTCTAGACAATCGACACTTTGTCAGCCCTGCGTGACGGCCGCCTTTACCCCCAGAACAGCATCTGGTACTCATTTCCGTTAGAGGCTGAGTCGACCCCAGGGCCATAGTGCCGCCAGAGAATAGCATACAGAACCAATAACAAATTAAACAACATAATAAACAATAACATTGAAGAAAATAACATTTTCAACAGCAAAGGAGTTTATAAACTGACATGTAAGGACTGCAACAAATTTTATATAGGAAGGACAAACAGGAGTTTTAACATCAGATTCAAAGAACATTTTCCAGACTTCATTCACGCAGAAGGGAAATCAAGCTATGCAAAACACGTTATCCATGAAGGACATCGCATGTTAAATATTGAAAACGCCCTAACAGTAATGCACAGAGAAAATAATCCAGCGAAGATAAACGTACTCGAAGAGATGGAAATCATGAAAGCAGCTCACAATACGGCAGCCTGGTAAACGAAAACGAACCCAATACATGCAACCCCCTCTACCAGATCTTCAGTGAAACACCAGTTTTGAATCCTGCCGATGATGGGACAAGTCCCGAAAGCGCTACAGTTAAATGATTAATTAAGTTGAGGAGACGGACCTTTCAGGTGAATATTCCATAATTTTATATTAATTTTGAATAATATCTCAACGGAACACATCATGAATCTTATAAAAGTTGTATTCATTCTTCGATGCCAATCTTATATTGAACTTTTTAAACATTTTTTGAAACTTGTGGTGTTTCAATAGATGGTAAGTGAATTTCTTGAATTTTATGTTTTCTTCTATTTGTTTTATAAGTGTGCTGTCATTAATTAATTTTTGTCTTTTAAATGTAATTATTTTCCTGTGTACCATATTTTCTTCAAAGCCATTTTCTGTTGCTACATTAATTATGTATTCTTTTTCATAATTTTTTTGGGTATGAAACCTTCAGCTTGAACTTTCCTTGTTTTGTTAAAATTTTATTCATGTTTTTCAAGGTATTGTAAACTTCCTTAATACCTTTCGGAAGTGGGTCAGATTTTATTTCAGTGTATTCTGTGGATTCCAAAACTTTGTCTATTCTATTTTTATAATCTTCAAATATCCACATTACTAACTGATTGCCTTTATATGCTTTGTATGATTACATTTTGCTTGTTGATTAATTTTATTATTTTCATGTTTCCCAGCCCTGTTTTATTTCTCGGAATATCATTAATTTCTTCTATTATTTTTCCAAATTCATTTCTAATGACAATTTTTTCTTCTGTTTTCATATCATCTATTATTATTTCAATGCTGGCTACATAGTCTTAATTTTTTTCTCTTTTTTGGGGTGTTTATGTTCTTTACTTCTTTTTCTTGATTTCGATCCCAAATTTTCAGTTTTCTAATTTTGTCTGAATATTTCTTCTTTAATACTTTTGATTAGTTTATTGAAAATTTCTCTTCTAATTTTTTTCCCAATAAAAATTACCTACATTTTTGAAAAGTCACATTTGTTTGAAAAGTCCACATATGTTTTGAAACTAACATTCCCATTTCCCTCTGTTGAAAGTTTTAGAATATATGTTAATTACATTATTTTCACTTTTTTCTCTGTTTTTGGGACGTTTATGTTTTCCTTACTTCTTTTTCTTGATTTCGATTTCAAATCAATCTTAAATGAATTATCATGTCTAGATTTACAGTAAATTAATTCCTAATAAATTTAATGTGGTTAATAACATCTTATCTTATATTTTGGTAGAAATCTTGGGAACATGTTTCAGTATGTCTTCATATTATTATCAACTCTTTCTTACTCTTGGAGCTGATAGTATGAAGACATACTAAAAACATGTTCTCAAGATTTCTACCAAAAATATGAGGTAAGATGTTATTGATTCCATTAAACTTATTGAAATGAACCTCATTGTTACTTCCATTGAGATATGATTAAATTAATTCCTGTATTAGTACATGATATAACAAATCAATCATAGTTTGAGTGAAAGTAAGAATCAATTTTAATTCTAAGTTGACGTACTAGCAATTGAATCATACTCATTCAGATGTTCTTCGTAAAGTGCAGGGAACTGTATCATCAAACTTGAGATTTTTAAATTGGTGGTCAATAAACTTTTTGGGTTTGGAAACCATTGAACTGTAACAATTAAGTAGAACTATAGGAGGGGGACCAGCCAGACCGTTATCTGAAAGTATATATTTCATTTAGCTGAAAGTCACAATTTTTAGTACCTACTATAAAATATTGGTTAATGAAACTAATATATTCAATTAATTAATTAATGTTTAATAGTTTATTTTTCACTTGCTTATGGCTTACCATCTAACTTTTTATTACAGCGATTGTCCTTTTTGACCTAGAATTTACAATACATTGCTCATTTGCTGCAACAACGTCATAACTAAAAAATCACGATATTTTAGTTAATATGATAGGGAGACTCGGAATGACAGTACTTAAAACTTAAAATAATTCTCCTGAAAAATCGTGATTTTCGATTTATGACGTTGTTGCAGCAAATATATGTGTGTGTGTGTTCCAATGCCATTCACTGTACTTTTTGTTCTTTGGTATTCACCCTAAGCAGATTGATAGCATTAATATGATCTATTTTAAATTTATACACCACTTCATCAGACCACGTTAGATAGATAGATACTATGTGGATTCTGTACAGAGAGATTGAGGCATGATTAAGTGCTGTAGTGTAAATGTGTTGTATGAGGAATGATGTGGAGAGAAGTATGAAAGTAAACCTGGTTCTGGTACTTAAACTATCCTTCTTGAAAAGCACCAAAGTGACTTTCAGGTTATCAATGGATAAATTGCTAACAATAATACCACATACTTTCTATCATATATATTGCAAAAAGGTTTGGAATTTAATGCAGGAATCTGGTGTACAATTTAATGATTAAAAATTGTGCACCACCACCCTTCCTAGCCCTGAGAATAAAAATTTTACAATTAAAATTTCCCTATTCCACCAGATATCTACCCCGGACCCACTAGTCAGGATGCAGATGCTACTGCTTTAGCTAGCATGATGTACTGCCTTTACAGTATCAGAGTTTACTTTTGTCATTTCATTGACGACATAATTTTTTCCTTTTATATGAGCTATTAAAATGGTCATGCTAGAAAAAAATGGTTTACGTATCAACGTAATCATTGTCATATAACAGTTCCTTTCAATGTCATTTATGCTATTCAAAAGAACAACTTACCTCTTTTAACTCGGGGGGAAGGAACACATAATTTCAGAGTACAAGCAGCATGCTGTCCATCTTCTGAACAGACACAGTTGTTGCAATCTTTCATGAAGGTCTCTCCAGGAGTGCAAGTTTCTGTTGGACAAATTATTACAATATATTAGCATTTTATGGATATGGATAAGTAAAACATTAACAAAAAACATATTAAAATGGTTTGGACACTTCAGAAGAATGAAACAAAGGGAAGACTGCCACTTTGAATCCTTAACCTAAAGATCAAAGGCAAGTTACCACGAGAAAGACCACGGGAAAGGTGGGATGACCAAGTGAAGATAAATTTACAAGACAGGGAATACGATTGGGAAGAATTAAAAATAAGAAAAGCATTGGAAGACAGAATTGGATGGAGATACTCTTGGAATCGACCTCCTGTATTGGATGACATGATAAGAATGAGAAAATAATAATGATGGCGATGGGTCACACTTTGAGGAAGTGTCTTATATTCATCAAGAAGCAATCACTGGTGACCTAAGTATACAGAGTGAAAATTATTGAAACCGACAAATTCTGGAAGATGTAGGGGACACCAAAGCAAATATTTTTCCCTAATGTCATTTTTTCCTATGAGGATTATTTAAACCGGTAGAGGCGTATTACGCTCTTCAGTTTCATGACTGCAACTGCTGTTGATGGTAGGAATTGTTTTGTGCACCAGTGTAGTAGTGAATTGTATCTGTTTAGTACTGGAGTGATACAGCTGGAGTAAGTACACTGATATGGTTGATGTGTACTACATAGCGCACCACAACGGACGAGCTGCACAGCGGGATTATCATAAGTAATGCCACGAGTGATTTCCAAATTATCGATAAATTCACGACTCACGAAGTGAGGAGTGAATTTATCTAGAGAATTTCGAAATCAAGAGTGGCATTTGTTAGGACTATTTAACGAATAAAATTAAGCTGTTTACTCACAAATCATTATTTAACTATAGTTATTTTAAAATATTTATATATTTAATGTAAACGGCGATGTTTGAAAACAAATGAGAAACGATAGGTACGCTTCTACTGCTTCATTTGTTTATCACTGCAACCAGATCATACTATTTATTGCCAAAGGAACGCAATATTGTAAGGAGGAGCTTTCTTTAATATGGTAATTATAACACTGATAAATATTTGGTGAAACACGACTCTGATTGGTTGTAAAACAGAAATCATTGAAACGTGATTGGTCATTGACTCCCATTTGGGGCATGAGTTAAATAGTCATAAGTAATGCCACGAGTGATTTCCAAATTATCGATAAATTCACGACTCACGAAGTGAGTGTATTTGTGTAGAGAATTTGGAAATCAAGAGTGGCATTTTTAGGACTATTTAACGAATAAAATTAAGTTGTTTACTCACAAATCATTGTTTAACTATAGTTATTTTAAAATATTTATATATTTAATGTAAACGGCGATATTTGAAAACAAATCAGAAATGTGAGGTTATGTTCATTCACTGCTGCTTGATCATATTATTTATTGCCAAATAAGATCGTAATATTGCAAGAGTGCACCCAAGTGGAGAAATAATGAAACACATCAAACGATATATCATAATCAACATTACGGGTTATTCATTTATTTTTTAGTAAACAACTAAGTAAAATCAAGGAATCTTTTCATTATTTGCTATATTCAATGTATTTGTTGGAGAAAAATAATGCTTTGACATGTTCAGAACATTAAAAAGGAGGAGCTTTCTTTATCACAAAAGCAGGAGCTGATAAAGAGAAATCTATAAAGAGCGAGATGAAACACGACTGTGATTGGTTGTAAAACAACATTAATTGAAACGTGATTGGTCATTGACTAGCATTTGTGGCATGAGTTAAATAGTCAACAACAATATTCTAATCGCCATATCCCACACCATACGACGTTTAGTGCTGTGTACAAACGTCTGCGTTAGACCGGGTCATTTAGCAGATTACCTGGACAGGGACGCCGTCCCACAGTAAGAATGCTGCGATTTGAGGAAGCTGTCCTCCAGCATATGGAGCGAGATCCTTCAATCAGCACTCGTGCAATTCCGCGTAACATGTGGACAAACCAGACGAATGTAAGAAACGTCCTTCATGAGCAATTCTTACATCCATTTCACTTAAAGCGTGTCCACAACCTGGAGCCAGTTGACTATGCACCCAGAACACAGTTTTCGCAGTGGTATCTGGAACTGTGTCAAATGTATCCTACATTTCCATCCTCTGTGTTGTTTACAGATGAAGTAACGTTCGGGCGTGATGGAGTCTTCAACATGCACGATGCGCATGTTTGGAGTGAGGATAACCCACATGCCACAGTTACTCACGCACATCAAGTGCGGTTCTTCGTTAATGTGTGAGCCGGTGTTGTTGGGGACTCTTTAATTGGGCCATATCTCCTACCTAGGCCATTAAATGGCAGGCACTATTACAATTTTCTCGCCAGAGCATTGCCAGAATTGCTGGAAGACGTCCCACTCCCTACAAGACAACGCATATGGTTCCAACATGACGAGGCGCCGGCGCATTTCAGTCGTCGTGTGCGTCGATTCTTGAACTAACGGTTTCCAGAAAAGTGGATTGGCAGAGGTGGTCCTGTACCATGGCTGCTCGATCCCCAGATATGTCCCCTCTGGATTTTTTTTGTGTGGGGAGAGACGCGCAACCTTGTTTACACAACTCCTGTTGCATCAGAAGAGCATCTGGTTGCCCGGATAGTAGTAGCAGCAGGAGCAATTAACGATACTCCTGGAGATTTTTCCCCTGTTAGACAGAACAAGATCCGCTGGTGTAACCTTTATTTACATGTCAATGGAGACATTTTCGAACCTCTATTGCATTTTAAGTAATTGCGTTGTGTTAATGTGTTGTCTCTTGGTATTAAAAAATGCAAAAGTGTTTTTTGGTTTAATTAATTTGCCGCCAGAGAAATCTTCCTCTACCGGTTTAAATAATCTTCATAGGAAAAAATGACATTAGGGAAAAATATTTGTTTTGGTGCCCTAAAACTTCCTAGAGTTTGTCGGGTTAAATAATTTTCACCCTGTATAGCCATACATGGAAAAGAATAGTTATAAAAGAGATTAATAGAGATGGTAAAACATGGAAGGAGATGAAGATATTGGAGAGAAACACAGTTAACAGGAAATGATTCACAAATTCCCTATGTTTTTAATGGAACAAAAGGAAATACTATTATTACTTTAGTATTTCAGAACATGGTAGCTTGTAAGATTTATTTAGGATTTATTTTTCTAAAATTTAATTTTATTACCTATTTTCTTTCCTTCAATATGACATGAAGTAACATTATAGGTAAGACATTTTGAAAAATGTCTAGAATACTTGATTGTAATAAAAGCCAAAAGGAAAGTATCTCTCTTTCCATGCTGCCTCGAATTAAATGGTGAAGGAATGAAATGTGTAGGAATAGATTTCGAAATAAGCCTGTCAATTGAAAGATTCCCTCTGTTTTTTTTAAAAGAAAAATATAGTTTATATAATCCAATCTAATATTGGTCATTATATAAAATATGTCCACCGCTGTGATCTCGAGGTAGAATGGTGCCTTGTCACGCAGCGGGCCCGGGTTCGATCCCCGGTCGGGGCAGTTTTTCTGGGTGAGGTTTTTATCGGGGTTTTTCTTCACCTGTAAGGCAAATGTCAGGAAAACTAAGGCCCAAACGGTCCCCGAAATCATATGGCCATCATCATCATTATCATCATCATCATCCTTCACCGGTGTGGAAAGCAACGGGAAGCTACCACACCCACAATTCCCTAATAAAGCTGCAAGCATAGCATGAAAATGCTATGATTGCAGTGAAAGACCTGCCTTCGGGCAGAATTACTATGGATGGATTGATATAAAATATCACAGAAGTAATTTAATATATTATGTGGTAATTTTCTTTTAGTAATATATATATATATATATATATATATATATATATACAGTGTGTACATAAAATAATATAGTAGTTTCAAGTAATAATATTATCACTCAGATGAGGCGTAGAAAGTTGTGTGTAGAGTGAAATGAAATAGAAAAGAAGATAGTTTTAGTTGTGTGAGTGAGCGGATAGTTTTCTTTTGCTTTGTTTGTATGACAATAATAATAACAAAGATTGGAACTCCTCAACAGAAAGCATTTTATGTTTTGCAGTTTGAGAGTTGTAAATCAGTTGTGACAGTTCAATGTGTGTTTCGTAGGCAGTTTAATCATGATTCCCCCAATGCCAACAACATCCGTCGATGTTTGCAACGACCGGTTCTCTGTTTAAAGGCAAAAGTGTGGGATGACCAAGAATGTCTGAGGAGAATATTGCTGCTGCAACATTTCAAGCACAAAGTCAGCGTAATCAGTAGGCTTTAGAGCCTTTAAAAATTTGTAAACAGTAGGGATGCATAAGTAAGCGTTTTTGTAAGACCTTCCAGACTGTCATTACTGGATTGGTCGTCATGGTCCAGATGACAGGGCATTTCTCCAGTGGCCTCCTAGATCACCTGATCTCACCCCATGCAAATTCTTCCTTTGGAGTTTTGTAAAGGACAGAGTCTACATGCCTCCATTGCCTGCTAACCTGCCCGAGTTGAGAGACAGGATTCGAGAAGCTGTTGCTGCCATCAATCCATACATGCTTCTTAATATATGGGATGAATTAGCTTACAGCTTGGATGTGTGTCATGTAACAAACGTGGCTCACATTGAACATTTATGAACTTATAATGAAAACTGGAGATGTTACCCTTTCATTTAACATGAGTCTTGTTTTTGTCATAGTTAGTTGAAGTATGATTCAACACCTTTAAAATCGCTATATTATTTTATGTACATCAGGTGTATATATATATATATATATATATATATATATGCTTGCATTGCTCAGTGTCAAAAATTTAATTATAACATCGATAAAGAGTCACTGCTATAAAGTAAAAATATTCTCTTTAATTTGCTTACTTGCTATAGTCAGCTACTAGGTAGCAGTGAAAACCGAGTTCTCGCGACATCTAGTAATAATGGAGAATATAATATTATATATATATATATATATATATATAATATGTGTTTGAATTGGATTCGTCTGGTGGTTTAATGGATAACACGCTGGGGTACAAACCCAGAGATCCGGGTTCAAATCACGTTCAGGCACTAATTTTTCTTATCATGTCATATATATATATATATATATATATTTAAATGAAATGCATCATCTCCATTTATGTACCATGTTATTTCTTCCTTACAGCACATTATGTTTGAAATTGCAAATTAAAATAATCTAGAAGTATGAAAATGTAAACTGTTTGTTAAAGTGCCTATTTCAATGAATTTTGTTTTACAAACCAATGACAGTCGTGTTTCACCTTACTCTTTATCAGCTCCTGCTTTTGTGAAAAAGAAAGCTCCTCCTTTTTTAATATTCTGAATAAGTCAGAGCATTATTTTGCTGTGACTGACTCTCCAAGAAATATTTTATCATAAGTATTGTCACGAGTGATTTCCATATTATCTAGAGAATTTGGAAATCAAGATTGGCATTTGTTAGGACTATTTAACGAATAAAATTAAGCTGTTTACTCACAAATCATTATTTAAATATAGTTATTTTAAAATATTTATATATTAAATGTAAACGGCGATGTTTCAAAACAAATGAGAAATGTTTGTTATGCTTCATTTGTTCATCACTGCAATCAGATCATATTATTTATTGCCAAAGGATCACAATATTGTAAGAATGTACCCTAGTGGAGATAAAATGAAACACATCAAACTGTTTATAACCAACATTGTAGCATATTAATTAATTTCTGATGTCCTATGATATAAATATGTCAATTATATTTTTCAGGAATGTAAATTTCTGGGAAATAATACGTTTAAGAAAGTGCAAGCAGTGTTTTTTTGTGGTATAATCAATTGCTAGAAATGTTTTATATTATATCCCGCAAGCACTATCTGGTTACATTCATGCACTGTATATACAATCTGTTAGCCACATGCATTCTAGAATTCTTACATATTAATATATAAATTGTTATATTCAACATATTTCTTAGAGTGCCAGTCACTGCAAAATAATGCTCTGACCTATTCAGATTGTTAAAAAGGAGGGGCTTGTTTTTAAAGTGATAAAATTAAATTGATAAAATCGAGGTGAAAAGCGACTGTGATTGGTTATAAATCAAAATTCATTGAAATGTGATTGGTCATTGACTGCCATTTGGGACATGAGTTAAATAGTCAATGAAATTGAATTGGTTATTTATACCTCACCTTATATTTTGTTCTTTCAACTAGACATGTTTTAATCTGGTTTTTGACTAAAAATGAAATAAACATTCTTTCAAAACATGTCAAAGTGAGAGAGCAAAATACGTGGTGAGGTGTAAATAACTAATACAAGGGTCAACAAGAACGGACCTAATGCATTCTGCTGATGATGGGACTAGTCCCGAAAGGCCTACAGAGTTTTAAAAGAACTTAAGTTGAGGAGACGGACCTACAAGGTAACTATATTATAGTTTTTAACCGTACATTATATTACTGTGAACTAATACCTCAACGGAAAATCACCATGAATTTTACTAGTATCGATATTGCATATTAATAAAATAATCTATATTCACTCTCTGTAAGAAGTTCTGAAAACCATGGCTTCTTATTTATGACAATGCAAAATCAACATTTTTATCGCATGATAGAGATGTAGCTGGAATTCCTCTAGTTTTGAGCAATCTTTCATTAAAGTGCTGTTTTTTCTTTTCATAGCTTAATGAGCATTTAAATTCTGGAATCTGTCAAAGAAAGTGTGATCTTTTCACTTTTGTTAATAAAATCTCAAGTCAACAATAGTGTGAAAGTTAAACGTGTTAAATTGTTTTATTTTATTTAAAAATCAGTTTAAATTCTTGTATACTTATAAAAAAAGAGTTGCAAAATGTTGTTTCAAATCTTATCTAAAGTGATTATGTATACATTAATAATAATTATTAAGGTAATTTCATCTGCATGAACTTGCACTGCATTAAAATTTTCACTTTTTCAGATAAGTTTAAATTTACTATTAGAGAATTATTTGACATATATGAATGGAGAAGAGACTAAAAAAAAAAATCAACAAACTGCTTAAGTTTATGATAAACTTAACATATGGTCAGATAAATATTTAAATATCTCACTTCACAAATGTGTTTTTCACGATACCAGGTTTCAAACGGAATCCCGTTCATCTTCAGTCAAATCTCCGACCATAAGCAGTACTGCCAACCGAGCCAACAATAATGTCATAACATGAAATTTAGTACAGCTGGTTGTATTCGATGTTTAACCGGTTATAAAAATTTGTATTAATTCGATATTTAACCAGTCCAGGAACCAAAGCCCCAGGGTCCGGATCCGGACCATGGTCCGCCAATTGGTGACCCCTGTTACAGAGGATGACCAACTATTGCAGACTTGGTGCTTTGTAACGAGTCTTTCCTGACTCAATTATGAGACTTTCAGTTACCAATAAATTCCACAGCTGATTTTGGTATTTGATATTTTTCCGTCAGAAAAATTTCAAAATGCATTTTGATATGATCTTATCGATAGTTCCGTTGTTAGATGTTTAAGAGCATTGTTAATTAAAGTAATTGTAAATAAAGGTAATTGAATGAAATCATTTCTAAATTGAACCTAATCTATACATCAGCAATCATAATAACCAGTACCTTAATATCAAATACCCTACTCTTCGCAGATGATCAAGTTATATGTTATAAATGCATAGACTAAGAAATATATATTTTGATTAGCTATTTCATATTAAAACATCTGTTAAAATAGGAAGTATTTTAAACATACGCATTTAATTGCAATGGTATAATTTAGAATTGTAGCAAGGGACAATGTAGGACAAATTAGATACTCTGGTTGAGAGGCTAACTATAAAATCTCTGCATTTAGACTGTAGGAATGCCAGTGCATTTGTTGAATATATCCATTTATCCATCCACAGTAATTCTGCCCGAAGGCAGGTCCTTCACTGTAATCATAGCACTTTCATCCTATGCCTGCAGCTTTACTAGGGAATTGTAGGTGTGGTAGCTTCCCGTTGCTTTTCACACCGGTGAAGGATGATGATGATGATAATGAGAAGGATGATGATGATGGCCGTATGGTTTCGGGGACCGTTTGGACCTTAAAGGTTTCCTGACATTTGTGTTACAGGTGAGGAAAAACCTCGATAAAAACCTCACCCAGAAAAACTGCCCCGACCGGGGATCGAATCCGGGCCCGCTGCGTGACAAGGCAGCACGCTACCTCGAGACGACAGCGGTGGACTGTTGAATATATAAGGATCCGAAAATAGATGAGTGTTGTCTTGTTGTTCGAGAAGTCATCATAGGTGAGTCCAGCTACTATTTTACTTGATTTTTTCTTTGGTTTCAGAAATTTATCGAAGTACCTTGTTAGAATAATGCTAAAATTTAGAGTATAACAATAAGGTTTTCAATTTTAAGTAACATCAAATCATGGAAATAATTTGAGTAATGTTAGAATATAAGTCGGGAACAAATTCATACACAATCTCTCTTCCTTTTAAAACCCAAGGTGCTCAAAATGTAGTTATTTTAAATGTACGGGGTAAATCATAAATATGGCTATACGTTTGATCCCGTTGTGTGATGAAAATATTACCATTACAGGAAATATGAAATTACCGTTGGAAAGGCAATTATTCAAATTACAACAATGGATTAAAAGAAAAACAGTGTAGAACTTGCGTCATTAGTCAAAATGACGTTCAATATGCAACAGAAAATTACAATTGCTGCATGAGCAATAACGTATGCTAATGATCGTGAGGCCGCAAGACGGGCATGACTTGAGTTTAACGTACCATTGCAGCCGTCGACTATGGGGAAGTGGAGAAAACGACTGCTGGAAACGGGAAGGATGTAGAAAATCAAACCTCCTGGATGGCCTCGCATTAGCACGGATGAAGAAACAACGAAGAGTATTGTGGAGGCGTTCGACACTAGCCCACAAAAATCAACCCGCCAAGCTGCATGTGAGCTTCATATCAGTCAATCGAGTGTGTGTCGTGTTTTGATGCGTGAGAAGTGCCACCCCTTCAAACCAATTCGTGTCCACGAACTTAATGAAAACGACTCTGAGGCGGGATGGAATTTTGTGAATTTGTTTTAAGGGAATCAGCAAACGACGGGCATTCGTACAGAAAATTGCACTTTTCTGATGAAGCTGTTTTCCACGTGAACGGACGCGTTAATCGACACAATTGTCACTATTATGATAAAGATAATCCTAATGTTATTGAAGAGATACGTTTAAGATGCGGCAAAGCCACTGTTTGGGCTATGATCGCATGGGAAGGACTGTTAGGAATGCGAATTTTGGATGAGACTGTTAATGGTGATCGGTATAGTGATATCCTTAGACAAACTGTCCTGCCGGTAATGCAAAGTGCTGAACTTGAACAATGTTTATTCCAGCAGGATGGTGCGCCTCCTCACTGTGCAATTGCGGTGAGGGGAATTGTGGATGATCATTTGCAAAACAGATGGTTGAGAAGAAAAGAAGAGGCCCCATTGAATGGCCAGCCCGTTCCCCTGACCTTACAGCATGTGACTATTGGTTGTGGGGTTATTTGAAGGAGAAGGTTTATGCCCGGAAACCTCAAGACGTTGACATGCTCAAATTAGTGATTGACAAAGAAATTAGAGCTATTCCTCTAAACATGTATCACAACACAATGAATGACTTCCCAAAGCGTTGCCAATTATGCTTGGATGTAAACGGCGAATAGTTTGAAGCAATAAAGTGACTTGCTTAGTTTTGTTGTAAGTGATTTGTTTTGTTCTATGGTTATAATTTGAAGGATTCCCTTTCCAATGATAACATCATATTTCCTTTAATAATAATATTTTCGTCACAAAATGCGATCAAACGTATAACCATATTTCTGAATCACACTGTATATTAAATTAGTTAATTAGGATTAGATTTACTTAAATATATGTATTAAGTTATGTTAGGTAATAAAATAGATAAGTTAAGAATTGATTTATCTATCCATAAAGAACACGACTACCCTTGTTAAATAAGATTCCACATAAAGTACCGCTCAGCAAGAAGCAGGTGAGTAAACAACCGACGCGCTACCATGTCTTTGCAAAAAAAAAAAATATATGTGTTTCAAATTCCTTTTAGCCCTTTTGAAAGCCCCCAAATTGCAATATTATAATTTCCAATTTAAAGAATAACTTACAAATAGGACTATATACACTAAATATAAAAATATATAATAATTTAGCATTACCCTCCCTTTAATACAGAAGTGAGATTTGGACATTAAGAAAAAGAGACGGGAATAGAATCAAAGCAATGGGAATGAAATATGGACGTTAAGAAAAAAGAGACAGGAGCAGAATCAAAGCAACGGTAATGAAATTTCTCAGAAAGACAGCAGGATACACTCTTTTAGATCGTAAAAATAATTAAGAACATTTAGAACAATTAAAAGTAGAATCAGTAGAAGAAAAATTTCAACAGATGTTAATTATACTGGATAGACCATGTAAACATAATGGATAATTCAAGAATCACAAAAATGATGATACAGTATAAACCCAAAGGACATAGACAACCAGGAAGACCTCTTAAATGATTGTTAGATGGGGCCAAAACAGGTCTACAAAGGCCTAATTCGTGACATGATGATGGCAAATAAGGTAAGAGTCATAAACTTAGTATCTAGAATGCTTGTATAATGTAGGCCTAGGCCTACTGAAATTTACTTGTAGTCATTTAACTTTCATAATTTCTTGTGCGGTATATAGGCCTAATAATTCTTAATACTTCATTAACATTTTGCTGTTCAAACAGTTAATAAAATGAGATTAATCGTCCTTTATCACATACTTAAAATAAAATCATAACTTTTCTCCTTGATTTCATATTGTTTTCTTCAATTTACAGAAAATTAACTAAATTAAATATTAATTTTAATTCTCTCTTACCTCTTTTACTTCTGGATAGTACTGGAGGCAAACAGCCTTTTAGAGTGCACATTGCACCTTTTCCATTTTCTAAGCAGACACAGGTGTTGCAGTCCTGCCGGAATGTTGAACCTGGCTC
This sequence comes from Diploptera punctata, assembly GCA_030220185.1. Taxonomy (NCBI): domain Eukaryota; kingdom Metazoa; phylum Arthropoda; class Insecta; order Blattodea; family Blaberidae; genus Diploptera; species Diploptera punctata. Next base: position 303,895 of record JASPKZ010009369.1, on the reverse strand, counting down.
ACATTCGTCTGTAACACAGACATCGGACATAACATTTTATTAATTTTCAGGCCTACAGCTGATAACATAGCAATATGAGGACTAGATAAAAATGGTTACAATTCTGTTACAATGCAATTGTAGGAATACAAGAATATTGGTGTTATTAGTGGTGCTAATTTGATTAATTATTTATCAGTCATTATCAAATGTCAGGAAGCTTAGGGCCCAATAGCCCCCGAAAATAATCTGGCCATCATCATCGTCATCCTTATTATAATCATTCTTATCATTATAATCATCCTTCACCGATGTGGAAAGCAACGGGAAGGTACCACACCTATAATGCCCTGGTAAAGCTGCAAAGCATAGCATGAAAATGCTATGATTGCAGTGAAAGACTTGCCCTCGGGTAGAATTACTATGGAATGGAATCAGTTATTATCAGTACAAAGTCTTAAAGTTTACAAAATGCAGAGCTGTGTTGTATATTCCAATACCATCCACTGCACTTCTTATCGTGTTTTTGGTTTTTCTCTCAGAACTCAGATGGGATTTATGTGGTAATTTTTCACAAGTCCAAAGTTTATAGGCGACATATACTATTTTGTGTACATGGAGGTGTAGGATGAGTGTTTGTGTAGTGTAAGTGTGAAAGATGATGTTGAAGCTAACGTAGAAGGTGGAATCTAGTCCTTGGTCATAGGCTTACTCCTGTCAAAAAGTGTCAAAATGACCATCAGCCTCACATCCACATATGATGGACGAATTGCTATCAACAGTATTGCATATATACTCATTGCAAGTAATGTATAAGAGTTTAGAATTTAATCTAACCATATGGTGTACAATGTCCCACGCCATAGCCGAGTGGTTAAGGCAAGATGCTTTGGCACGGAGCTACGGGACTTGCACTGGTTCGAGTCTCCATGGGGAAGAAATTTTCTCATGGAATTTCGGCCAGTATGGGACTGATGCCCACCCACCATTGTGAGGCATTTGGGTAGCTACAATAAGTAGTGGCTCCAGATTGAGGAAATTAGTTATAATGGCTAGGGGACGCGACATGCTGACCACATGTCACCCCTACACTGGCTGGATGATCGGCTACATCTGTGATTAACACAAGTGGATGTGAAGCCAGCAGCTGGATGGTAGGGCTAGGGCCTTCTAGGCCTGTCGCGCAATGGAGTTTGTTTACAATCTTGATATTGTAAATTATAAACTTACAACTTCTTCTAGCCCCATGATTATAAATGTTACTATTAAAAAATTCTGATCTCTTAGGTTTAAAACTTGGAACATTCTAGTAAAAAAATCAGTATAAAACTTGGTCCTTCTAATAAACAAATCAGGCATGATACCATCTGAACTAGTGTGGCAGTCTTAATATAGAGCTGAACTTTTGCATTACTAATTGGGTACTTTTTTAAAAATATAAAAATAGATACCTGAGATCTCAGTCTTCCACAACTTTGGATATAAAAAGTGACCTCGATGATATTCGTCATGAATTTAAAAGTATTAATTGGGTACTCGAGATAATATTTGAGTTTATAAAAACAGTACTCTCTCTACCTGTTATTGCACCAGATTGTTACTGAGATGAGAGTATGTTTTCAATGTTTGTGTAGATGGTGATTCAGGGAGCAAGATCAAGCATAAATATATTTAATTAATTTATGTTCTTCATTGTATGAATTATTAACTGAACAATTGCTATGTAATAGTTGATCAAGATACAATTGTAGGCAGTCAATATTTGTAATGTAGATATCATCACTGTAGATGAACTGGTCCTCAACTTGACATTGGGAAAGACATTCCTCTACAACATAATAGGTCAAAAATTGTAGCACAAGGATATTTTATATTTATTTCTGGGCCTCATTTCTGCTTGTAATTATTGTTCCTAAGTATTTGATTTCCACCACTTCTTCAAAGTTTCTCTCATTGTTAAGTGTCATTTAAATTTAATAATGTATTTCTACGTGTAACCATATTTTTTAGTTTACTCAGTTCTTTTATATGAGCTTCAGCTCCAGTTTCTTCTTCTTTTTCTTCTTCTTCTTCTTATTATTATTATTAATGGAATGTGTGTGTTAGTTTTCATGGTTTCTCAATATCGGCTAATAACACTATGGCTGGAGAATTTAGACACAACACTATTTTTTTCCTTTAACACATACACGTTTGAGATTTACTATTTAATTTTATCATGAGTACTCAGGTCTAAATAAAGGTGTTTTGTAGTGCCTAAAACTTCTATTTGACAATACATTCCATTTTTAGGCTTTTTGTTCTTTTTGTTTTGGTTGACAGATGGATTATATCGAGTAACAGAGCAAATTGGAATGGAATTTGAAAAAAAAGTGAATAAACGTATCTTTTCTGTGAAGAAAGTATTTGTTAAAGCTTCGTTAAGATTGCAAACATTTCAGTAGAGCTTCCAGATGTTGCTCTTCCTCTAGAACCTGTCCACAATCATTGGAACATGGCTATGGAGAGTTGACTACTATTGTAAACAATTTGAAGAAATTAAATAAATTGTTGGAAATATACAAAATTATGTATTTGGTATGTTGAAAGCAAACGAAGTAGTAAATGACTATTGTGCAGAATGATTTGGAGAACATCAAATCTCCCTTTACATTCATTGCAAACTTTATAACCGATTTTGAAAGCTGTGGACCTCTCTCTCTATGAACAAATTGAGCTACTTAACATAGCAAAACAGAAACTTTCTGAAGCACTCAGAACTGCTGAAAAAAATGACATTGTGCTGCTGCAGAAAAACTGTAGACTGATTATATTATTTGCTGCCACTAACATTTTAATGGAAAGAGCAATGAAGATAGAGTTGAACTATCAGATCGTCTCATTCCAAATATAAAATATTGTAATGTTTCTTCAGTCAACTAGGATGCTCTTTTTCGATTTATAAATTAATTCTGAGAGGTAAATGCTATAACTTCTCCATGGAAAACCTAGAAAACTGACTGTTATATCAATAATTGTAAAGCAAATTATGGGAATACTCATAATCAACAATCACGAATTAAGCCCATGTGGCTTGTTCCGGTCTCATATATTCTCATTAAAAAAGTTGTATCCATCTCTTTTTACACGCTTTATATTAGCTTGACCCGTATATATGTAACGGAACCTTTCAACACGATTTTCACCCACTTAAAAACATGGGATCGACTTGAAACTTTGTATGCTTGTAAAGGACCAATGACAATACAATAATTTCATAATTTTTTTCTAAGATCCTGGCCAGGATCATGAGGACATAAAATAAATAAAGACCGGTATAATAGGTTACGGACGTATCAACTTTTTAGATTATCGTTGTGGTAGCTCAGTTGGTAGAGTGGTGGACTGTAGTGGATATAATTTCAGTAATCCATGGATCGCTGGCTCAAATCCGACCCGGATGATTTTTTAAGAAGAATATTACCTTTAGCTCATACTACAATAGTATCGAATTTAAAGATATTTACATTTTTAGAAAACCAAACTAAAAAATAAAAAATAAATAATAGTTTAAAAAACTAAAACAACACGCTTTATTAGAAAACCGAACTAAAAAATGAAAAATAATTTTAATTTCCAACACGCTTGGGATAAAATTAAAGTGGTCAACAAAAAATCATCTCCAACACATCTAGAATAAAACTAGAGTTATGTAAAAAAAAATAATTTTACCATCAAAAGCGTGTGGTGCTCTATATCAATTAATATATTTGATAATAAACACCAATTGGTAAAAGCAAAGTCTCTAAGAAGAAAACGTAAAAAACATAAAAAGTACCCCACGCTTTTGATGGCAAAATAATTTTTTTTTGTAGTTAATTCTAGTTTTATTCTAGATGTGTTGGAGATGATTTTTTTGTTGGCCACTTTAATTTTATCCCAAGCGTGATGGAAATTAAAATTATTTTTCATTTTTTAGTTCGGTTTTCTAATTAAGCGTGTTTTATTTTTTTAATCTATTATTTATTCAGTCTACCAAAATTCCTGCTTCCTTTCGGTTTTTAATTAAGTATAATTTTTGGTATTCGTTCATCTTTCATTCTTTGAGCATGTTCATTCCAGTTTTTTTCTAGATTATGTAAATAGTGACGATGAATAAAAATATTGTAAAGGAAAGAAAATATTCAGTTTGTATGTAGACGCTGTCATTGAGAAATGTGTTTCTTTTTAATGTTTAGATAAATGTGGTACCTTATAATAATAAATTAATTAATTCCATGGCGCGACAGGCCGAGAAGGCCCTTAGCATACCAGTCGGCTGCTGGCCTCACATCCACATGTGTCAATCACAGTGTAGGGGTGACATGTGGCCAGCATGTCGAGCCCCCAACCGTTATAGCTGGTTTTCTCAACCTACTTATTGTAGCTACCTAAATGCCTCACGATGCTGGGTGGGCACCGGTCCCATACTGGTCGAAATACCATGAGAATATTTCTTCCCCCATGGGAACTCGAACCAGCGCAAGTCCCGTAGCTTTGCGCCAAGGCATCCTGCCTTAACCACTTGGCTATGCGCGGGATATCTTATAATAAGTATTAATACTATTCTTTAACAAATTATTAGTGTCCATTTTACATTTTATAGATCCTAAATTATAGTGCTGTATAAGAACTATTTTAGGCACTTAAAATGCCTCTTTTTAGAGCCTAAATTTCCCCTGTTTAATGATACTTCTTATGTTTTCAAATAAGAGTAACCCTGGATATTAGTATACTAAAAATGTAATTTAATACTATCAACAACTTTCATAAGAACTTTAATTCCACTTATTATTAGCGTTAAATTAAAGGGGACGATGGAAGCTTCTTGTAGAAAAACAAAAGGGTAAAGTCCAGTTGGTAGACCAAGAATGAGGTAACCATGATTTGAGGGAAGTACAGGGGTCCCTCAGGGGTCCTCATCTAGGGGATATGTGGATGGCGACCACAAGGTGCCCAAGCTATGCAAAACATTTCTTCCACTTACTTGTGTTTTGCACTCTTTTAACTTTACTATCTAACCTCTCTTGGTTAACTCTTGTTTTTTCGACCCCGACGCTATTAGGGCATCCGAGGGCTAGGGAGTCCTTCCTTTCTTCCATTTCTTCTTTCCTTTATTTTCTTCTCTTCTCCAGAAAGCCTGACCAGAGGCTATAAGATGGCAGCCCCATCACTGGTCTTGCCTTCCTTTGGCCAGCAACCAATCGGAGGGACTATTATTATGCTTTCAAGTCTTATATGAGAATTTCCCATAAGGGAAAATTTTCTATAGGATCGTAACAGGCCTTGGCCTAATACTTGAAAGGAAGAAGAAGAAGATTATACAGGGGATGATTGGAATGGGGTGTGCGGAGATCTTATGTCCGTATGGCCATATACCAATGGGTTTGATAGTGCCATTGAGTTAGTTAATTAGCATACAATAAGAGAAATTGTGAACGTTGAAAAGGATATTGTACAAGAGATTGAAGAAATCCAACTAAAATGGTATGGACATATAATGAGAAGGAACACAGAAACAAACAAAGAAGTATTAAAATGGATACCACCTGGAAAAGCGAAACGTGGCAGACCAAAACCAACGTGGATAAAGGGAATTCAAGACAACATGAAGAAGAGAAATATGACAGAAGCAGACACACAAGATCAGGAAGTGTGGAAGAAAAAAAATGTATATTTTGGTTGAGTATACCTGTGTAAATAACAGAAACAATCCTGAATAAAAGAAAAAAAATATTTTAAGTGTATGAGTAACATTAAAGCTCTCTAAGCATTTCTGTGAACTCAACAGATAAACATTTGCATTGTATTATAATAGTTTTGCTGTAATGTTGTTGCATAATGTTTGCTCATAATATTATGGTTCTTTGCTGTTGAAGTGTGAGTTTGTAATTTCTGTATATCCTGGTAAAGTACACCATTAGAAGGTCAAGGTAACTTTTTTATTAGCTTCATAACTTTAAACATGTTCTCAATTTTCTCCAAGGCACTGGAGTTTTCCATGCATAAATATACAAATAAGCAATTAGCTCTCTAAGGTTGGTGTTCAAGAACCAAGCTCTCAAAGGCCATACCATCTCCGTCTTCTGTAAGCTGAGGCTTCCATCTTTCAGTTATTCCCGGAACTTTTTTAAAATATAAATTTCAACAATGGAGAAGAACTAAAACCTAGTATTGAATGCACTTATTTAGGAACAAAATTAGACCATTCAGGCGATAACATAGTGGAAATTAAAAATAGAATCGCACAAACAAGAACTAAAACCTAGTATTAAATGCACTTATTTAGGAACAAAATTAGACCATTCAGGCGATAACACAGTGGAAATTAAAAATAGAATCGCACAAACAAAACAAGCAATAAATGCTTTAAACTCTGTTTGGTGGAGCAAAAATATTACAAAAAATAGAAAATTACAAATATATCAAACCATAATTCAGAGCATTTTAACGTACGGTGCTGAAGTCTGGCAAATTCCTACCCGGGAAATGAAAAGAAATTTAAGTACAGAAATGGATGTTTTAAGAAGATCAGCTGGAAAATCTAGAATGGATAGAATACGAAATAAAGAAATAAGGGAAATTATGGGTGTACAAGAGGAGCCGGACATCATAGACATTATAGAAAAGAAAAGATTACAGTGGTATGGCCATGTCAAAAAGAATGCCAGAGCAAAGATTGCCAAAAATTGTTATGGAATGGATCCCAATGGAAAGGAGGAAGACCGAAGAAAACTTGGATAGAAGGGGTACAAGCCGCTATGGATATCAGAGGAATGGAGGAAGATCAATGGATGGACAGAGAGGAATGGCGTTTGGTTTCCGGAAGACGGCGGCAGCTGCCATGATACCGGATGATGATGATGAAATATTTGTTAGCACATGATGTTGAATAGAGTGAGCCAGTTAGAATAGGTTCTACATGACTCACATGATTAACCACGGGAGAAAAAAGGGCTGAGAGTCGCTCTTCGCAGAAAACTTGGTTCTTGAATACCGGCCTTATTCTACATAGATAGTATGTATATATCTTAAGAATCATATATATATATATATATATATATATATATATATATATTCATTCATTCATTCATTCATTCATTCATTCATTCATTTATTTATACTAGTTAATATCCGGCGGGCGCTGCTACGCCTAAATAACTGAAAATTAATGTGCTTTTATGTTTAGTTAAATAAGCAAGAGGAAAAATTTATATCGTAATTATTTTTAGATACCCCGTGCTGTTTACCCGGCGTTGGCTGGGAATCTACTCATCCCGATCTTTTTGGCATAAATGAACTGAAACACAAACATTAATGTACTTCTTATGATTAGTTGAATACGTAAGATGAAACATAATTATACATGTATATCGTAATTACTTTAAGATTCCCCGTGCTGATTACCCGGTGTTGCCCGGGAATCTACTTATCTCGATCTTGTTGGCATAAATAAGCCAAAAGACAAAATTCGTTATTGTGAGTTATCCGTAAAAGAATATTCGTCATGTGTTGCTATGCTTGCACAGGAATCTACGTACTTGTCTCGATCATCTTGGCATCAATGAAAGACAAAAATGGTTATTGTGAGTTACCCGTAAGAGATAAACATATGCTGTCACGGACTTGTTTGTAGAGCTTTTTGAGATATTAAATTCTGTGTGCATTAATTTTGTGTATTTGTTATGGTTTAGGCAGCGCAAGCCATTTAAGCGTCCAAAGAGCTACTTTTTTCACGTTTTCCACTGCAAAGGGCGATTTTTAAGGGTGTAGGAGTTGAGTATCACAACTCTCTTATAGCCTATGTTCATCCCGGGAATCTCCTGAACATTTTCCAAAAAGCCCCGTCACAATCGGATCAACGGTATGGCCACGCATAAAGTACGAACAAATAAACATTCATTTTTATATATTAGATATATTAGGCTCTGATATACAATATAAATGCCAGATAAACCAATTGGTAATGTGATCATAATCTTTGCACAGTTTTGGAATTCAACTTATCCCATGTTATATTTCTAAAATAAAATAAAAAATCTGTCTTGCAAACCTGTGTAAATTAATTCCTCAGAAAGTCAAATTTAAGGTCCCAATTTACTAGTTTATGGAATGTATATTTCTTCTGTTAAATTGGAGAAACTCAATTTATGATGCTACCTTATTTGGAAGTGTTAGACTGCTGTGAAAACAGATCAAGCATAACCCTAAATTTTTATATATATTTGCATATTGTGTAATTTCACAATAATATAAACAGTATCCACCAATTCATGTTTTCATTATTTTGTTAAAATATTAAATAAATTAAGCTGGTTTATCTTATAAGATATATTGACAATTTAAGGATTAATTGAAGGAGATAAAAAGGTCCATTTTTACCAGGTTGTAGAATCCGTCTGTTTACACTATGTTTAATACTAAAATGGACACTGAAATTGCAGAACATGAATACTTATTAATTTGAATTTAATTAAACTTAAAATTTTGATATAACTAGCTCACTGGCATTATCGAATCCATAGGTTCATGGCCGCTCGGACATAAGCTCTCCATTCATCCCTATCCTGAGCTAATGTTTTCCAACCATCCCCTGTATAATCTGCTTCCCTCAAATCATTGTTCATGTTATTCTCTCACCTCATTCTTGGTCTACCAACTGGACATTTTATGTTTATGAATTAGGAAATGGTTTAAGACATATTTGTTTTTCCAATATGTCCATATTTCCGAGTTGAATAAAAACAGAAACCATTCTTTACATAAGTGAATATTTCATTTTAAATGTGTTCCATATTTTATGGTAATAATTTATTTTATTAGCATCTGTATTTCAAAGCTGGATTCTTGGATTTCTGTGGAATCTTGAAAACAAGTTATGTTATTTGCACATTCTTTTGTTTTTGTTAATGCTGAACTTATCGATCAATCCCCTGCTACAATAGTCAGTGGTCTAAGGAATTAGCAGACCACAGTAAGTGGGTTTGTAGGGTTTAAGGATTTAACTTAACATCTTCTATTTAGTGGTTAACAAGCTATCAACAGTTTGCATGAACTTTGAGTGCTTCTTCAGTATGTATTTTTTTTTTCATTCAGTGTAGTAAATAACACTGGGCAACAAAAAATATTTTTATTTTGTCTCAGAGAGAAAAATATGTGATTTTGATCGTATTTTTTTCTCCTGAATTCAAATATGATATATTTTTCTCCATCACGCAAGGTTTCCGAGAGACAGGAATTTATAATTTCAAACACTTTAATATTTTCTACATTCATAACTACACAATATTCGAACATTCGGACTCACCTAGAAAGTAAGAAATGACGATTATCTGCTATATTTCGCCTATGGAGCATCCCCCTTGTTGGCCCAACAATAATCGGCCAGCATATTAGGATTCCATTTACCTTGATATCTCTTTTTAAATCCATTAATTGAAATTGAAATAAAAAAAACTGTGGGTGATGGAGAAATTCCGAATACATATTTGAAAACACGATAAAAACTGCATTAAGTACCACTATTGGTACTCATGAGACAGAAATCATGTTGACCAGTGTAATTGAAATACCATCAGATCCTATAATCGTATATGTAAAATTATGGTTGTATGTAAGTGATTTTTCGAATGAAGCACTGTCAACAAATGGTAAAGTCTTTTTTTTTCCTACCAAAAAAGTTTGCATCATTTTTATAAACAAAATTAGTCAATATTTTGAGAATGTTTAGTCCGTATGTATATACATATTTAGCCATTATTTATTACATATAAATCGTAGACTTGCTGACTAACTAACTCACTGGAACTATCGAACCCGGAGGTGCATGGCCGCAAAGAAATAAGCTCTCCATACATCCCTATCCTGAGCTATTGTTTTCCAAACATCCTATGTACAATCTACTTCCCTCAAATCACAATTAATGTTATTCTCCCATCTCATTCTTGGTCTACCAACTGGGCGTTTTCCTCTGGTTTTCCTACAAGAAGCTCCCATGCACGTCTAATTACTGAAATTTAATATGCACCCATTTCATGACTTGTTTATTAATATAGTCACACGCACACACACACACACACACACACACACACACACACACACACACACACACACACATATAGTGGTTTTCAGGTATGGGCCGAGTTTCTTAAATTAACTTCACAGATATTTACACAAAATTTCCAAATTAACTTTATTATTTATTTCACAACAATTCATTGATTCTACACAAATGTCTGCTAATAAAGTCTGTTCATTCAGATTTAATTTTATCACTCAGTTCTTAAAACTCGTTGACGGTTTCACTTAGAACATCTTCTTGTCTTCACTCTTCAGGCCACTTTTACTTGTCCACACTTTGGACATGACTACTACTCAATATATCCTCACACCTCCTTATATATGAGAGGGTTGGAATAATCTTTGTTGAGTACAATACTTGAGATCCGACATTTCCTGAAGAGAGGTATAGATTTTCACCATCGTCGAGAGCTCACAAATTTCCTTCCACCATACAAGGCAAGGTCTGACTCTCGCTGTATTCCACAAAATTAAAAAACAAGTCCAACAATGTGTTACAGTATATGAGAAAGAATTCCATGTAACAGTAGAAATGACATGAAAATTAAACTACTTGTATTTTCTTTTGACACCTCTCATGTTTGATGTTTGCAAACCTAGGTACAAAAAATGCAATATTGACATCTGGTGTTACCTCAGAAAGCTCTCTAAACATAAAATTCAATATAAAAAAATCTGAAGAAGTCTGTACAATAAATCATCGTTGCTAATTATTAATTTACGTACATTATTCAAAATATGCAAGTGGCTACATCTAAATAGAAGGGGCACCCAAAAAACAACATGATCACATCTAAATAACATTGTGGTATAAAAAATACAGCATAGTTATTTTTTAAATATTCATCATCATCATCATCATCATCATCATAATCATAGTACATTCACGAATTTAGGTCATTTGTTGACCTGTTTCGGACTCAAGAGAAACACCATCCAAAAAGTCTTTTGAGTGGATGTCCTGGTCTTCTTCTTCCTGCAGGTTGATGGCTTAACATTTGTTTGGTATCCATTCGATGAACATGTTACATCCATCTTGACTTATAATCAGAAATTTTGTTTTCTGAATGTTCCATGTGTAATTCTTCTAAGATGTCTTCATTTTTTTGTGATCTAGTAGTTTGTATCCTGCAGTCCTCCGAAGGTATCTCATTTCAGTAGATCTAAGTCTCTGTATATCCTTCTTCAATGTCATCACCTTCTCGTGGTATAACTCGTTTTTACAAACGAGGCTCCCAGGACCGAGTCACGGCGGTATAACAGTTCCATCGGGTACTGAGTAATTGCGGTATCCTAATGTCTGTCCAGATACTAAAAGATAGCAGCCCTACCACTGGAATACTTAGCGTCTGGCCAGTAATCCGTCCTAAGGAATCTCACCTTGCAAATCTCAACACAAAGGAATCCAGAAGGAATTCTTTTTAAATATTCATTGTTAAAAAAAAAATGTTTCTAATTTAAAATCATAGACTATGCCATGCAAAAAGGTTAGTGTAAATCTTAGCATGGTTGATTAAGGCAATATGCTACCAGCGAGAAGGCCGAGAATCCCAATTGGATGGGGGTTTTTAAACTAGCCTAAACTCTCTGATGGCAACATGGGCCTGGGGTTGACTGAGTCTCTAATTGAAATTAGTACTAGGGTTAAATGTGGCCACCATGCAGGGCTGGCAACCCAGCTGATATCTTGTGCTAATTGTCTAAAAAAGTGGAAGTTTTAACCTCCTACTACCCCAAGGGTCTTCCAAGGCATGTAATAGGATCACAATACCTTTATATAGAAGGGTTACATCAGTTACCTTTGCTTATAGTATGAGTTACCATTCTGTTCTTAATTTTTTTAGCTACTGCTTGTTTTAGTAACAACTTAAACTATGAATTTTGAAGTCCTTATATTATCTAATAATTACCTCTATTTTATATTTTCAAATATAATTTAACATTTTGAAAATACTGTTGTTTTATTCCTCTTCTCTGATTTGAAGAGTTATTTGCATGTAATAGGATCACAATACCTTTATATAGAAGGGTTACATCAGTTACCTTTGCTTATAGTATGAGTTACCATTCTGTTCTTAATTTTTTTAGCTACTGCTTGTTTTAGTAACAACTTAAACTATGAATTTTGAAGTCCTTATATTATCTAATAATTACCTCTATTTTATATTTTAAAATATAATTTAACATTTTGAAAACACTGTTGTTTTATTCCTCTTCTCTGATTTGAAGAGTTATTTGTTGCCAAAAAATATACATTTTAAATATAATACTAAACACAGACTAAAATTTTCTCTATTTTACAACTTGTATCATTACTAAGTGGTTTTGAGAAAAAAAACTTTGCAGTTGTTTGAAGACTTAAAAAACTTAAATATATAACTTAATTGCAAATGTTTCTTCAGTTATCATGGAATTCACCTCTCTCTCTTTCCATATAAATATATGTATATACCCTATTAATTTCTTATGTAGGTCTTATTGTCCCTTGAATGTAATTTTGTCTGAATCTAATATTAATATAAAATTTGTTAGATTTTATTTTCCTTCCTCGATATCATCTATACATTTGCCATTTTATAGATAAAAAAAATTGTAGGCGCTATTAATACTATTAATAAAGATCAATAACCCTATTAATACTATTAATAAAGATCAATTGTCATTGAAAACTTTTATAATACATAGATTTCAGATAGATTAGTATGTGCTTTTCTTTATTTTTCTTGTATTTTTTTGTAAATTAGTTTGGATCTAATATATCATTCATCTTGCTTTATTTATTTGTATTATTAGTATTAATTTTAATTATTATTTATATTATTATAATTAATACTCTCATTATTGTCAGTCTGATCAAATTTTCATTCATTATTATAATATTGTGATTATTGTATATAATGTAACATGTCTGACTTGGTTGAATCGACCAAGCTAAATAAATAAATAAATAGGCCTATTAATCCATCTATAGTAATGCTGCCCGCGGGGAGGTCTTTCACTGCAACCATAGCATTTTCATGCTATGCTTTGCAGCTTTACTAGGGAATTATAGGTGTGGTAGCTTCCCGTTGCTTTCCACACCGGTGAAGGATGATGGAATTATGATGATAATGATAAGGATGATGATGATGATGATGGCCGGATGATTTTCGGGGACCGTTGGGCTCTAAGCGTCCTGACATTCGTGTCACAGGTGAGGAAAAACCCTGAAAGAAACCTCACCCAGGAGCCTGTCCCGACCATGAATCGAACCCGGGCCCGCTGCGTGACAAGGCAGTACGCTACCCCAAGACCACAGTACCTATTAATACTATGAGAAATAATAGAATGACAGCAACACTCCATGAGAGTAATAAAAACTTCTTCACAAAGAAAATATTCTGACATGGATGGATTATAAAAGAGAGAGAGGAAACATTGTAAATGGCAAAGACATCATATAATAAATTGGTTCAGTTGAATGAAATTATAAGACAAAGCAATTATTTTATCCTGCATACTAGGATGTGTAAGAATAGAGTGTTATGTTTTATCCTTAATAGATATTGTTGGCTTGGTAAAGTAATTGTTAGTTGTGCAATAGCTTCAATACTGGCGTTAATTTATATAGCATGCTATAAAATAACTTATATAGCCTTCCATAAAAGTAATTTATTGACATGAATTTATGTTCAACTTATATTCTCACGGTGATACTCCAAGCATTAATAATAATAATAATAATAATAATAATAATAATAATAATAAAAAGAAAGTGATCCCACAACAGACCCGGAGGCCCTAGGGGTAGTAGGAGGTTAAGGCTCCCACTTTTTCTAGACAATCGACACTTTATGTCAGCCGGGTTGTCAGCCCTGCGTGACGGCCGCCTTTACCCCCCAGAACAAGCGTCTGGTACTCATTTACGTTAGAGGCTGAGTCGACCCCAGGGCCATAATGCCGCCAGAGGGTTTGGGTCAGTTTAAAAATCCTGACCCCAACGGGACTTGAACCCTCGACCCTCCGGCTTGTAGCTCAGTGCCTTAACCACTACGCTACGGCGTGCCCCATAATAATAATAATAAATATTAATAATAATAATAATAATAATAATAATAATACTAATAATAATGATAATGATAATGATAATGATAATAATGAAAATGATAATGATGATGAAAATAATAATAATAATAATAATAATAATAATAATAATAATAATAATAATAATAATAATAATACACGAACTAGAATTTATAAAACACTGGCCAGACCCATATTATGTTACGGCAGTGAGACCTGGACAATTCACAGTGTAGATGAACAAAGACTAACTGCGGCAGAAATGAAATTTATGAAACGTACTGCGGGCTATTCAAGGACAGACCATAAAAGGAATTCTGACATTCTCAAAGAATTACAAACAGAATCAGTCCTGGAATATGTACAAAAATACAGAAACAACTGGAAATCTCACGTACGAAGAATGAGCAGAACAAGAATACCACGTCAGATCTTAAATTACCAGCCACCAGGCAAGAGATCTTTGGGCAGACCCTTCAAACGTTGGTTTGAGACCGTAACAGACCACTAGGTCTATCACATGAAAGGAAGAAGAAGAACAAGAAGAAGAAGAAGAATAATGATAATATTAATAATATTAGTAATAATGATGATATTAATAATTATTATAATGATATTAATAATTATTATGATGATAATAACTTGCTAGAAAATATCCATATAGATAACAACAAAACAAAAATTAAACATCTTTTTTTTGTCCAATGCCACCAGGTTGTCTTTTATGACATTTGTGGCTTTCTCTCCGGGAATTCAGAGAATTGTATCCCATTTCTTAGGTTGGGGCACCTGAAAGGAAGAGTTACGTTATCCCGATGATATGATGGTTGATAAATGTTAATAAAGTGCCAGGAAAGAGCCTTTAACTTAAACTTAATCTAAATTCCAGACCATGGGCAACCATAGGAATAATTCCCTAGAAGGAAAAATTCCTTTGGTCTGACAGGGAATCGAACCTGGGACCTCATGAACCTCCTCTATATGAAATATACAAATCATTTTAGTATCATGAGAAATCCCAATGATGAATTATACTCTTTGAAAGACCCAGATATTAATAGTGAGATGACGTTTTGCAACAAAAGTCAATATAGTTGAGGACGACTGTTTTATCAGGTACGAATTTTAAAATTTTAACATCTTGATGACACTACACCTCTCAATATGAGAGCTATAGGGTACTCTTGTATGTAATAGCTTATTCGTTTATTGGTTAATGTGACACTGGTCTGGCGAGGTCTGGTAACACATGGTACATGAAAGCATGTGCTGCATATACCCCATTCATCATGTTCTACGTGATGGGCAGGAAAAGACACATCATTATCACTTCCCCCTACATAACCTTGAGGCGCATAGGCTATCTCTGTTCTGGTCATTACAGACTGATTGTAACAAGCTTTATGTTATACCACAAGACTTTTAATCTCAACTCTTTTGATTTCTATTATTAAACTATTGAATCCAAACTTTTAAAAGAGTCCCAGTCTGAGCGTATAATTTTTCTCTTGAAATACGATTTATCCATCATTGAGATGTATGAAATGAATAATAAGAACATTGAAAGAAGCAGTACTGGCTTTATAATGTAATATAAAATTCCCAATTAAATGTCTTCTTAATAAAGAAGCCGCCATTTGCAAAGATAGAAGCAAATGTTTCATAGCATTTGGTGCATGTGAATTGCATCTAGATTGGAACTCGCCCAGATAGCTCAGTCGGTAGAGCATTGGACTAGAAAGCCAAAGGTCCTGGGTTCGAGTCCCAGTCTGAGCATACAATGTTTCTCTTCAAATATGATTTATCCATCGTTGAGATGTATGAAATGAGTAATAAAAACATTTTAAAAGTAAGTTGGAAAAATATAATCATGAAGCTTGAAAATTAGGAATGTTCATTTCTTTTTTATTACCTCTGTTTGACTTTTTTGTTTTTATATTATTTATTACATTTTATTTAATACATAAGTATAACCACACAGATACCCCAGACATGATGAAATATGGATAACACCCTTTAGAGAAAAATATGCTTATCTAAGTTAGGGAACTGAATCAATACCTATAGTAATCAGAAATGCTAAATACGTGTTTAGGAGCCAGTTTTTGAAAGGTCTTTCAGTTATAATATTTATTCATTTCTTCATTAAAAGTTCCAAAATTTAAAAAAAAGTGATGAGTTAACTTGTTTCTTTATTTCAGTCTATTTGTCTTTTACAATTATGTTTGATTATTTAGTATTGCAATGAATCATTTGTTAAAATTCTCCTCAAGGTTTTGAATATGCAAACTTTTGAATGATGACCTAATTCCTCATACACAGCATATAATTATGGTATAACGACTGTCTCAATAGTTATGTATTTTAAAGCTTTCATTTTATAGTCTTGATGAGTCATTGTCAATATTATCACGTGATAACTGAACTACTGGAAGTAAATATCAATGAAACTAAATATATGGTCACACGTAGAAATACATTATATAATGGAAATGGACAGCTAATGACAAATGAGAGAAATTTTGAGGAAGTGGCTGAATTCAAATACCTAGGAACAATAATCACAAATAGGAATGAGATGCACAAAGAAATTAAACATAGGCTCAATTCTGGAAATGCGTGCTATTATGCATTGCAGAGACTCTTGATGTCCCAACTCCTTTCAAAAAACGTTAAACAGAAAATATATAAAACTATTATTCTACCAGTTATATTATATGGATGCGAAACATGGACTCTTACTTTAAGGGAGGAAAGGAGATTACAAGTATTTGAGAATAAAATACTTAGGAAAAATTTTGGACCAAAGAGAGATGAACAGACAGGTGAATGGAGAATTCTACGAAATGAACTACATGGTCTTTATAGGAAGCCAGATATAATAAGAACAGTTAAGTCTCATAGACTGCGATGGGCAAGACATGTTGAACGTATGGGGAATGAAAGACTTGCGTGGAAGCTTCTTGTAGGAAAGCCAGAGGGAAAACGCCCAGTTGGTAGACCAAGAATGAGGTGGGAGAATAACATTAACTATGATTTGAGGGAAGTAGATTATACAGGAAATGATTGGAAAACATTAACTCAGAATAGGGATGTATGGAGAGCTTATATCCGCGCGGCCATGAACCTACGGGTTCGATAGTGCCAGCGAGTAAGTAAGATACGAGTAACTGAACTAAACACATGCGCTAAAATTTAATATTGTAGTGTGAAACTTTCACAGAAACTTTGTAGAATTTTCAGCACTGCAGTTTTAATGTATCTTAGAAAAAACAGCTTTACAGCATAGTAAATTAACATTTTGGGTCATTAACAACAAAAACAAATAGGTATCTTTTGGCAACAGAAATTGATTTATACGAAGGGCAGCAAACATTTCAAGAAGAGAAAAAAAATAGAAATCAGTTTTAAGAGAGAAAATGAAGATTGAAGACACTGTTTTACATTATAAAACTCGGCAATTAAGATGGTACGGACATGTCCAGCGAATGGAAGAGGTTCGGCTACCAAAATGTGTTTTGTAATGGAAACCTGAGGCAGAGGAATACCTAGAAGTTCCTGGAGTCAGGGAATATATTCGTACATGAAGGAGAAACATCTACAACCAGGAGGTTTGATGGACCGACGAAATTGACTATTAGGAACCGGATGATGTCAGACATTAATCAACGGATGATCTATCTATCTATTGATAAATTATGTAAAATTAATAAATTTAAAAAATATATTCACTTCCTAATAAAACATACTAAAATTGGTTTCTTTTTGTGGCAAATAATGTAACAATATATAATTAAGCTTAATCTAATGTAACATTATGAGCGAATTGAATCGGGCAGTAGCATTTGAGAAGGTCTTGGGGTAAAACTCGATTGCCATCTATCTTCACAGTTTTTTTATTGTTTTCCTCATTTGTGAAGACAAATGATGGTTTGGAATTCCATTACCAGGACCATTCCATCACATTAGTTTAAAACACCATTTCACAGTATCTCCCAACTCCTTTCAAAAAACGTTAAACTAAAAATACGAGTATATAAAACTCTTATTATACCAGTTATATTATATGGGTGCGAAACATGGACTCTTACTTTAAGGGGGGAAATGAGATTACGAGTATTCGAGAATAAAGTACTTAGAAAATTTTTGGACCAAAGAGAGATGAACAGACAGGTGAATGGAGAAGACTACATAACAATAAACTACATGGTCTTTATAGGAAGCCAGATATGATAAGAACAGTTAAGTCCCGTAGACTACGATGGGCAGAATATGTTGCACGTATGGGGAATAAAAGACTTGCATGGAAGCTTCTTGTAGGAAAGCCAGAGGGAAAACGTCCAGTTGGTAGACCAAGAATGAGGTGGGAGAATAACATTAACTATGATTTGAGGGAAGTAGATTATACAGGGAATGATTGGAAAGCATTAGTGCCAGTGAGTAAGTAAGTATTTCACAGTATCATAAAAAAATAATCATTGAATGTCTTCAGGCAACAAAATGACAAACACTCCACTGGAAACAAACAGCCTACTGGATAACCCTGAAGGTCTTAGATAAAATAAGTTGAAGTTTCTATAAATAAGAATTGAATTGAAAGCTTTATTTCATTCTTGATTCATACAGAATTGAAAGATGCTTTGTTTAGGTTTTGGTTTCATCATCCATAGAAATATAATTTTTACCTTCTCTCTAATTCGTCATACCATTCTTTGTTATGTAGGGAAATCTGTTTTGTACTACGTTACAATGTTCTCAAATTAATTAACTTTTCCTATTTTCTACTTATTGATTCTTCTTTTACCATCTGATTAAGCCCTTGAGATTAAAGTTTTCATTCGAGAAACATTTGAAAGAGTTTTATTTTACAGAATTATTATATTATTATTGGAATTATCATTCAAATTGAGTTGATTAATTACTATCAATTTGTATTTGTTTTTAAGTTTTATTGTTTATTTTAAAGTTATTAGTTATTCAACTGTATGAAATTTATGTTTTTTATAGAGTATATTATTAATAAAACAACATTTTAATCAAAATTACAGTGGAAATAATAGTATGAGGTAATTTACAATTTATAAAGTGAGTCAGATAAATATTTTTTCCACTCCCATCATAAAGCTTCTTAGTTTTAAGGGTACCGGTTGCAAAGGCCTTCGCCTCCTTAGTCTGCTGACAATGGAGTTGAAGGCCTTTGAAACCGGTAATTTGAAAACACGGAGCGTTATGTGGTGAGATGAAAAACATTTATCTAGCTCAATTTATAAAATGAAACACATGTTTGTTTTAATTTACTTCTTGTACTACACATTAGAATATTACATATGAAATTATATTTAAAAATAGATTATCCACTCTTAGGAAGTGTAACATGAAGACATCATCATCTTTCTGAATTTAGCTGAAATTAAAAATGTTGATACTGGCACTTTGTCACATTACAGCATTAACTATACAGTATTCATTGTGCTATATCTATCAAAAGGAAACATTCCAAATATTCATTTAGAGGAAAACTTGAGTTTCTGAAATCTAAGGCTAAATTACTCGTAGTTTTTTGTTAAAGGCACATGTTTTTGTTATGTATTTTATATTCTGTACTTTATCATGGAATTTCGGCCAATATGGGACCAGTGACCACGCAGCATCATGAGGCATTTGGATAGCTACAATAAGTAGCACCTTCAGGTTGAGAAAATCAACTATAATGGCTGGGGGGTCCGACATACTGACCACATGTCAGTCCTACACTGGCTGGATGATCGTCTCTCACTGTGATTGACAACTGTGGATGTGAGGCCAACAGCCGGCTGGTTGACCAAGGGCTTTCTAGGCCTGTTGCGCGGTGGAGAAAAAAACATATATTTTAATTACTTTTCAAAAGCTGAGATTAATATTACTTCTTAATTTACTCGTATATTGACGAAGAAAGAATTATAATATTATAATGATATTGTGAAAAAAAAAGTGTCTGAACCGGGAATCGAACCGTGGACCTCTAGTTCTACGTACTAGTGTGCAGCCCACTACACCGTTCTAGACTTGCCACAAACATTAAGAATTCTTTCCACATATACATATCTGTAATTCTCGTTTCGTCCGCTGCCAGGTAGGTGTCACTACCATCGTCAACGGCCGCCTTCGTTTAGAAGGATCTATACCGGTATTTGAGAATTTTACACCACCACTTTTATAAGCAGTAAACGATATTATTTAACAGTTTCCAATACTGCTATTTTAACACAATTCCAATAATGGATCATATTATAATGATATTGTGAAAAGAAACATTAATGTCTGAAGCAGGAATCGAACCGTGGACCTCTAGTTCTACTTACGAGCCCACTACACTATTCTAGACTTCGCATAAACATTAACAATTTTTTTCCACATATACAAATCTATAATTCTCGTTTCGTCCGCTGCCAGGTAGGTGTCACTACCATCGCCAACGGCGATAGATCATGTGCATTTTATATATTATGCCTTAGATTTCAATTAATTACATAATGTATTACAAACTGTCCACCGCTGTGGTCTCGGGGTAGAGTACTGCCTTGTCACGCAGCGGGCCCGGGTTCGATCCCGGTCGGGACAGTTTATTTGGGTGAGGTTTTTATCGGGGTTTTTCCTCACCTGTAAGACAAATGTCAGGAAAATTTTAAGGCCCAAACAGTCCCCAAATCATATGGCCATCGTAATCATCATCATTCATATTCATCTTAGGTTGAGCTTAGGATTAGGGATTCTCCTGGCGCACCATTACCATCATCATCCATCATATCATCGGGGCAACGTAACCCCGCCTTCCAGGCGCCCCAACCTCAGAAATGGGTTACAAGTACACCATCCCAGGAGAGAAACCAGGAATGTCGAAAGACAAACCTGGGGCATTTGAAAAAAGTATATATATATATTAGAAGTCCCGGCCACGCGTTGCTGTGGCTAAGGTACATGTTAAAAATTTAAATTAAGTTGCTGTCTTTCAGCCAGATTATTTAAAACTAATACTCACACACGAAATTAATAATATTGAAAATAAAATAAACACTGAACACACTTAAATTATGAAATAATCAATATTTGTAATTCAATTGAAATTCGCGGTTGCAACAAAAAGCACAGCCATCTGGATCTCTCTTTGTTAAATAATAAACCAATTACCTTACCAAATTACCTTACACCGCCATCTGTTAGAATCGTATGGAACTCATAGATAATTACACCGCCATCTGTTAGAATCGTATGGAACTCATAGATAATTACACCGCCATCTGTTAGAATCGTATGGAACTCACAGATAATTATAACTCTTTGTTAAATAATAAACAAATAATTTGCAATAAAAAATAATGCAACTATAAATTTAGTTATAAACTACCCTAAGTCTCAAGTTGGATCAAACAGTACGCAGTGTGCAAAATCTTATTAAAATCGGTTTAGTAGTTTAGGATTCCATCCCGGACAAACAACGTGACACTAAATTTTTATATATTAAAATATATTACAAACTGCCAGCATTCTTTAGAAGATCACTATTGAAGAAGAAAATAGTAAATGGTGTTTATAATGCCTTGTGTGATATATCATGAAGTGAACATTTGACATCAGACTTTATAGCTACTCAGAATACATAAGCTGTGAGTTCTACTGTATTATCAGATGCCCATATCGGCCGGGGTCGATGGATTTTTTCGGACGGAAAAATTCAAGGATATAATCTTCCGGGAGCGACTTTAAGCTGTGGGTCCCGAATCTGAAGATTTTAAGGCTCGTAAAAGATCCTTAAGCCTGAATAAAAATGCCTGTAAGCAAAATTTACCGACCTCAACGTCCTAGTAATACCTGAGTTGACTGTTAGATGTCTTATTGACTCAGTGTGTTGACTGAATGCCATTCATGACATTTACAGGCAAATAATGTAACTAAAATTAACTTGATCTAGTAACTCCTAACGAAGGAGAGGCTATGGCTCAACATTGTGCTACGTCATTAATAATAAAATAAATATTGTATTGTGTAGTCATATATTTTGTATAATTTTTTATAATGAAATATTAAATTAAGATTAATTGGTAAATGACTTTTTTATTAACAATTAATAATAATTGATATGACAAATTAAATAATGGAAATGGACAGCTGATGACAAATGAGGGAAATTTTGAGGAAGTTGCTGAATTCAAATACGAGTACCTAGGAACAATAATCACAAATAGGAATGAGATGGACAAAGAAATTATACATAGGCTCAATTCTGGAGATTCGTGCTATTATGCATTACAGAGTCTTTTGATATCCCAACTCCTTTCAAAAAACGTTAAACTGAAGATATATAAAACTATTATTCTACCAGTTATATTATATGGATGCGAAACATGGATTCTTACTTTAAGAGAGGAAAGGAGATTACGAGTATTTGAGAATACAGTTCTTAGGAAAATTTTTGGACCGAAGAGAGATGCACAAAAAGGTGAATGGAGAAGACTACATAACGATTAACTACATGGTCTTTATAGGAAGCTAGATATAATAAGAACAGTTAAGTCTCGTAGACTGCGATGGGCAGGACATGTGGCACGTATTGGGGAATGAAAGGCGTGCATGGTAGCTTCTTGTACGAAAACCAGAGGGAAAACGCCCAGTTGGTAGACCAAGAATGAGGTGGAAGAATAACATTAACTATGATTTGAGGGAAGTAGATTATACAGGGAATGATTGGAAAACATTACTCTGGTTGGGGAAGTATGGAGAGCTTATGTACGAGCGGCCATGAGCCTACGGGTTCGATAGTGCCAGTGAGTAAGTAAGTATGACATATTAATAAATAAATTATAAACCGCACGGAAGGAGAAATGTTGGACGCCCACATAAAAAATGGTCTGAACAATTTTTACAATTCTAGCTATCATGAAACCGGAATGTGCCAACAGGCTTAATCCCTGAATGATGATGATGGTTAATGGATTATGACATTGAAAGCGAAACTGGATAACTGAGCTAAACTATGAAATCCGGTCATGTTGCTCAGTCCCTTTATCCAAACTCAGGACTTATTGAGATATCAAATGCTGTTATCTGAGTTAGCTCCATGGTACTCAATTCAATAGTGTTTCAAATACAATTTCACACATCTTTGTAGATAAAGCATTACGAGTATTTTATATTGTATTAAGAATTTTAGTAGTTAATTAAGTCAGATAAGCAAAACATTTAGATTTGTTTTTGCAATCTACTAAATAAGTTCTTGCATATCGGTTTCATTTTTATACTTTAAATGTAATTAAGGTATTTTAATTATCATAGAATATCTTGAAAAGAAAACCTGCAAGAATTTAATAATACCTCTTAGCAAATAATTTATATAATTTGATCTAATTAAGTCAAAAGTGTATTTATCATCTGTATAAAGATAAGGGTAATTGGATGGTTATCGTGAGGCTAAGTGAAATAAAGTGACAATCTTGAATCTATTATTCTTATAATTTTGAGAAAATTTAGTAAAATGTTGTTCAGTAAATTGTTTGAATGAAATTGGAATCCAGGCTCCCAATATATATATATATATATATATATATATACATATTTATATTATTCAATGCCCCAGGTTGCCATTTCTACATTTCTGGTGTTCTCTCCTGGCACTGGCTTAATTGTAACCCACTTCTGAAGTTCGGGCGCCTGGAAGGCGGAGTTACGTTACCTCGATGATATGATGGGTGATAAATAATAATGAAGCGCCAGGAGAGTTCTTAACCTAAATTTAAACTAAATTCCAGACCATGGGCAACCACAGGAATAATTCCCTTTAAGGAAAAAATCCTATGGTTTGACCGGGAATCGAACTCTGATCACTAGCCCATGAGGCTGGTCTCCCAGTAGATTTAACAGAGAACATAATGATTACTTTTCCAGAATGAAAGTAAAATTTCTATTTTTGGCAGTTTTATTTATTGCTTGAGATTTAATTAATTTTCTTGAGATTTTGAGTCCATTATTATTATTATGCCTAATAGAAAATTCAAGGACATTTAAACAGTCCACATTGCTCCTAATTGTAAAATTTCCAATCTCGGGACAAGGAGGGACGGTGATTTATAATTTTTAATTGTTAAATTGTGCACCATATTCATGGATTAAATTGCAGTTCATATATTGAAGTACTATTAGGTGATAGCGATGAAGTACTAAGGCCAACACGCACACACTATTGAGTAACACTAAGAAATTGGGACTGGAAGTAAATATAAATAAAACTAAATATATGGTCACACATAGAAATACATTACATAATGAAAATGGTCAGCTAATGACAACTGAAGTAAATTTTCACGAAGTGACTGAATTCAAATACCTAGGAATAATAATCACAAATAGGAGTTAGATGCACAAAGAAATTAAACATAGGCTCAATTCTGGAAATGCGTGCTATTATGCATTGCAGTGACTCTTGACGTACCAACTCCTTTCAAAAAACGTTAAACTGAAAATACGTACATAAAACTATTATTCTACCAGTTATATTATATGGATGCGAAACATGGACTCTTACTTTAAGGGAGGAAAGAAGATTACGAGTATTTGAGAAAAAAGTTATTAGGAACATTTTTGGATCAAAGAGAGATCAGCAGACAGATGAATGGAGAAGACTTACATAACATTGAACTACATGATCTTTATAGGAAGCCAGATATAGTAAGAACAGTTAAGTCTCGTAGACTGCGATGAGTGAGTTAGTTATATTGACAAGGCATGTGGTACTGTTGGTAGGGATTCGTCCGTGGAGGACGACGTTAAGCCTGCCCCAGCTCCCTAGATGCTTTTCAACAGGAGTAGGGTATATGCCGGCACCGGGTATCACATTCTCTTCATTATCTTTATTCACAAAGCAATCATAATGTATTTTAAAAATCTTGATACATCATCTACATAAAGCAGTGTGCTGAAATGATATCTAAATTAAAAATAGATCATATTCAAGCCAGCTGTCAGTCCAGCATGGAACTCGAAGCATGAAAACTGCAGTGGATGGCATTAGAACACAGACAGGATATTTAAGTGTTTTTAAGATCTATGAAGTAATGCTTGTAAAAATAATCCTCAAATGTAGAGAGTGTCACTGAAGATTTATTTGTAGTAGGCTTATTAATTTAAATATTATTTTATTAAATTATATATAATTGAGTTTTTTTAAATATAAACTATCTGTATTATGATTCAGTTTTTGAATTCTATTTTGGAGGAGTCAAAATGCCGTGAAAATAAAATTACGTTACCTGTATGATTTTACTTACATGTTTTGATTCATCACTTTATGTAAATTATGGAATTATATATGGGTATTTTTATTATTACTATTAACTTTAGAATTGTATAACATAAGTAATTTTACATATATGGGGAATGAAAGACGTGCATGGAAGCTCATTGTAGGAAAACCGGAGGGAAAACGCCCAGTTGGTAGACCAAGAATGAGGTGGGAAAATAACATTAACTATGATTTGAGGGAAGTAGATTTTACAGGGAATGTTTGGAAAACATTAGCTCAGGATAGGGATGTATGGATAGCTTATGTCCATGCGGCCATGAACCTATGGTATCGATAGTGCCAGTGAGTTTGTTAGTTAGTTAGGTAAATTTACATGACATATGTATTTTTGTCACAATATTGTATTAAAATAATATTTTTTATCGTATTAATATAACGATTGTTTAATTTATATTAATTATAATAAGTATTTATTAAATTATACAACTAGTACTAATGATATTAAATAAATAATTTACCTAATAATAATAATAATAATAATAATAATAATAATAATAATAATAATAATTTTATTAATATAAATAACTGTTGTCATATTATAGTATTATTAGGTTATTATATTTTAAATTTATATTAAATGTTAGAATATTGTATTATTACATTATAATACCGTAAATATAAATTAATAGTTATGTATAAATGGAAGAAGTACTATTTTAAACAGCCTACATTTAGAAATAAAACAATCTGAAATAAAAAAAACATATTAATATAATGTAATGTAATGAATGATTTAATATATTGCAATACTAGATATTAGATAAAATAGAGACGTACGGCCAACATTTTGTGAAAGCGTTGTCCCGACGAGTATGAGAAGAGCCGCGGTCGTGATTGTTAAGCGCTGCATGGTAAAACTTGACACCTTCACTAGGAAACAAACTGACTGGACCGCGGATCTGCGGACCAACGCTTAAAAGCGCAGTGATCTCCCCTCCTCTATTTGATCAGTCGATTAATGTTACATCCTTCTCCATTACTGCGCCATCATCGAGACCCTGCTCTTTGCCACTGCTCATTTCATTTCTCAGAACAAAATGTAGGTCTACTCAAAATACATAAACACACATTTCTAAGAATGTATTTACTTTTATTTTGTCATGTGTAATAAATCCCATGTTTGTTCTTTTCTGGCAACAGAAAACTCATCACAACTAAAATTTCGTAATGCTGATCCATAAACATTTGTACAAGGATCGTCCTTAAATAAAACTTTAAATAAATGGTAAATGGAAAAGTGGCATAACTTATAGTTTTCGAAATTATTCTAATAATTACTGGATAAATAAGATTATATTTAATGTAAACGTACTAGCTGCAGCTCATAACAATCATATCGTGAATGCCGTAAGTTGTACCCATGAATATATATATATATATATATATATATATATATATATATATATATATATATATATACATATATATATATAAAATATGACATGAAAAGAAAAATAAATGCCTGAGTCGGGATTTGAACCCGAGTCTCTAAACTCTGTACGTTTAGCGCTATAAACACACACGCACACGCACGCGCACACACACACATACACACACACACACACACACACACACACACATATATATATATAAATCTTCACCAATCCAACTCACTAGACACAAAAATGAATATATGTATATATATACATATATATAGTCCACCGCCGTGGTCTCGAGGTAGCGTGCTGCCTTGTCACGCAGCGGGCCCGAGTTCGATCCCCCCGGTCGGGGCAGTTTTTCTGGGTGAGATTTTTATCGGGTGTTTTCCTCACCTGTAAGACAAATGTCAGGAAAACGTTAAGGCCCAAATGGTCCCCGAAATCCTATGGCCATCATCATAATTCTTATCATCATCATCATTCTTATCATCATCATCATCATCATCCTTCACCGGTGTGGAAAGCAACGGGAAGCTACCACACCTACAATTCCCTAGTAAAGCTACAAGCATAGCATGAAAATTCTAGGATTGCAGTGAAAGACCTGCCCTCGGGAATAATTACTATGGGTAGATGGATGGATACACACACACACAAGCATAGTGTTCTGCCCAAGACCATAGCTCTTTCAATGCAAAACTCAGCATTCTCAACTCTTTCCTTAACTCTGCCTTCCTTTTTGTAGCCGCATACAAACCATTTATTTTAATATTGCCTTTCACCCCATGTCTTTTTGTGCCTCTAATCTTCTTTCCGTTGACAATTCCTTCTAGGGCATCCATCAGCAGGCAGTTTCTTCTTAGCCAGTGGCCAATCCAATATATTTTCCTCTTCTTTATGAGTTCCAGCAATGCTCTTCCTTCACCCACTCCGTCCAGCACATCTTTATTTTTTATTTTGTCGTTCCATTTTATACGATCCATCTTACTTCATATCCACATGTCAAAAGCTTCCAGTCGCTTTTCCTCATTCCGTCGTAATGTCCAGTCTCTTCACCATACAATGATACACTCCACGCAAAGCAATTCACTAGTCTCTTCCGTAATTTTTTTTGCCAAAGGTCCACAGAAAATGCTTCACTTCTTGTTAAAAGATTATATATATATATATATATATATATATATATATATATATATATATATATATAGGTCGCATATTTTCGCAGCCAATCTCGGCATATAATAGTCATTTAAGAAAATTAAGATCGAGTTCGTCACCAGGAGTGGGGGTTAACCTGAAGCGAAAATTTGAAAACAGTTCTAACGACAACAATGTTCGTAGTGTTTTCCGCAACGAAGCTTGGGATATATCAGTGAAACAAAAAGCGAGAAAGATAATCTCCGAAAATCAGCGAAATCGATCCATTAAGAGTAAGAATTTATATGAAAATCAAATTTTCTGTCATTGGTATATATCCAGTAACTTGATTGTATTAATATAAATCTGCGTATTTATGTTAATAACGCTTGCTATTATGCATTATAGGGATTCTTCCAGTTTTATGGATGCGAAACATAATTTCTTACTTTGAAAGAAGAGAAAAACTGTGGGTATTTGAGATAAATGCTTAGGAGAAACTTTGGATCAGATACGAACAGACAGGTGGATGGGGAAAACTACATAATAGTGAGCACTGGCCTTCATGGGAAACTAGATTTATTAAGGACTGGTAGGTCCCGCGCCGTAGCCGAGCGGTTAAGGTAGGAAGCCTTGGCGCAGAGCTACGGGACTTGCGCTGGTTCGAGTCTCCATGGGGGAAGGGATTTTCTCATAGTATTTCGGCCAGTATGGGACCGGTGCCCACCCAGCATCGTGAGGCAATTGGGTAGCTACAGTAAGTAGCGGCTCCAGGTTGAGGAACCAGCTATAACGGCTGGGGGACTCGACATGCTAACCACATGTCACCCCTACACTGGCTGTTGATCATCTACCTCTGTGATTGACACATGTGGATGTGAAGGGCCAGCAGCCGGCTGGTAAAAGGGCAACCGCTGAAAAGTGGAAAGACCCTCAATCGGAATCGGAAATCTGGTAGACTGCGATGGGGAGGACATGTGGCAAACATATGTAATGGAAGAGGCATGAAATATTCTTGTGGGGAAACTACAGGGAAATCGTCTAGTTGAAATGCCAAGAATGAGATGGGAGAAGTAATATTTATCACGATTTGACGGATGTGAATTTTAGGCCTACAGGGAACGATAGGGAAACAACAGTTCATGATAGGGATGCATGGAGAGCTTATCTCGGTGCGGCCACGAATCTCCGGGTTCAGCAATACCTTAAACATTTTTAAAATAATAATATAAGTACCTTTTTATACCCGTCTTCCTCAATTAGAATGGATTTTTGTTTAAAAACTTCGTTAATTTTTAAAATCATGACGGCCTTTCAAAATATGTTTCATCTTGTGCATGCTATTTGGTATTTTATCATTGTATGTTCACCGTTAGAGAAATAAGATTTATCTCCGTTCAAATTATAAAGTGGAAACTACAGTTTATTACTGTATAATTACACTGCTCAAAACAATCAGAGGAACACTATGAAATATGCAAATATTTTTTCATTGGATAAAGGTACAAACATGAAATTAATAAAGTACATTATTTGTGGTTATTTATTTATTTATTGATCATGTCAGTAAAAACAAATGAATAACGCTGACAATTAACTTTTCAAATAATTCCGCTATGTAAGCAATTGAATCTTGTGCTTATTTTTCAAAGTTAAACACTCGTTATATAGAGTTAGTATCGTGTTTGGCCTCCACGACATTCGATGACAGTTTGGCAACTTCGTGGCATGCTCCCAATAAGATTCTGGATTTCCTCTTGCGGGATATTCTCCCATTCCTCCTTCAGAGCATCTCCAAGTTGCTGCAGAGTTTGTGGAGCTTGATGTCGGTTCCTGACCTTCCTGTCTAGAAGATCCCACAAGTGTTCAATAGGGTTGAGGTCTGGGCTGACCGCTGGCCACTCCATTACCTCAATTTCATTCCTCCTCAGGAAATCCCTGGTGACAGCCGCAGAATGTGCCCTGGCATTATCCTGCATAAACAGAAATCCAGGGCCTACTCCAATGGCAGCAGGTACTACATGCTCTTCCAGAACGTGCTCGATATACCGGACAGCATTCAGTCGCTGGGGAACAAATACAATGTCCGTACGATTGTTGTACATAACTCCGGCCCACACCATTATGGAACCTCCTCCGAATCTATCAATTTCCTGTACAGTCTCTGCAAAAAATCTTCCTCCTGGCCGTCCCCACACCCACAATCGACCATCACAACGTGTAAGACGATACCTGGATTCGTCCGAGAAGAGCACAGACTCCCAGTGGTTCAGGTTCCAATCACCATGGTTTTCAGCATACGTACGTCTTGCTGCCTTATGCCCATTTGTTAAGCGTGGTTTTTTAACGGGCCTTTTTGGAAGAATATTCTCTTTCCTTAATCTGTTCCTTATGGTAAGGTATGAAACCCGGATTCCGGAAGCCATATGAAGGTCATTCTGCAGGTCTTTTGCAGTTTTTGTACGCTGTCGAAGAGCAGAAAGAACAACGTATCTGTCATCCTGGGGGCTTGTTTTAAATTTATGGCCCTGGACACGTCTTCTACAATACTGACCTGTCTCTCTGTGCCTGTTGCGTAACCTGGACACCACGGAAGGAGAAACCCCAAGCTCTCTAGCCACTTGTCGCAGAGATTGACCTTGTCGTAAAAGATGTAGAGCACGATACACTTCAAACTCATTTAAATGCCTCATTTTGTCAGAGACTTCAATAAACAAGGCTATAATCAACATTCGTCACTATAGCAACATCAGGAAGCTTACCAATTAGAAGTGCCCAGTGTCTTCCAAAATAAAAAAATCTCTATATTTGTTATTTGAGGTAATTTCTCTGTATTTAGGCCATGGATCTTTAAAATTTGTATCCAATGATAAAATTAATAATTCAGTTTCCATATTGTCCAACTTTCAGCATCACAGCTTTAAAAAACAATTACTTATTCAATTTATTACAAGTGTTCCTCTAATTGTTTTGAGCAGTGTATTATATCATGTAAATCGTATTGTCACTTTTTAAAAGTTCAATGTTAAGCTTAGAATTTAAACTTCAGGCAACAGAACACACACTTACTGTATAAATATATAAAAAATAAAAACATACAGATAAGCTCACACCCGAATTGTTGGTGTTTAAGTTCATTAGTAAATTCGGTATTTTATTGTGTACTTGCCTGTTTGTAGATTGTCTTTAGAAACTTATTAGTAGATTTTAAAATTTTATTTGTTGATTTGTACCGATAGAGTTAATGTCATGTACTCTTCTTTTTCACTCAACTAGGGCATACACGATCATAATAATTATTAACCAAGATACTATATGAAAATTTGGTCAAACTGACAATAATATTGACAATAATAGGCCCATAATCATTAAAACTAATACTTATAATAAAGAAATCTACACCTTGCGCTGTGCACAAAACGAACAAAGACAGTATGTGAATATGGAAAAATGTAAATTTAAATGTATTCTTACTTTAATCCTGGCTATTTGGCTGCAATAAAATTATTATAATAAAGAAATAAACAACCACATAAATACCTCAAAATTCAAAAATAAAAGATTGGAATAGTCAAAGAATTCAAAATTCAAATATCACGGAGAATGGATTATTTGGAATGCTGTGGAATGCAAAATAATGGAATCCAGGAAATGTAAACTTGAACTGACTTTCCAGCTAAACATAAGATATATTCAACAACATATCACTTTCATGGAGATCCATAATTACACATTACAAGACAGTGATCAAGCTAGAAGCGCTGTATGCAGCATAAACATTAACCACGAATTTCAGAGGCCAAATGGAGAAACTTAAGCTAAAACAAAGGAAAATAGTAGGACCAAAATTTCAAGATAATAACATAGGCATAATATACCTCAAGAATGAAACTCCCTACAAAAAAATTGAAAAAATTTCAGATACTATGCGAAAGAGAGAATTGGCTACATTTTTACGGTCATCTCTGAACGAACTATAACAGATTAACCAAGCAAATATTTGATTTTTTCCGTAACCGCAAAACAAAACCCAATTGGTTTAAAGAAATTGAAAAAGACCGAGTAGAATTAAACATTACAGAAAATTCACTAATCGATCGAACAGCTAAATTAATTATCGAAGATGAAAAGATAAGGTTCCAAGATAAGTGTAAAAAATCCAAACCAATTATCTCGGAAGTAGAGAGAAAAAGATCAGAAAGAATGAAGAAATACTGAGCACCAAGAAAAAAGGAACAACACATAGACAGATTAATGATCCAAAATACACCAAAGAGGGTGAAAATAATAAAAAAAAAGGTGAAATGTTTTCTGTACATTTATCATATGTAATGCCACGAGTGATTTCCTCATTATCGATAAATTCACTCGTCACTTCGTGACATCGTGAATTTATCGATAATTTGGAAATCAAGAGTGACATTTTTTAGGACTATTTAACGAATAAAATTGATCTGTTTACTCACAAATCATTATTTAAATATAGTTATTTTAAAATATCTTATCTATATATTTAATGTAAACAACGATGTTTTAAAACAAATGAGAAACGTGTATTATGTTTCATTTGTTCATCACTGCAACCTGATCATTGTATTTATTGCGAAAGGATCGCAATATTGTAAGAATGCACGCTAGTGGAGAAAAAAATGAAACACATCAAACTGTTTATAACCAACATTATTAATTAATTTCTGATGCCCTATGTTGTAAATATGAGTTATATTTTTCTGGAACGTAAATACTGGGAAATAATATATGTTTAAGAAAGTGAAAACAGTGGTTTATTTTTTGTTCTTTAATCAATTGCTACAAATGTTGTTCTATTATATCTCGCAAGCAGTCTTGTATATACAATCTGGGAGCCACTTGCATTCTAGGATTCTGAAATCTTAATATATAAATTGTTGTATTCAACTTATTTCTAAGAGAGTCAGTCACTGCAAAATAATGCTCTGACCTATTCAGAATGTTAAAAAGGAGGAGCTTGATTTTAATATGATAGAATTAAATTGATAAAATCGAGGTGAAAAAGACTGTGATTGGTTGTAAATCAAAATTAATTGAAATGTGATTGGTCATCGACTCCCATTTGGGGCATGAGTTAAATAGTGTACATAAATATATAGTGCCTCCTCTTAATATTGCCTACCGGGTACGTTGAAATGGGTCACACCCTCTACAAGTTGCGGGTGGTAAAATGTTTCAGAACTGTAATAATTCATTTTCCACACTAATTTTAATGACGCAAACATATCAAATTCGACATAATATGAGTTAAAAGCAATAAAACTATTTCATAAATTATGCATTTATGTTAAAAATGGATAAAGACCTATATGCATTTCGCCATTTCAATCACAAATATGTACGTATTTATATAGAGTTGCTTTTAAATTTAAAATAATCTAACACATTTAGGCGGCTCCGTGGCGCAAGCGGTTAGACTCTCGCCTCTCACCACGGGGTCCCCAGATCAAGTCTCGGTCACTCCATATGGGTTTTGTGGTGTACAAAACAGAGCTTGGGCAGGTTTTTCTCGGGGGTTTCTCCCGTTTTCTCCTGCCACAGTTTCATTCCACTATTTCTCCATACTCATCTCGTCCATTTGATTCATCTGCCCCTGCGATGGAGCGTCAGGCGTGGTCGGCTAGCACCCTTGTCATTCACAGACCTCTATATAAGGGACTTCATTCCATCTCATCTCTCGACCCGACCCTGTGTTGGACACGAGTTGAGGATATTATATACGAGGGTTTGGGCATAAGTCATGGCAACTATTTTTTTGTGTGGATTTGAGCGTGGGTGAAAAATCTAAAACATACATATGAAAGAACAAGGGATAAACGAAATTTAAGGAATTTGGCAACACGCCAACATTTTGCTCCTCATGTTTATTAAAATAATTATCATATCAATGCAGTTTTAATGTTCCAGAATCATTACATCACACCTTTTTATTATTTTCACTCTCTTCCTCACTCACTAACTCACTTTCTCTCATTCTACAGGCCCTCAAAATAGTCTCCTGCAACGTTCGCAACACGCTGCCAACGATATGGGAGACGCCCATCTGCTTCACCATTTTCTTCACATGTGTGAATATGTTGAACAACATTTGTAACGTCCATTCGTGTCCCAAACCGTAAAAAAGAGAGTGAAAAAATAAAAAGGTGTGCTGTAATGATTCTGGAACATGAAAAGTGTATTGATATGATAATTATCTTAAATAAACATTCTGAGCAAATGTTTATCCCTTGTTCTTTCATATGTATATTTTAGATTTTTCACCCCCGCTCAAATTATCACAAAAAATAGTTGCCATGACTTATGTCTCAACCCTCGTATTATTACACACTTAAAAATGATTCTGCCAAAGTTCCAGGCTCTGCTAATGAATATTGAGGCGGGGTAATTCTTAGAATTAAAATTTATTTGCGACCACACAATAAGCTGTTGTTGTACAGTGGTTAACGGTAACTCAAGGGTTGGCAGGTACATGTACCTAGCGAAGCGAAACTAATGTTTTTTATAAAAAGCGTAAATTTGATTGACGTGTTGAATATGTTCAAATTTGCAAAGCAATAAATTTTTGTTAAAAGGAATACTTGAGCCAATTTTAAAACTTACTTGGGAAATGAATATAAAAGGCCAAGAAATTGTATTGCTAAGAGAGTGTGACCAGTAACTCCCATACGAGTACATGCAGTGTGGCTAGTAGCTCATATACACACACAGAGTAGCCCCGATACGAGTACATACAGATAGGAGCAAGTAGCTCCCTTATTGAAAACAGAGTTGGCTAGTTATCATATTACGAGTATTCAGAGGAGCCTGTTGCTCCCATATTATTACCTAAAAGTGTGAATCAATCTATCGTACGTAAAATATACTAAGGGAGTCTAGATTTGCTCAAGTAGTCTTCAAGATATTAATTAATTCATTGTGAATATTGTGTTGTTTCACAAATAGTAACAAAATAAATCCTCTTTCAAATAACACTACCTCATCAATTTTAAAGCTTGCTACAATATGATATGCGATTTTTGACTCCTCATTGATATTTATAATTCTGTATCCTGTTACATGATTCATTGATGGTCGGTAGTGTTGGACTAGTGATTACCATGCTCGCATCTGGTTCAGAGGACCGTGGATTCAAATCCGGCTGGGATCGATGCATGTTTAAGGACGTGAAAATCCTGAACATGGCTTCCTTCAAAAGGGATATAAAGCAAATGGATCCCTTATGATAGATTTACTACACGATAAAGAACAAGCCTGAAATAAGAGACATCTGAGCAAAATTTGTCGGTGCTTCCATGCCCAAATTTGAATTGCGACGCTTATGGCCTGATGTGTTTAAGAGCGTGGTTAAATAAAATACTGTTTAATTATAACATTCATCATCAACAATCACGGATTAAGCCCATGTGGCTTGTTCCGGTCTCATAGATTCTCATTCAAAAAGTTTAATCCATATATTTTCGGTCTACCAACATTCCTGTCTCCTTTTGGTTTGTAATTAAGTATAATTTTTGGTATGCTTTCATCTTTCATTCTTTGAACATGTTCTTTCCAGTTTTTTTCTAGATTCTTTTATTATATCTAAAAGTTTAAAAATATTTAGCTCATTTCTAGTATCTTCACTTCTTTTATCTAGAAGCTAGCAGCCATCTATGCTTCTCAAAAATCTCATTTCAGCTTCTTCTATGATCTCCTCTTTTTTGTTTAGTTCATCATCATCATCATCATCATCCAGGAATGAAACCTGTTGACTTATTCCGGTTTCATGAAAGCTAGAACTGTTAAAATTGTTCAGACCATCTTCTGTGTGGGCGTCCAACATTTCTCCTTCCGTGCGGTTTATAATTTAGTAATAATTTTGGAAATCTTTCTTCTGGCATTCTATCAATATGTTCTTTCCAGTCGTTCCTATATTTAATTATTCGGTCTGTAAGTTTGAAAATGTTCAGTTCCTTTCTTATATCGTCATTCCTTTTCTTATCCAGCAGAGTATATCCTGCTATATTTCTTAAAATATCATCTCAGCTGTTTCCAATCATTGTTCTTGTCTTTTAGCGATTGTCTAATATTCTGATCCATACATCAGTACAGGAACATCCATTACTTTATAAAATTTAATTTTTGTTTTCTTTTTCTTGTGTTTTTAAGGGTTCTTTTAATAGTGCCACACATTAGATTAAATTTATTTATTTTGTCATTAATATCTTATGTTTTAACATGTGATAAATTGTAGCCCAGATATTTAAAACCGTTCACTTGCTCTAAAATAGTATTATGAATTACTATTTTTGCTCTTAAGGTATAATGTCCTTTAAATGCTAAACTTTTAGTTTTTTTTTTAAATTTTAAAATTGTAATTGGCACTTACTTTTTCCAAATTAAAAATAGCTCTTTGTAGATCATCTTTTGAACTGGAAATTACTACTTGATTAAAACCCAAAATTCGCTACCATACAACAGTAAGGGGACTGCCACTGCTTTATAAAATTTTAGTTTTGTTTTCTTTCTTGTATATTTAAATATTCTCTTAATTGTACCACATATATAATTAAATTTATTGAGTTTGTTAAAAATGTCTTCATTTTTAAAATAGGAGATTTCATAACCCAGGTATTTAATTAAAATGGATTAAAACGGATTTCCCCTCCAGAATTATTTTAGTAAATATTAGAATTATAACAGTAAAGTTATTAATTATGATACATTTTAAAGTAAAAAAATGACATTTCTCGTTACCTTTTTTATGGATTTATTATTTATAAATAATATCGTGATATCTGATAATTTCACACATCCATATCCGCCCGGAAGTGGGATTTTATACCGCATTGTAATTCCTGGACTTCAGCTTCATATTTTTTTTAATTTGTCAAATGTAGCATAAGAAGTGTCTGTCGTGGTGATATATTAGTTATGTTCTTGCCTCTAGTCCCGAGAGACGCGGGTTCAAAACATGCCAGGGTCGATGTATTTTTTTGGATGGAAAAATCCAAGAAACAAGTCCTCCGGGAAGGACTTTAAGTCATGTTTCCCTTGTCTGAAGATTTTCAGACTCGTAAAAGAACCTTAACCCTGAAAAAGTGGTCTCTAAGCAAAATTTACTAAGTAATATCTTAGTTTCTACTAGATGTCTCATTGGGTTGGGTATGTCGACCACATGTCACTCATGATATATTTAGGGAATAAGCGTAACTAGATTAGCTTGGTCTTGAAAGTCTAACAAAAGGAGAGGCTATGTTTACACTCAAAGATCATAAATATAATAAATAAGCATAACTAACTACCTAACTAACTCACTGGCTCTGTAGAACCGGAGGTTCATGGCCGCGCGGACATAAGCTCTCCATACATCCCTATCCTGAGTAATGTTTTCCAATCATCCCCTGTATAATCTACTTCCCTCAAATCATGGATAACGTTATTCTTCCACCTCATTCTTGGTCCACCAACTGGGCGTTTTTCCTCTGGTTTTCCTACAAGAAGCTTCCATGCACCTCTTTCATCCTCCATTCGTGCCACATGTCCTGCCCATCGCAGTCTATGAGACCGAACTGTTCTTATTATATCTGGTTTCCTATACATACCACGTAACTCACTATTATGTAGTTTTCTCCATTCACCTGTCTGTTCATCTCTTTTTGGCCCAAACATTTTCCTAAGAACTTCATTCTCAAATACTAGTAATCTTCTTTCCTCTATAATAAATAATACGTTATGGCATACTTGTATTTTGAAAACGTGAGAAGAAAAATAACATTGTTTTATGTATAAATAAATAGTATTGATGAATTAATTGTGAGAATATTTCTTGTAAAAGTATCTAGTTTGTAAAACATTTTTTCTCTGAAAATGTAGAGATATTTCATACTGCATGCGTCCAATTGTAACCAGTTTGTGAATATGCTCCGAGATAGCCTATAAAAGAAAAGTCTAAACAGGAAAGTTAAATTGATAATACTTCCAGGAAATACAAAATTTCCTAATTATCAGAGGATGACCTCCGCTCTTTATAATCTAGTACAGATTTCCTGAACATCTTCATATAAAATAAGATTTTAGTTTATTCAGTAAATAATAATAATAATAATAATAATAATAATAATAATAATAATAATAATAATAATAATAATAATAATAATAATAATAATAATAATAATAATAATAATAATAATAATAATAATAATAATAATAGTAATAGTAATAATAATAGTAATAGTAATAATAATAGTAATAATAATAGTAAGTAATAATAAATATTAAAAAAAAAATAATATTAATAATAGTAAGAGTAATAATAATAGTAATAATAATAATAATAATAGTAATAATAATAATAAGAAATAATAATAATAATAGTAATAATAATAATAATAGTAATAATAATAATAATAGTAATAATAACAAATAATAAATATTAATAGTAATAAATATAATAATAATAATAGTAATTATAACAATAATAATAATAGTAATAATAACAATAATAATAATAGTAATAGTAATAATAGTAACAAAAATAGTATATAATATTAAAATAGTATCATCGTTAAATTCCATATGGTGGGATAAGCATATTTGGAAAGACACAAAATGATATATTGGTAAAACATTGGTGGAATCTGTTGCAATGTATGGAAGTGAGGTATGGACAATCAATAAGTACTACAAGAATAGACTAATAGCTCTAGAAATGAATTATTTACGTAGAAGTGCCAGAAAGTCTAAATTAGAACATGTCACAAATAAGGAAATTAGAAACATAATGGAAGCAGAAGAAAACACAATTGAAAGAATTGAGGAGAAGGAATTAAAGTGGTTAGGACATGTCTTAAGAATGGAAGATGAGCGATGGCCGAAGCAACTATATGAATGGCATCCGAACAGAAAGATGAAAAGAGGGAGACCAAAGTTAACATGGAAGGAAAACATGAAGACAGTAATGCAAGCTAGAGGGCTACGCATCGAAGATGCCGAAGACCGTAGGCTTTGGAGGTTTGTGACGGGAAGACAGCAGCAGCTGTAAAAACCCGAAGATAGAGATAAAAATACTACTACCACTACCACCACCACTACCACCACCACTACCACCACCACCACCACCACCACCACCACCACCACCACCACCACCACCACCACCACCACCACCACAACCACCACCACTACTACTCCTACTGCTACTGCTGCTGCTGTCACTGCCACTGCTACTGCTACTGCTACTACTACTACTGCTAATAATAATAATAATAATAATAATAATAATAATAATACTAATAATAATCAGTTCGACAACCTATTAAGGTTCTTGACAGTACCCAAGAAGTTGTCAGTACTTTTTTTATATTTTTGTCCAGTTGTGTGCTCGAATGATTTTAGTATCCTTCTTACACAGTGTCCTACTACCTCAGGAGTTGTACAAATTATTCTTTTAGTTGGTCTTGTCTTTCATTTTTGCGAAGTTGCCAGCCCATCTTAAACAATGCATTTTTATAATCTTAGGCTCATGTAGTCCTTTTATGAAATAAATAATTAAATAAATAAATATGGCTCCTCTGTTGTAACGTGCTGTTCATTCGTTATTCACTTTAACTAATCTATGTATGGTTCTTAGTATTTTTCTTTCAAGAATATCAAGTCTATTTATATCTTATTCGTTTACAGTCCATGTTTCTGAGACCCTATTAAAATTTTGTATATAGATAAAGCCACAGTAGTGTAAGTAATACACTCTTTGACTTAGGCCGGCTTTCACGGAGTTAATATGATCTTGAAGATTTCCGGGCTGTTGGCCATTGTCTTGAGGCTTGAAGATCGCCGACGTTTTGCCAGAGACTGCAACCGGCATCCTCAAGAGTTGTCTTGAGACTAGCAATTTTGTCAACTGCCTACCCTATTTGTACAGTTCACCGCGGTGAGAGAGGAGAAAAGATTACAAGTATTTGAGAATAACGTTCTTAGGAACATTTTGGACCAAAGAGAGATGAACAGACAGTTGAATGGAGAAGACTACATAAGTGAGGTATATGTACTTTATAGGAAATCAGATATAATAATAACAGTTAAGTCTCGTAGACTGCGATGGGCAGGATATGTGGCACGAATGAGAATTAAAGAGGGGTATGGAAGCTTCTTGTAGGAAAATCAGAGGGAAAACGTCCAGTTTGTAGACCAAGAATGAGATGGAAGAATAACATTAACTATGATTTGAGGGATGTAGATTATACAGGGAATGATTGAAACACATCTCAGGATAGGGATGTCTGGTGAGCTTATGTCCGCGTGGCCATGAACGTACGGATTTCATAGTGCCAGTGGAATTAATTAGTAACACATGGACGAATAAATCACAATCTTTATAAACACTCAAATGAAATTAATGTTAGTAACAGCATCGATTTTAACATGACTGTGCAAGGAAAAAAGTGCAAGGTTTGTGAATTATTAATACAATTCAATGCGTACAACCGCGAGTACCGGGGATTTAGAGCAATAACACCTTCCATCTCTTCATGCCCCTCTCGCCTTCTTCTCAGCTCCTTGCTATACCAGTATTTGGAAAATAGGTCTAATATGCCAGAATATATTGTAGTTTAAGATTTCATTAACTGTCTGCTCTGTAAAACAATCAGGCTTTCAAAGGGAAATGGAAAATCGAATTGTCTATTTGAGAAGACATATATACCACCCATCCCTCTAAAAAAAAATATACCCTTGCAAAAATCATAAAATATATTCCTTCAGAGTACTAGAAATTTTACCATAGGTCTAATGCTATTAAGCGATCAAACCAACCAGATATAGAAAGTGATTGAACTATAGTAAAAGTACAATAGAAATCTACTTTGGTAGAAGAAATGTGTAATAGGGTGGGCCGAAAAAACACATTTTTTTTATTTCCAAGTTGTAATCGCGCGGAAAAGTTGCGAATTATATAGACCAAAAAAATATATAAAAATATCAAAATTGGTTGCCATCTTCCGTTCGCGCAAAGGCTCTAAAGTTTGACAAAATAAGAAAAAAACTTCACTTCTGCGATTATTTTTTAAATTTTTTAATTAGATGTTTTCGTAATGTAAGAGTCTGTAACGTCTTCAAATAGAGTCTAAAAACATTGTCTGTTAATTTGGTTTAGATCAGTTGATATCTTCCGGTCGCGCATAAGACCCAAAATTTGCCAAAATAATGAAAAAGTTAAATTTTTACGCATTTTTGGTATTTGATAAATAACTTCCAGAGTATTGATTGTCAGATCACACAGGTAGGCATAAACGTGCTTAGCAAAGATCAACAATACCTATTTGATATTTCAAAGATAATAAAATCAGGAACTTGTAAAGGAGATTTGGCTTTACGAGATCCTGGGCACTTATCACATTCGAGGTGGTTGACATAAGCAAATAGAAATCTCAGATTGTACGTAAGTGAAGAAAGCATTCACCTGAACTTCAGGAACTAGTTTTGTTTATATTGAAATCATACATGTGAATGTGGTTTACTATCAAAACAAATAAACACTTTACAGACAGCCCGAAACTTGTTTATCAAGCAATACAATCTACCAGTTATTTGCCAAAACCTTTGCCTGATGTTGTCGACCCTGTGATCGAACGGAATGTTTTTTTCGGACACACAGAACCCTTACTGTTAGCCATGACTCAAGATGACAAGAAACACACAAGAGAGCTCGGACTTCGAAGAATTCTGAAGGCAAGCAGATAGATGCAAGAAGGAAAACAGTAAGAACATTCACGCCACCAAAAATCAACTTCAATGCGCAAGAATACTAAGAAATGATCAACTGGATGGACTGTGAATTATCTTCTCCCCATTGTTGGCAGAAATCAGTGACGAGATCAAATCGCACATCAACAGTAACTCAATCCCTGAATGGAACATTACTTTCAAGCAATTTCCATTTCATACGCAGGCTGTTGAACGCTGTGTAAAACTCGTCACGGAAGCCTCAGGAAAAGATTTTGGTGGTGAATCTCGAGATGGAATATAAGAACCACTCTGCAGTCCAGACAATCCATGCTTAACTTCACCAGCAAATCAGTCTTCAAAGTACCTTTGGCTACAAAATAGAGAACAGTTCTAATGGACAGGTTCAACTAACATGGACTATTTATTCAGAACAGTTTTTCTTTTTTTATAAAAGTAAGTTTATTGTTTAAAAACTGTACTATAACTTAAATATTTAAGCCTTTTAAATATAGAGCAAATCGAAAAGTACCATGCCCGTTGTTACTGTTATCACCCATCGTGCCATAGATCTATCTTTTTTTCAGGTACTGTTTTTCTATAGCATTGGGGTCATTGCGCCACCGAAAGTTGTTAATTTATTCACAACATAACAAAACACAATGTTCTTATGTTCAAAAATAAAAACACTTTAATATTACGTTTAAAAAAAGTATATTAAAGATATAAAAAAGAACTCGTAAAAATGTGACATTTTCAATATTTTGGCAAATTTTAGGCCCTATGCGCGACTGAAAGATATCAAATGATCTAAACCAAATTAAAATACAATGTTTTTAGGCTCTATTTAAAGACGTTACAAACTTTTACACTACAAAAACATCTAATTACAAAATAAATAAATAATCGCAAAAATGAAGTTTTTTTTTCATATTTTGACAAATTTTAGAGCCTTTGCGCGAATGGAAGATATTAACGATTTTGATATATTTTTTCTTTTCTTTTGTATATATAATTCACAACTTTTCCGCGCTATTACAACTTCCAAATAAAAAAAAATGAGTGTTTTTCTGCCCACCGTAATGTGTAAGTGTTGCTCTACTAGTTAACAACTAGAATTCCTATTACAATGCAGTGTTGTGCAACACACAATTTCCTATCCAAGAATTTTTAAAAATGCGTTTCTTGATGTATTTGGGGTTTGGATTTAGTTTTCTTGTCTGTCGAGTGGTAATATAGTTTCTTTATGTGATAGCCTCTACTTTTAATAATCATTTTTGAACACCGTCGAGGTTAAAA
The DNA here is from genome assembly GCA_030220185.1 of Diploptera punctata. Taxonomy (NCBI): domain Eukaryota; kingdom Metazoa; phylum Arthropoda; class Insecta; order Blattodea; family Blaberidae; genus Diploptera; species Diploptera punctata. The sequence continues at coordinate 260,884 of JASPKZ010009369.1, read as the reverse complement.
TGATTTCAATTTTAAAGATTTTGTGTATCTCTATAAAACAGTCATCCTCAACTATACTAGCTTCTGTTATAAACTTCGTCACACTCTTAAAATTCAAGGCCTTTCAAAGACATACTATTATCTGTCCAACGTAAGAAGCACTTCTTTGACATTTAACTTCTGAATGTACACTGCTCAAAACAATTAGAGGAACACTTGTAATAAATTGAATAAGTAATTGTTTTTTAAAGATGTGATGCTGAAAGTTGGACAATATGTAAATTGAATTATTAATTTTATCATTGGATAGAAATTTTAAAGATCCATGGCCTAAATACAGAGAAATTACCTCAAATAACAATTATAGAGACTTTTATTTTGGAAGGCACTGGCCACTTCTAATTGGTAAGATTCCTGATATTACTATAGTGACGAATGTTGATTATTGCGGTGTTTATTGAAGTCTCTGACAACATGAGGCATTTAAATGAGTTTGAAGGGTATCATGCTCTACATCTTTTACAACAAGGTCAATCTCTAGCGTCACAATAACTCAAAATTATATTTTAAGGAATCGAAAATAGAAAAAAAAAAATAATTTCACACTTTAGAACTAGTAAATAACATTATAAATGCATAGTCAGGAACATCAACACACATAAAATGATAGAGATATTGCTAAACCAATGCATGTAGTACTGCAGAAAACTGTAGTGGAGCATGCTGTCATATGAAGACTCAAAAAAAAAAAAAAAAAAAAAAAAAAGTCAATCTCTGCGACAAGTGGCTAGAGAGCTTGCGGGTTCTCCTTCCGTGGTGTCCAGGTTACGCAACAGGCACAGGGAGACAGGTCAGTATTGTAGAAGACGTGGCCAGGGCCGTAAATTTAAAACAAGCCCCCAGGATGACATACGTTGTTCTTTCTGCTCTTCGACAGCGTACAAAAACTGCAAAAGACCTGCAGAATGACCTTCATATGGCATCCGGAATCCGGGTTTCATACCTTACCATAAGGAACAGATTAAGGAAAGAGAATATTCGTCCAAAAAGGCCCGTTAAAAAACCACGCTTAACAAATGGGCATAAGGCAGCAAGACGTACGTATGCTGAAAACCATGATGATTGGAACATGAACCAGTGGGAGTCTGTGCTCTTCTCGGACGAATCCAGGTATCGTCTTACATGTTGTGATGGTCGATTGTGGGTGTGGGGACGGCCAGGAGGAAGATTTTTTGCAGAGACTGTACAGGAAATTGATAGATTCGGAGGAGGTTCCATAATGGTGTGGGCCGGAGTTATGTACAGCAATCGTACGGACGTTGTATTTGTTCCCCAGCGACTGAATGCTGTCCGGTATATCGAGCACGTTCTGGAAGAGCATGTAGTACCTGCTGCCATTGGAGTAGGACCTGGATTTCTGTTTATGCAGGATAATGCCAGGGCACATTCTGCGGCAGTCACCAGGGATTTTCCTGAGGAGGAATGAAATTGAGGTAATGGAGTGGCCAGCGGTCAGCCCAGACCTCAACCCTATTGAACACTTGTGGGATCTTCTAGACAGGAAGGTCAGGAACCGACATCAAGCTCCACAAACTCTGCAGCAACTTGGAGATGCTCTGAAGGAGGAATGGGAGAATATCCCGCAAGAGGAAATCCAGAATCTTATTGGGAGCATGCCACGAAGGTGCCAAACTGTCATCGAATGTCGTGGAGGCCATACACGATACTAACTCTATATAACGAGTGTTTAACTTTGAAAAATAAGCACAAGATTCAATTGCTTACATAGCGGAATTATTTGAAAAGTTAATTGTCAGCGTTATTAATTTGTTTTTACTGACATGAGCAATAAATAAATAAATAAATAAATAACCACAAATAATGTACTTTATTAATTTCATGTTTGTACCTTTATCTAATGAAAAAATATTTGCATATTGCATAGTTTTCCTCTAATTGTTTTGAGCAGTGTATTACTCCGCGCAGCACGTGTAAGAGTGCAGGCTAACTCTGTCAGCTGATTGTTACAAACCGATAAATTAATGCACATCAATCGTTTTAAATTTTAATGTTGCAGGTTGTGTTAACATTGCTACAATGGTATGTCGAAAGCTAATACATTTAACACCGTTTTTCACCAGTCTTTAACAATTTCCCTTTGCGCTTCTTATAATTTTGATCACACATTTTATCACCTAGATAAGTTAATATAAAGTACCCGACAGCTGCCATATTTGTAACTTCTTCTCAAGAATCGTTCAGTTTCAAACAAATGCGAATTTTTAGTTACTCTCCGACCTTCGAAGAAACATTTAGGTGAGTACTGTATTCTGATCAACTATAGTTAACATTAATAGCTTTAAATACGTAATTATATTAATCAAGTACATGATCTATTTTTTCTCTTCCGCTGAACTGTGATTTGGTCATGAACGAATCGCAGGCAGTCATGTGCTTCGTGGATTACCCACCCATTTATTTTACTGAAGTGCCTTTCTTAGGCTGGACAGAACATAGTACTATATAGTAACTTATTATACGAATTCCTGAGAATAAAGCATGTCTTTGAAAGGCCTTGAATTATAAGATTGTGACGAAGTTTATAACAGAAGTTATTATAGTAGAGGGTGACTGTTTTATAAGATACAAAAAAAATTGAAATAAATTATGTGATAGTATTGTATTAATTTTTGGTTGATTAGAAGAAAAGAAGAAAATCCGCTGGCTTTTAAGAGCGATAAAAATGTACGTACCATGGAAATTATCAGTTCTTACTACTTTTGCATTTCCTGCAAGCTGAGGATCAATTTTGAATTGGTCAAAAATTTGTCAGAGCAAACTCTAAGAAGCTATATAGCTTTTTATACTTTTTTCTTCAAAGGTACGGTACTTGGAGTTTCTTCCCTTTTCATTTCAGTGATTCAGTTTAATTAAATTAATTTAATAAAAAATAATCTCGGGACCAGAAGGTGTAGTGGTATGCAATTATGAGTGCTAGATTGTTCACAAGATTCCTGTATTAAATTGCAAATCCATCCGCAGTGCATATGTTGAGAAGGTATGTGGTACTGTTGAATAGCGATTCGTCCCTCAGATGAGGACGTTAAGCCTGACAGCTTCCTTGGTTTCTTTTTGAGAAGAGTAGGATATGTCCCAGTACCTGGTTTCACCTTCTTCCTTCACTTCAACAGAGTTCATTCAACACACTTTACGCTACACAGACATAAACTCATTTTACACTCCTCTCTGTACACAATAATCATCATCGTCATTGGCGTGACGGTCCTTTTAGTTTGACCTTAGCTTCCCTTATAACAACCATCCATTCTCTTCGATCAGTGACCTTATTTCTCCAATTTGTTATGCCAATCTTCCATAGGTCCGTCTGTACATCGTCCATCCATCGTAACCTAGGCTTCCCAACTTTTCTCCTTCCATCCAAACGTGTCTCGTTCATTCTGCAAATATGTTCCAACCATTCGATAGTCTAACTTTAATATCTATAACTATATCGTTATATTTATATAGGTCATATATTTCCTGGTTAGTTCTTATTTTGCAAGTACCCTTATCCTTAATAATTGAACCATATATTTTCCTTAAGATCTTTCTCTCCCAGGTGGCATAGTCTTGTAGCAGTTCTTTCTGATATGGTCCAGGATTCACTGCCATACACTACAACATGTTTAATAATTGTTTTATATATTCTTAATACAGAGTGTCCCAAACTGATGTATACACTCTTTGAAACGTCATTTCTCAGCAACGAAATGAGACAAATACAATTTTTGTTGTGTATGATCCACAAGACACTGGAAAAGCATAGCAACACGTTTATCGATCTTCACGTCTTTATAAACAACATTGGCGGCGAGATTATCATTCGATGAACGTAAGTGGACACTGAAGTGTTATTGGAATGTGGAGAATGTTGTTGAAGTGCAACGACGTTGGATGGTTGAATTTGGGAAACCATCACCACCGCCAACAAGAATAACAATAACAAGAATCCGAGACAAGTTTGAAGACGATGCAACAGTACTCTCGTTATCAGTCGAACGTCTCTTTCTTCCGCACCGACCTTTCAACACATCTTGCATCGTTTCATCGTCTTCAAACTTGTCTCAGATTATTTTTATTGTTACCCTTGTTGGCGGTGGTGTCCCAAATTCAACCATCCAATGTCGTTGCACTTCAACAACATTATTTCCAATAACACTTCAGTATCCACTTACATTCATGGAATCATAATCTAGCCGCCATTGATGTTTATAAAGACGTGAAGATCGATGAACATGTTGCTATACTTTCCAGTGCCTTTTGGATCATACATATCAAAAAAATTGTGTTTCTGTCTCATTTCGTTGCTGAGAAATAACGTTTCAAAGAGTGTATACATCAATTTGGGACACTCTATATATATAGATTTTATAATTTTGTTTGAGATCTTAAACATCGGTTAACTACTGCTTCTGTACACGATAAAATAATACATTATCTATGTGAAGAGATGTGCCGAAATGGTGCGTAATATGAAAATATACCACATTAACTCAATCTTTCAGCGAAGCACGAAAAATGCAGTGGGTGGCATTAGAGCACAAGTACACATACACACTTGTTTGTTTATTTGTATATTGTGATTAAATATGCGAACGTCTACATCAAGGGATGAGTTACTACATAAAGGCATATTACCAGTGATTTTAATGTCTCAGAAGGAAGCCAAGTTATCGATTTTAACTCACCCAAAAGTACCATTTATGATATCTGTGATCCACCCTGCGGTCCTCGGCGAAATGTAGATCCAATCTTGTTAGAATACATTATTCTAGTGGTCGCCCAGTGGTCGAAATTCGACCAAAATTCATTAAATTTTTAAGTATGTCACAAATACGTCATTGTGCATTAATTTTCGATTTATTTTTAAAATACGAACGATAGGAAATATGTGGTATAGCTTGATTAAGCCGTATTTAAATAACAATAACGCGTCATTTGACATTTTCATACCATTTATACTATTTAAATTTGCATTTGGCCTATTATTATGTATACGGGAAGATATATCCCTTCTTCTTTGCCTCTAACTCCGACCCGTCAATGTTCTATGTTGAGGCATAATAGAAGTAGGTGCGAATATCTAAATATATATATATATATATATATATATCCGATTGAGGGTCTTTCCACTTTTCAGCGGTTGCCCTTTTACCAGCCGGCTGCTGGCCCTTCACATCCACATGTGTCAATCACAGAGGTAGATGATCAACAGCCAGTGTAGGGGTGACATGTGGTTAGCATGTCGAGTCCCCCAGCCGTTATAGCTGGTTCCTCAACCTGGAGCCGCTACTTATTGTAGCTACCCAATTGCCTCACGATGCTGGGTGGGCACCGGTCCCATACTGGCCGAAATACCATGAGAAAATTTCTTCCCCCATGGAGACTCGAACCAGCGCAAGTCCCGTAGCTCTGCGCCAAGGCTTACTGCCTTAACCGCTCGGCTACGGCGCGGGACTATATATAAGTAATGAAATTACTGAAATAAGATTAGACAGGGTTTAATTTAAATTTAAATAATGAAATGTACTCACTTTTTTTAAACCCTTAATAATAAATATGCGAGAGAAAGTAAACAATACACTTTCAATATGAACGTAAACAAAGAATGAGTACACACATGAATGAGTAATACACATAAATTCCTTTGAAACAATTTATTTTGTTGAAAATTATTTATTTGCAACACATATTATACATAAATTTTATTTTTCTGCACTCCTTCTCTATATGAACATCAATTATGCCAAATATCACACTCCTTCGTGCGCGGAATATGCTTAAAAAGGGGCACCAAGTTTTTTCTTCACGTATTAATATATAGACTACATTGTTTTATCATCTCATTTGTATTATGTTTTGCAAAGAAAATAGTCGGGGCAGTTTCCTGGGTGAGGTATTTTTCGAGGTTTTTCCTCACATGTAAAACAAATCTTAGGATATGTCTATCACAATCATTCGTATCATATTTGCCTTGTTTAATATGGATATATGAGTGGCGTATTTTGCCTTAAATGTTCGTGTTGTCTCGGAGGTGGAGCTGGCGTTAACCCGATCACTCCATGTTCTTGTGTGTTAAAAAAAAGGTTTGTGATTCAGAGTTTCAAATTCCTCTGCCGACTTGTCGTGTCTCTGTAAAGCCCAGTTGCTTAAAGATGCAAACGTGCCCAAAAAAGGGAGAGGTTAAACTAAGACAAAGAAAGGAAGAAAGAAATAACAAGAAATATAGTCATTTGAATAATTTGTACTTTCCTAATTTTAAAATAATGCTGTTACTTGTGGCGTATTGCTTTAAGGTGAGAAAGGTAATGCAATCTTTAGTAAACCTCTTCCACTTGACATAAATCCACGTTTAACATAGCGGTGACGTCAATATAACAAATTATTATTTTTTATAACTCCTGAACTTGGGGGTTTCCTTTTTACAATTTTTTAATATTTTTCTTTTTTCGGGTTTGTCATGATTGTGACGTATTCAAGGATTTCTCGGAAGTTCACTTTTGAATAATCAGACAGCTTATGTAACATGTTTACAATTGAAATGTAAGGGGATTTCCCTGCTCCTATTTAGACGATAACATACTTAATTGAAAACGTAACTATAATGTAAAACATAATGGACATTGTTTTATTCTCTCTCTCTCTCTCTCTCTCTCTCTCTCTCTCTCTCTCTTAGTTTAACTTCTCCCTTATAGTTACTTTCATATGCCCATGCCACACGGGCCTTATAGAGACATGACCCGTCCGCAGAGTATTTGAAAGTCTTGATCATACACTTAATTTTTTTGTCATACAAGAACATGGAGTGTCTCCCCGAATGAGTGATCAGCTAAATGCCAGAGCCATCTACGAGACAACTCAAACATTTAAGACAGCACACACCAAACAAAACGAATATAATTATGGATGTTTATGATGGCCAGATGGTGTTCGGGGACAACCTTAAAGTTTACTGAGATTTGTCTTACAGGGGGAAAAAAACCCGAAAAATCTTAACCTTGGAAACTTCTCCCGACTGAGTCCTCTTGGGCATGATGTACCGACGTTACTCCGAAATCACAATGGTGGACTGTTTTATTTTCTTTCACAATTATAAAATTAACTAAATTTAAGGGTTTGTGTTTTGGAATATAAAAATAAAGTATTTTAAAACACAGAATATCTAATCGAAAATACTTTTTTTTTAGATATCACCTTGAAGTTTATTTTGCTTGTCCTGAAAAGTTCGGTTTTTTGACTTAAGCCCATTATAATGCGCACCATATAGCAGGATTTTAATATTTTAATGAGTATAAAAGTTAAAGTTAATAATTTTGTATTTTAAAATTCTTTTAATATTAAAATATAACTTAAATAAATAAAAATATCTAAATAATTCATTGTTGGTTATTGTTGAATAAAAATGTCTCGGTAACAATTAAAGAAATTGCACTACATAACAGTTTTTGTAATACTATGCTTTTAAAAAATTGTTTTAAGTCATTGTTGTCAAAATGGTAAAGCCTTCTATTATAACTGTAATAAGAACACCTGTATAACTTCATATTCTGAAATGAAAATAAACTAAACTCTGATTGGATGTTAAAACAATTAACTTTCTTATTTAACAAATCAAATTAAACCTTATATTTAAATAACTATTAACCAATAGAATTTAAATATAACATCATGTGATGTAATAATGTTCTTTAAAATTATAAAAGAATTAAACTAGTCATTCTGCATACAACTTTCAACAAAGATAGAAGCAAGGGGAGATCTCCTGATAAAATGTAATATTTAACACAAGAAGAATAATTGATTCAAGAAAAGAAAATACTTTAATTTTAATTGACGGTGAATAATAATACCACCTACATTTACTTAATCTGCTGGGAACTTTAAGAAGTGGATAAATGTGAAATTATTTCTACAAGAAACATTTTTTAGTAATTTTGAAGTGTTTTCCTATCTAGTGTACCGACTTCCGACTCTAACAAGAGAATCCGGCTCTACCGAAAACTAAACTCAACCTGAACCAATACTTCTTTTTGGGACACCAATCCTTCTTCAAAATGTTACTACAACATCGGGCATGAAGAGAATTACTTCTTCAAAACGTCGCCACAACGTGGGACAAAGCAATTTACTTCTTCAACCATAGATATGAGTGTTTAGATAGGTGCAGACCTTAGGTTGAATATTATAACTAGGGCAATGATTTTATTGCACTAAAAGTTAAGATTGCAACACAGATGGTATATATTATTCAACTGTTTGTGTGTGACACCAAGACAACAATCATAAGTCAAATTCTCAGCATATTATTCATCTGTACGTGAAACCAAGACAAAAGACAGTCAGAAGTCTTACTTCTAATTATACTATATTACAATTTTAACTTTTACTGCATTAAAATCCTTGCCCTAATTATAACTAATTTCAAGCATCAGGCCTAGTATCTAATTTTTTTTATTTCATACAGGGTGATTCAGAACTATGGCTATACATTTGATCACAATTTGTGACGAAAATATTATTATTAAAGGAAATGTGATGTTATCATTGGAAAGGGAATCCTTCAAATTAAAACAATATAACAAAACAAATCACTTACAACAACACTAAGCAAGTCACTTTATTGCTTCAAACTGTTTGCCGTTTGCATCCAAGCATAATTGGCAACGCTTTGGGAAGTCATTTATTGCGTTATGGTACATGTTTAGAGGAATAGCTCTAATTTCTTCCTCAATCACTAATTTCAGCATGTCGACGGCTGCAATGCTACGTTAAACTCCCGTCTTGCGACCTCACGATCGTTAGCATACGTTATTGCCCATGCAGCAATTGTAATTTGCTGTTGCATATTCAACGCCATTTTGACTAATGACGTAAGTTCTACATCGTTTTGTTTTATACCATTGTTTTAATTTGAATAATTGCCTTTCCAACGGTAATTTCATATTTCCTGTAATAGTAATATTTTCATCATACAACGCGATCAAACGTATAGCCATATTTATGATTCACCCCGTATTATGAGAATACATTTAGAAATTTTAAATTATAATTATTTATATATTTCTTTTTTCGATTTCATGTAAAATTGTCAATTTTACGTTTATTTTGACTTTGAAAGAACAGTGTAGTTTTTATGGAATTCAGCACAACCCCTATATTTAAATGAAGGAAATTGCTTAAGCGAATTTATACAGGTGTATTATATGCCTAATTAATATTGTATGTAATATAAAACTCCAGTCGATAATCGATTATCTATTCATTTGCAAGAGCCTTTTTTTTTAATTATACTAAGCAACCGATGTACCTTGTCCATCGTCCCCCCTGTTTTTATTATTTATTCTGGATCCCATCTGAACCTGATGTTTTATACATTTTTATTTTTTCCGTGGTCATTTGTATCTTTAATGTGGTTAGGCCCTATGACTAATATTTCTGCTATCTATAGATCATCATTTTCAATATCCTGTTATGCATATAGACCTACATTTAATAGCTGACCAAAGCAATTTTTTCTCTATTTAATATACTCCTATGATCTGCATTCGTATTCCTATTTCCATTCCTGATTAAGTTTGTTCTGCCTGAAATTCTTTCCTTTTTATTCTAATTCCCTGATGTTCCTATTTTTTTGCATTAATTTCGAGAGGTTTATTCTTCTCTCCCAAATATTTCCTCTTTTTTTTATTTTAAAAGATAGTGGCTTCCCGTCTGCTGTAACCAAATTATTCTAAATTTACTTCATTTTGCTCGTGTAACCAATCAATTTTTTCTACTTTTATTTTCTTTACAATGTCGGCATAATCTTTATCAAACCATTTTTTATGTTGCATCTTTTTAAAATAACCTACGCTTTCTGATGATAATTTAACAGTATATCTTATATCCTCCCGTGCTCTATTTATATCAGTTTCTTTTTCGATTGCCACATTTTCATCCGAACATTCCAGTGTTTTAAATCTATTAGCAATTTTTATCTGGTATTCTTGAAGCAGTTCATCATTTCCCAATATTTAAATAAAAGTTTTTCAGAGTCATCTTTAATATTTGTTGCTCTCATCGGCAATAACCATTCTCTGATTTTCATCTGACCACATGATTATCCGAATTGAATTTCGTCCCTCTATTATCGATGATGTTACTTTGCTAGTATTTATCTACTAATAAATGGGCCTAATCAATGTGGTTTCGTGGTTCAACATATGGGGAATGCAAGTGCATTTATGAATATCCTTATGCTGGTACGTTTGTGCTCTTAACGATAAGGTTATTTGATGTAGCAAAGATGCCGATCTAATCCCATTGTCATTAATATATTCATGAAGACTGGATTTGCGTATTGTAATCGTACCTTATCTTCTGTTGAGAAATGTACATTTACGATTACAAAATCATGTCGTTTACCCTTTAGAATTTTAGTATTTATTTTGTGATATCCTTTCGCTAACAAACTTAACATCTCGGATAGCTGGGATGATCCTCCTTCCGGAATAAAAACCCGTTCAGAATTCAAGTCTCGATGTACCCCCATAGTATAATGTAAAGCTTCTTGATTCTCGACACCTTCTCCAGGGCATCTAATTCCCTGTAGTACGACTATATCCAAAGGGATATTTATCTAATTCCCGTGTTAATATTTCTAGTGTACAAACATTATATTATTATTGCATCTCCAAACATTTTGAAATCCTATTTCGCCACAAAGGCATGTTAGTGTTGTAGCTTATTATAAAAATATTATAAATTGTAAAACAGACATATTAACTTACGGTTTTGAATGAGTGTTAGGAATTACATAAATTGTCTTTAAGAGTCGTGGCAAAAATTGCATATTTTTATGAATGTGTGTTATGAATTTCATAAATTATTATAATGCTCTAAAATTCTACGTTTGTAGTAATATGTCACTATATTTAAGCCTTTGCCATGAATTCCGGAAGTACCTGCAATGAGGTCCGAACGGATGACTGTTATATCTGCAGCGGAAAATTTTACCACAGTGCAACACATACCCATGTTTCTAGACATTTTATTTTTACTGTTTAAGATCGTCAGTCTTTCGACCTAGGTACTTTTTTCGTCTGGATTATCGCCATTGTTCTGTCTGGGATAGGCAGCAATTCTAGTGCTGGCATAGCTCTTGAGCTCATTTAAGCAAGCAAGCAAGCCACTCCATCACAACAAGGTAAACATACTATCGGAGTGCCTAAGTGTCATACTTGAAGTAAACTCAAACTTTATTACTCTTATTCATATTACCCGTTGTCTCGGGTGTTTTTCCGGTATTGAGCTGTTCACCCATCCGGAAGGCCCTCCACGTACTTGTACGCTAAAAAAATAGGTCGTGTTCCTGTATAGGTCGCGTGGTATTGGGCACGAAAAAGTACCTACAGAGATAGAGGTTAAAATAAGAGAAAGAAATACATTTAAACAAAGTTGTACTTTAGGGAATAAACGTTAAATTTTAATTTATCATAAAACTGGTATACTAACTATTGTTGTTAATTTCAGAATAATAGCTAATCGTAAAGTAATATTCTTCAGGAGCATTAAGAAACGCTTACTTCAGAAATTCAAACCATTGTAGACTACATTGTTATTAAAACATTTGTTTTTCTTACAGGTGATGGATTATATATGAACATTTACCATATGAGTAGTCTTATTTCGATGCATTATGTGATTGAACATGTTTTATAAAAATGCCTCTCATTATCATAAGAGCAAATAAAAAAACCTTTCGTAAATATTAAAAACACGTCTTCAAATGACGCCATATTTTATACAAGGCGATTTCGCATACAATTTGACATAACACATGTAAATTAAAGTTTCTTCCCAAAGTGCTATATGTGTACTATTAAAATATTTTCAAGCGCTAAAATCTCAAATTATTGTAGAATGTGAATAAACTCATATGAAACAAAGAATTATTTATTTTAATTAAAATTCTTACACCATACAGAATTACTAGTTGTTACGTCAGTTACCTTAATTTTGTTTAATTAGTAAACAAAGTCTATTAGATCATTATCATCATCATGTCCATCGCTGTGGTCTCGAGGTAGCGTGCTGCCTTGTCACGCAGGGGGCCGGGGTTCGATTCCCGGTCGGGACAGGCTCCTGGATGAAGTTTTTTTCAGGAGTTTTTCCTCACCTGTAAGACAAATGTCAGCAAGCTTAGAGCCGAACAGTCCACTTAAAACATCCGGCCATCATCATCATCATCATCATCATCATCATCATCATCATCATCATCATCATAATCCTTATCATTATCATCACCGATGTTGAAAGCAACGGTAAGCTACTACACCTATAATTCCCTAGTAAAGCTGCAAAGCATAGCATGGAAATACTATGATTGCAGTGAAAGACCTGATCTCGGGCAGAATTACTATAGATGGATGGATCATCATCATCATACACCATTCATGAATGTTGACCTGTTTTCGGTCTCAACTTGACAGGGTCTAAAAGTAGTTTTTGTGGACGCCCAGGTCGTCGTCATCCTCGTGGACGATACCTAAGAACTGCATTAAGTACAATTATTATTAAAAACTAACGAACCCGGCAGACGTTGTTCTGCCCGAACATTCAATTCTCGTGTCATGACCGGACGATAAAAATATGATACTTTTTTTAATCATAAAATTCACTAGTTAAGATGTAATTATATATTATTAAATAAGTTCGCAAGAAAACTTCTCACTGCCTTCTGTTGTGGCATGACGATGTCACATTGTTTTCGTGAGGAATATGTCGATAATGCAGACGACTACGCATCTGACATAAAAAATCCTATAATCCGATCGCATCGCCACCTACTGGCCCAATTGTGAATCTAAACCATTCAGGAACCCACTGACACACAAAACATTTAATCAAAATCGGTCCAGTCGTTTAGGAGGAATTCAGTGACAAACACAAGTACAGAAGAATTATATATATATATATATATATATATATATATATATATATGTATATATAGAAATCCTGTTTTTTCTGTTAGAGAGTTCGAAGCCTATAGAGGAAACATAGTATCCTACTCTCTGAAATTAAAGTGTTATTTTATTTTGTTGCAATTGTTAGGTCAATTACTGTGGAAATCACTAAGATATAGTATGTGACAAGCTTATCTGCACTAGTTATTCAATAAAAAGCCTCCTTACGGCACCTATAGTGAATAAATTTCTTCTTGACACTACCATTCGTAAACGTTCGCATTATTACTATACTTCTCCCGCTCTCTATCTCTCACTTCAACATTTAAAAGTAACCATATAAACGTGCAGGCTTGTCTATTTTGAAACAATTTCTTAAATTTTATAGGACGTTATGTGACACTATCTTCATCTGAACACTTTGTTATGTATAACCTGCAAAATTGCGTATTACAATCGTCGTTTTAATTATAAAAGGACTTGGCAATATCAGGGGAACTATAGCATCTAAAATCCGAACGACTTTCGCCATTATAAATTAAAGCTAAAATAACAAAAACATGATGCTGACACTTTTCAATTTTTATAATTTATCTCTTGATATACAGTACACTACATCTTAGCACAAGTATCTTATAATCACCTTTGTAGTACCCAAAGGTCAAAGTTGGTAAAATGTTTACATTGTGATAATATAGTGCAATATGGAAGAGCCTTCATAAATTTCCATTTTTATATATTTTAAAATTTGGTATAATTCGAAGAAGTTTTTAATAACTGGCTCCGCATTGTGCATGAATAACATAATTTTAAGAAACATATGTGCCAGTTTGGATTATTACTATTGTAAATGCTTTTTCAACATTTTATTATTAGAGTAAGTTAGAATACAACATTAGACAATAAGAAAGAAATTAGATAATATTTTAGTGCTTTCTACGTATTTATATTTATTATACAACTAACATTGTCTTTCACTAAATCTATTGAGTATTGATTTTTTTTCGATTGTGGAAGCCGTTCTATTCCGTTTGTAGAATTAGTATAACTGAGCCAATAAATATAAACGAATTTCAGGCGTTATAAACTTCTCGATAAATAATCCATGCAAAAGTCGCAATATTCCGCAATCCTAATTCTAAGGATTACTATACTAATACTTAAAATTTCAAATTTTACGCGTTTCTCGAATGTCACATTTGGATTGTATAAATGCATCGAATCGTTCGTCAAGGCCCAATCGATAATGGAACTTCGTTTAAAGAAACAAGAATTTATTATTTAGTGGGTCTGTGTTCTCATGTGTTTATGTTCACCAACAGTAAATTAATCTATCGTTTCGATAAATGATTTGCCAAATTATAGGACCATGAAGGGAGAAATATTTATGTTTTGTAACTTGTAAGTACTTTCGTAGTCAGTGCATTTTAAATGTTGCAATGTCGATATATTATTTTAATGGTCACCTGGGAAAGAAAATTCAGCGCCCTTGATTTTATAAATTGCTCACGTTATGTTCTTAGTTCAATAACTTTGTCTTTCTTCTTTCTCCTTGTTTAACTCCACCAATAATATTTTCAATCCATCTATTTCACCTTACTTCTATCTCCAGCCCAGGCTTCTTAACCTACATATCAAACCTTTGGCTTGTGTGCTGCAGTCTTCATCAGGCACAGGAGATGCAGTGTCATCTCCATCAAAGCATTGTGTTTCTTCACTTAGGGGCTCATCCCCTGGGTCCCTCAAACGGTACTGCCAAGATACAGAACGATGCTCCCATCCCCCCCCCCCTCTCTCTCTCTCTCTCTCTCTCTCTATATATATATATATATATATATATATATATATATATCCTATGACGGCAAATTCCTCTCTGCCAGAATCACCCACACTGCTTGTCTAAGTATTGATGCTTAGGTCTACTAGTAAATAAACCTGGGCTGAACTATGCCTGAATCCGACGAGGATTCGAAAACCTTTGTGGAAAATTTTAGTAGTTCCTGTGATCCAACTTAGATCGCGGTTTCGAATTCAGATTCTTATAAAGAAGAGGTTCCTAACATCGCACTTAAATTTACAGATGCAAATGGTCCAAATATTAACGAAGTTTGTTCTTTGACCAATCTCTACGGTTTGAAAGCAACAGTAATAATTTAAGAAGCTTTCAAAATCCCAATTGAATGCAGAAACTGCCAAAACGTTGGAAAGACGAAAGGCAATTGTGGCTACCCTACGTACGTCGTTTGCAGCGGACCACAGAGGTGCTAGTTGCGATACTTTCAGTTCTAATTATCCTGAATACTGGAAGGGATGCAATGAGTGGAAATAAGAGGAGGCGTTTATGACACTCTGAATGCAGGACAGTGGCCGTGACCTGCGAAACAGTATTCGGTTGCTGCACGCGCTAATGGACTAATAAGACTCTCTGCGGAGCAGGAAAACCGTGGTTCTGAAAACATCTATGCCGTCTGAAGATGTGCAAAACTCAAGAGAAGATTTTTGAAGATTTTTTACTTCCATGAGTTTCCGAATTCCAGGGACTACAGAGATGCCTGGAAACTCCAATCTGTACTGCCAGTCTGAGGAAGATATTAATCTATCTATCTTCGGGTTTTTACAGCTGCTGCTGTCTTCCCGTGCCAAACCTCCAAAGCCTACGATCTTGGGCATCTTCAATACTTAGCCCTCTTGCTTGCATTACTGTCTTCATTTTTTCCTTCCATGTTAACTTTGGTCTCCCTCTTTTCTTCTTTCTGGTCGGATGCCATTGATATAGTTGCTTCGGCCATCGCTCATCTTCCATTCTTAAAATATGTCGAAACCACATATGTCTCACAGAATCTTATTTTCAATGGAGAGGTATATTCTACGAACAAATAGATGGCGTGGCCATGGGAAGTCCATTAAGTCCCGTAATAGCAAATTTCTACATGGAAAAATTTGAAAAACAGGCTTTGGAGAATGCTACCTTAAGACCTACAGTTTGGCTAAGATATGTGGATGACACCTTCGTCATTTGGGAGCACGGTGAGGAGGAACTAGATAACTTCAAGAAACACATAAATGGGATTTGTCCTAGCATCCAATTCACCCTGGAAAAGGAACAAAACAACAGTCTACCGTTTTTGGATGTTTTGGTAATCCGAAACCAAGACATGACACTTGGACACAAGGTATACAGGAAAAATACTCACACAGACAGATACCTACACAAACAGTCTAACCACCATCCGAGACAAAAACGCGGGATAATAAAAACCCTGGTTGAACGAGCCAAAAGGATTTCGGAACCACAGTATCTGCAAGAAGAAATCAATCATCTCCATGCAGCTTTTCTTACCAATGGATACAGCAAAACAGATTTTCGTCGAGCCATAAATCCCAAGAAACATAGGCCCGAAAATGAAAACAAGGAAGAGACAAATGGTAAGGTTTACCTACCTTATATCAAAACAACAACAGAGAAAATTGGACGAATATTAAAGAAATACAACATAGCAACAACCTACAAACCAACACAAAAAATCAGCAATGTACTGCGCCCAGCCAAAGACACTAGAGATCCTTTAAGTCATGCCGGTATATATCGTATCCCGTGTAGTTGTGGAGAGGTGTACATCGGTACAACAAAAAGAATGATCAACACACGATTACAAGAACACATGACACACTGCAGATTAAAACAAAATGAAAAATCGGCCGTAGCGGAACACCTGATGAACAACCAACAACATATTATAAGATTTGAAGATACTCAGGTATTATCACAAACATCACATTACTACACCAGACTATACAGAGAAGCCATTGAAATATATAAACATAAGAATTCCTTCAACAAAAAAGAAGAAACCATGAAGATAAACAAAATTTGGATCCCAGCACTGCATAACACGACAACGAAGCCTATGACTTCTGCAAACTGCACTTCAGCGCATAACTCGGTCCGCGCAGAAACCCCCCCCCCTCCACCCGGGGTTTAGCTATAAACAGAGAGACAGTTTCCAACGACCAGCCAGTCTGCAGCCGACTGCTGAGGAGTTCACAGAAAGCACGCAGTATCTCCTGATGATGTCTACCGCAGCAGTAGACGAAACGTCGAGTATGAAGACAACCAGACCACGGCCTATAAGCCCGGAAGACGAACCAAATATGGACCACTTTAATTCCTTTTCCTCAATTCTTTCAATTATGCTTTCTTCTGCTTCCATTATGTTTCTAATTTCCTTATTTGTGACATGTTATAATTTTGACTTTCTGGCACTTCTGCATAAATAATCCATTTCTAGAGCTGTTAGTATATTCTAGTAGTACTTATTGAATGTCCATACCTCACTTCCATACATTGCAACAGATTCCACCAATGTTTTACCAATATTTTTTTGTGTCTTTCCAGATATGCTTATCCCACCATATGGAATTTAACGATGATATTATTTAGATACTCAATTTAATTCTATGTTTTATGTTCTCTTTGCGTATACCATCAATGTTATCCATAACACTGGCCAACAAAATTTGAACTTTTTAATGTTACAAGGGAGAAAATGTGTGTTTCTAACTTACTTTTTTGTGCTGATTTCAAATCTTTTTACGGAACTTTTCCATCACCCAGGGTTTTCGAGTAATCACATGAAAAAATTTTCCTGTCTATACATTACAATTTATTATATCTTAGCTGAAATTATATTTGCTCACCCAAAATGTATGTGAATTGGATTTTCGGCTGTACTTCGCTTTAGGAATATCCCTCTTCAAGTGTCCAGCAGTAGTCTGCTAACATATTTGGACACCATTTACCCTGATAGCGCCTTTCCATTTCCGCGATGTGCTGGTGGAAGCGCTCCCCTTGTTCGTCGCTCAGAGCCCCTAGATTTTCAGGGAAGAAATCAAGATGGGAGTGCAGAAAGTGAATTTTCAAAGGCATGTTACATCCCATTATCTTGTAGTTCTCAATCATCTCATTGACAAGTTCTCTGTAGTTATCAGACCTGAAGTTCCCCAGAAAATTTGAGACAACATTTTTGAAAGATTGCCATGCAGCTGCTTCCTGCATATTTAACTTGTTCTGAAACTGCGTATCTTTCATCAGTTCCTTTATTTGAGGGCCAACAAATATCCCTTCTTTCAAGTTAGCTTCACTGATCCTTGGAAATTTATTTTTGAGGAAGAGAAATGCCATCACGATCCCTTGCTTTCACAAAATTTTTAATCAAGCCTAGTTTAATATGTAGTGGAGGCAATAAGATTTTTTCAGAACGTACAAGTTGTTGGTGAAGAACATTTTCTTGTCCTGGATTAAGTGACTCTCTCTTTGGCCAGTTCTTTTTAATATAATGATTACTTCTATCTCAGCTATTCCACTTGCACAAGAAGCAGCAAAATTTAGTATAGCCAAGCTGTAACCCAAGTAAGATGGCTACAACTTTCAAATCCCCACATATCTGCCAAGAAAAATTGTCATACTTTATTGCGGATAGTAAGAGCTTCATATTCTCGTAATTTTCCTTCATACCAACTGCATGGGCTAAAGGAATGGATGGATATATGTTTCCATTATGTAGTAACACTCCTTTCAAACTTGTTTTCGAGAAGTCTATGAATAAACGCCAATCCTCAGATTTATGCTCAACACCCAGTGACTGGAACAAATTCTCAACATCATTGCAGAAAACTAGGTCCTTCTCTTTAGAAAAGAAATCCTCAAATTCCTTTTGGATTGCGATTGCGGAAAAAAGTTACTTTGGTGTCATCCTGCAGTAGCTTTCATCCTTTCAATCTTGAAGCAAGTAATTCTGCCTTGCTTTTACTTAAACCAAGATCCCGAACCAAATCATTTAAATCCTCCTGTGTTAGAAAGTGATTTTCATTTATAGCATCATCTTCCGCAAAATCTGAATCATTCTGTAAATCCTGAACATCAGAAAGTTCTTTAATCATTGTTATGTGATCTGGTGGAATTGGTATGGGTAAACCTGGCCCATGAAGTACCGGTCGAATTGCTGAATCTAACATTGGATATTTAACGGTGTGTCTTGACTTGGAAGTTATTCCAGATATATTTGTCAAGCAGAAGTAGCAGTCTGTCAAATGATCCTTAGGTTCGCGCCATATCATTGGGACTGCGAAAGGCATATGACGGGATCCTTTCAACCAGCCAGTTAATAGTGTTACACATTTGGTACAACAGATTTCCGGGGCCCATATCTTGTTCTGGTCTATTTTGTTGTTAAAATAACAGTGATAAGCTCTTATTATTAGAGGAGTAAACTTTCGCTTCTGCGCTTTGAAAGTGACCCCACCACACACGAAACAGAAGTTGTTTCTATCGTTAACACACTTTCGAGACATATTTCTTATACAAATACAATTTTACTCTTCTCTTTACAATACACTACAATACACTACTTAGTCTTTACAATACACTTCTATCACAATTCACTTGACTACGGAAGTGAGCACAGAATTAGCTTCTTTCTTTTAAGAAAGCTTCTATTCAACTGCGAACTTACAACATACAATCACAGTTTGGTAGGAGAATGTCATTGTTGTAAGTTATGAATTCAAGGCAACAATCGCAAAACATTATAAGTCCATTGTTGCCAC
This sequence comes from Diploptera punctata, assembly GCA_030220185.1. Classification (NCBI taxonomy): domain Eukaryota; kingdom Metazoa; phylum Arthropoda; class Insecta; order Blattodea; family Blaberidae; genus Diploptera; species Diploptera punctata. Next base: position 241,295 of record JASPKZ010009369.1, on the reverse strand, counting down.
AATTAAATTAAATATAAATGTAAAATAATCCTTCTAATCATCATGTTATATACCAAAAATGCTAATAAATAGGAAAATAATTATTTTCAAAATTACAAAAAAATGGTGGGCGATGGAAAATTTCTGACTTCATTTTTGGAATCAGCAGATGAAAATACATAAGAATCGCCCAAAATCTTTTATATAACAAAATCACTGTTGACCAGTGTAATTATTCCCAAATATTTAGATTGTTTCACTTGCTTTATTTGGATTCCTTCTTCCAATATTGAATTTTCTCTATCATTGCTATTTATTGCCAAATATTCTGTTTTTTGTAAATTTACTGTGAGAGCCCATTATTCGTGTGTGTTTTCAACCTTTTTATCATGAATTCCATATCAAATTTGTCTTTTCGCTAAAACCAATTGATCATCAGCAAAAATCTGTTACTTATTGGGATACCCATACCTTTACAGCTTTGTTTCCATTTCATTAATATAAATTCTACATAGATATTAAATAAAATTGGTGATAGACTGCACCCTTGTTTCAATCCCTTTGTGGTTTTTATAGGATTAGATATTATATTTCAAATTTTAACATAAGCCGTGTTATGTTTATAAACTTGATTAATAATTTCAATTAGGTTTATTTCCTCACCTATCCCAACACAGATCGTCAACCGAGCCAGGATTCCGTGTTTATGATCCGGTGAATTCTTCGGAACACCTCAGAGCCGTTGGTTCAGTATCTCGGTTTTCATGTCGAATCTATCCTTACTGGAGTAGTTACCACTAGCCTAAAAGGAATGGCAAGCTAAATTTTGCTGGTGGATTTCTGAAATGCTAATTGCAGGCGAAATATGAAGTTGGATCTACTTAATTCTTGCCTGAGAACTATGTCGGAGTAACCTCCTCAACAAAGGAGTGCGGGACTTTCTAATGGCAAAGTTAGATCGTCGTACAGTTCCGGTTTATAGTCTGGAGCAACTGAAAGCCATCGATTCGTTTAAATCTCGGCGCGAACCCAACCAAAATCATGTCTGTCTAGCTACTACGTTATTGTCCTTTGATCGATACAAATTTGCCGGTTTGCTCAGTGCGGCAATTCCATTGAAGATCTCTACTCGAATGATGCAGAATAGAATACTGTAGTAAGACCCATGAGGGCATCTCTTCTCTACGATTTGTGCAGTTTGAAATTACTGCATTGTCTATGGGCCGAAAGATCCTATCATAGTTCCTTCAATTGATAACGCATCCCTAACTGATTTGATATAGTGGTCGTCATGAATTTCGTTCTGTCCGCTGAGTCAGTTTAGGTGCTTATACTATCGATACTTGAGTCTAGCATCCTACCTTGCAGCTTCTGATCGACCAAACCTGAAAAAAGTAGGTTGCGTTTACTTCCAGGTAGTCTTACCTGCAGGACTCCCCGGAAATCCTTCGGTCGACATCCGGAAGGACGTCGACTTCAGATTTGATGAATTTATTCATGAGATCCATGGTGATTTGCTAATGTGAGCTGCTAAGATAAGACTCGTCGGCAAGTGAAACCTATCTCCTTCGGGGTTGGAATCTTGGGATTATTCACGAGTGTATCCCGCTACGAATACTCAAAGTTATTCGCCTACAGATTCATATTAACTTAAGAGCTGAAGGAGTTGATAAATGACCTAACCGATGACACATTCAATTCTCTTATTTTGAAGGATCAGTAAATCTGGGGAATGACAGAATGAGGATACGGATTCCCAATCCCTCCCCCTTTTAATTACGAGATGGATTGGTCTTCTCGAACTTCTAGAAGGACGTACCTCTGACTGACAACCTCGAGGTTCAGTTTCAGCCTGTGGTGGTCTATCTGACATAGCTAGATTCTCTGAGAATATTAGCGTGAAATTGTTGACGTTAGTACTAGCGCTGACTATCGTTATTGAACTGACCGTTGGTAGTACCTGACGACTACGAAGCTCAGCAATTCCCAGTAGTTGCAACTCCAACACCTTCTCCCTAGAGGTGTTGGTTTCAAGCCCAGAACTCTTGAACGTGGACGCGAACATAGTTATAGGGAGGACAAGTTTAGGACTTGGGAGTATGGTCATGACGACCGAGGTATCCCAAGGGGTGGTGGCAGGGCCTAAGATGACCGTTGGTAGTGTATGGACTCGCGGACCGTAAGTGGGGTCAGCATGAGATGAGCGCCCTCTTGTACTAGTGCCTGGATCAACAGCAGGAGCGTGCGACCACCGTGGCGAAATAGTGGGGGATTGGAGATCAGGAGCTCCTTCCACTCGGTTCAATGAACCCAAGGTCCACCTGTGTGGGCACCATGGGAGGATGAGCACCCTGGATGCCTACATTGCTCAGTGGGCTGGACTCTCAGCAGCGGCACGACTAGGCCTAGTCTTGCGAACGGGCTGGTTGGGGCAATACCAGGCGCAATGCTTAGGGAATTACCGACCAGGTTAATAAGCTCAGAAACGGAGAAAGCGCAGTCTTTTGAGCGTGGGGTTTGCACTGACTCCTAGACCGGGTGACCCAAAGACAATCTGTGAGGTCGTCAGGAATTGAGCGACGTGACGTACTAATGCGCAGGCTGGGCCCACTTCAGCAGCAAAACACGTCCCCAGTTGGTGCACTGGGGAAACGGTCGGTGGATCTGCTATCAGTCCTCCCGGCTAAGTCCAAGGGACACGTGAACCATTAGCGGGGTCGGCAGGAGATGAGCGTCCTTTTGTACTATTTGCTTATCCGAGGTCGCTGGTGGCCCACAACGGCAATAGGACACGTCCCTGGGGGGCAGACCAGAGGACGGCTCGGACCAGCACAGTGGGGAGCAACTGTGCTGGCTCCCGGCTCAGCCTACGGACTCGTGGACCAACTGTGGTGTCGCCAGGAGATGAGCACATGGATGTACTAAAAGTCTCGCACTATAGGGCTTGAGGATTCAAAGCCCTAGCCGGTCTCTCAACGACTGCAGGATGCGTGGATCTGCGACAGCAGTCCTCCCGGCTAGGCTCAAAGAGCCTGTTAACCAACTGTGGGGTCGTCAGGAGTGATCGACCTGACGTACTATGTTGCTCAGCAATTTCCCCAGAAGTTGCGATTCCAACACCTTCTCCCTGTGGTGTTGGTTTTATCCCGAGATCTTGAATGTTACCGCGAAGTAGAGAAGGGAGGACAAGTGAGCTGGGACTTGGGAATGTTACCTTCTGGCCGAGGTACCCCAAGGGGTGGTGGAATGGGTTCAGCTGACCGTTGGTACCTGGCAGCGGACGAAACGAGAATTATAGATTTATATATTGGAAAGAATTGTTAATGTTTGTACCATGTCTTAGAATGGTGTAGTTGGCTGCACACTCGTACGGAGAACGAGAGGTCCACGGCTAGATTCGTGTCTTAAAGGATACATTTGTGAGTTGGCGACCACATTTTGTACCCAGAGGAGTAGATTAATTCATATCCAGCGTCGCTGTGAGAAATCGCGTTGATATTGAAACAGTTTATTGCGTCCTGCGGTGGCGGTGGTAGCAGTACACATCAGTTTGGAAGCAGGCTTGCGTGATCAAGTTAAGAGAGAGAAGTTACATAGTATCCTGCTGTAGTTTGGAGTTCGTAAAAAGTTAGTTAGACTTACACGAATGTGCAAAAATGGCACAAAGAGTAGGGTGTGTGTAGGCAAAGTTTTCAGATACTTTTGAAATTCACATTGGGTTGAAGCAAGGAGATGCACTATCTCCTCTACTGTTCGTTTTTATACTAGAGCATTACATCGGATCATTAGAGGATGAAGAAGGCCCACAACATGGTATTAATAAGCTGTTAGTTTATGCTGAAGATGTAGTAGTATTGGGCAGTAGCGAGGAGATGCTAAGGGCCAACAGGCATACACTATTTAGTAATACTAAGGAATTGGGACTGGAAGTAAATATTAATAAAACTAAAATATGGTCACACATAGAAATACATTATATAATGGAAATGGACACCTAATGACAAATGAGGGAAATTTTGAAGAAGTGGTTGAATTCAAATACCTAGGATCAATAATCACAAATAGAAATGAGATGCACAAATAAATTATACATAGGCTCTATTCTGGAAATGCATACTGTCACAACTCCTTTCAAAAAAGTTGAACTGAAATTATATAAAAAGTATTATTCTACCAGTTATATTATATGGATGCGAAACAAGCACACTTACTTGAAGGGAGGAAAGGGGATTACGAGTATTTGAAAATGAAGTTTTTAGGGACATTTTTGGAGCAAAGAGAGATGAAGAGACACTTGAATGGAGAAGACTAAATAACAGTGAACACATGGTCTTTATAGGAAGCCAGATATATTGAGAACAGTTAAGTCTCGTAGATTGCGATGGGCAGGACATGTTGCGCATATGAGGAATGAAAGACGTGCATGGAAGCTTCTTGTAGGAAAGCCAGAGGGAAAACGCTTAGTTGATACACCAAGAATGAGGTGGGACAATAACATTGACCATGATTTGAGAGAAGTAGATTAAACGGGGGATGATTTGAAAACATTAGCTGAGGATAAGGATGTATTGAGAGCTTATGTCCGCACGGCCTGGATCTACGGGTTCGATAGTGCCATTGTGTTAGTATAACCGTATTGTGTAAAAATTGTTTACCACATACCGTAAAGCTATGAGTTCTAATAATTTTTTTGAAGTTCTACAGCTACGCAATTAGGAATATGTACTGACCCGAAGGATCGAGCTCACATTTTATGTGGCTGTGATCCGTAGTATGCTATTGTACGGCTGCGAATCTCTGATTATGCTTGCGAAATGCCACAAAAAGAAACTGCAGATACTGCAAAACAAATGTCTAAGAATCATACTTTCGGCCCCGCGTTACACAAGGATAACAGAGATGCATGAGACCACGAAGTTACAATACGGTATATTGATACTATCATAACAGAAAGTGTCATGGAACCCCAATAGTACGCAATATAGGACACCTTCCACAATGGCATACTACACATAGAAACATAGATAGATCATCGGTTGATTAATGTCTTTGACATCGTCCGATTCCTAATAGCCAATTTTGTCGGTCCATCCAATCTCCTGGTTGTACTTGTAGATGTTTCTCCTTCATATATAAACATATTCCCTGACTCCAGGAGGTTTTAAGTCTTCCTCTGCTTCGTCTTCCCTCAGGTTTCCATTCCAAAACAGATTTTGGTAGTCGATCCTCTTCCATTCGCTGGACATGTCCGTACCATCTTAATTGCTGAGTTTTAATATAATCTAAAATAGTGTCTTCAATCTTCATTTTCTCCCTTATAACTGAGTTCCTAATTTTTGCTCTTCTTGAAATTCTTGCGGCCCTTCGTATAAAATCCGTTTCCGTTGGCAAAATATACTTATTTGTTTTTGTTGTTAATGGCCAAAGTTCTGCTCCACAAGTAATGATGCTTTTAACAATAGTATGATATATATTCATTTTATTTTTATTACTTATATTTTTATCCCACAATATTCCATTTAGGCAAGCAATTGCAAATTTTCCTTTATTATTTCTATTTCTTATTTTATATTCATAACTCCCATTTTTATTTATTTTAATTCCTAAATATCTGATCTCACTACAAGATATTATTGTTTCTCCAGTCTCCAAAATTAAATTTTGTTCCGGTTCGCCAATTGATAAATATTTTGATTTTTCATGTTTAAATTTAAATCCCATTTTTCATATTCTTCTATTACTTTTCTAGTCATATATTCTAAATCTTCATAATCTTGTGCAATTAACAATTGATAATCTGCAAAATGTAAGTTGTATAAAGTTTTGTTGTTTGAAATAGGAATTCCAATGCTTGAACATTTTCTCCTCTAATTCTTTAATATTTCATGTCCATATATTTTAAACAGAATCGGTGATAGACGACAACAACCTTGACGAAGACCTTTATTTATCGTAAAACCATGTGACAATTTACTGCCAATTTTAATTTTAGACATGCAATTGTCATATACATTTTGTATAGTTTTAATTATTATAGTTTTAATTCCCATACGTCTTAAAGCAATCCATAGTTTCTCTATAGGGACATTGTCGTATGCTTTCTCTAGATCTACAAATAGTAGGTGCAAAGGTTGTCCATATAGCATTTTCTTTTTTATTACCTGAGTAATGCAAAATAAATTGTCGGTTGTGGAACGACCTGCTCTAAATCCTGACTGTTCCTCTAATTCTATATCACTATAGTGTTTTTTCGAAATAATATTGTAGTATACGTCCATAGAGTCTACTCATAGTACTTGTCACTGTTATACTTCTATAATTTTCACATTGGTCTTTTTTTCCTTTTTTATGGATTGTCGAAATGTATCCTAGTTTCCATTCTTCAGGAACTTTTTCACCACTTATAAATTTTGTATATAATTTTCTCAGTCGTTTAAATAAATGGTCGGATCCATGTTTTAATAGTTCTGCTGGAATTCCTCCTGAACCACTAGATCTTTTATTTTTTAATGATTGAACATTAATTTTAATATTCTCTATGTCCAATTGTATATGTTCATCTGCATTTATTTCTGGAATATTTTGAACGTTATCTAAATTAAATACCCTGTATATACCTCTTAATCTACAATCGATAATAGATTTTGTAATAATTAAGAAACGTTAAATTTTAAAGACCCAGGATGTAAGGGCATGTAGAGGATTATCATGCGGAAGTGATCACTATTTATTGAATGCAAAAATAATATTTCCATTCCAAAGTAAAAATGAATTCTAATGAATACTAAATAAAACTAAAAATGAAGAGGACAATTTCCATGACTTGTCAACAACTCTATACAACTTGAATAGTTTGGAGAATGAGAGCACATCATATCTATATAAGAAAAGGTTAGATGATCAGTTACTAATCTCTACGTTTGACAATGCTCAGGAAGAATACAACTATATAGTAAAAAGTATTCATCAGGCGACAAATGAAGCTTTAGGAGAAGCAAATAGAGAAATAAATAAATTCCAATATTTTTGGAATGAGGACTTAGCAAAAGAAATAGCAAACAAAAAAGAAAAATATTAAATGTGGTTGAATACCAAAGATCTGAAAGACAAAATACAATATATAGAAGCTTAGGCAAGAGTTAGAATGAAAATTACGGAAGCTAAAAATCAGAGCTGGGAACAAAATTGTTTAAAAATTCAAACATGTATTGCAGGAAAACGAAGTACTGAATTTTGGAGAACTTTAAAAAAATTGAAACATAAAAGAAGTGGACAAACAAATCTACAAACAATACCTATGACTGAATGGGAAAATTATTTTAAAACGTTACTATCAGAAAACATAGAAACATATTCGACCAAATAAATCTTCCATAGTACTTAGCATGAAGCAACCAAGGACAGAAAGTCAGCGCAGAGTGGCGTGGCTCATTCTGGTCCTGAATCGAGTCGAGCTCTTCAGCGACACGGTTTCCGATGCCCCAATCAAGCGAGATCTATTCGCCTTCGCAAATATATCCATATAATCCACATATTACTCAAAACTACAAAATATATCCCCAAAAAAATTGCCGTATAGGCTACGGCAAACAAGTTAAACCCAATACTGAAAACACACGTGAATTCGCCGACAAGGGACAAATACAAGTCCCAGGAAAAGGCACACTGGACAGCACCAATAGCTGTCAACAAACGATGATGATGATGCTGGAATATGTATACAATTTATTCATTTTGATGTTCAGTAAGATTAGTTTCACAAAGATCTGGTTCATAACAAATCTAAATGTGTATATATAATGTAATATTTGCTTTAAATTTAGCTGACGCTGCAGGGCTAACTGTTTACTTGATATAGTAAAGCGTTTCATTAATTGAACTCGAATTAGTATGGTCAACTCTAGGTTTCGTCTCTTGTTACCTACAGAATTCTGATGCGAGATGTATATATATTTGAATGAATGAATAGGTGTATTTTCTTAGGATATATGTTTTCTAGGATCTTTATTCAGATTTGTGACTTACAAAATTGTCATTTATTGTAAATTTGTTTAAAAAATACATTTACAAAAACAGCTAAAAGAGTAAAAGTACATTTGAACAGAGACAATTTACGAGTAACATATAATAAAATGGAATACCCGAACTGTTATATCGAAGTTCTCGTGAACACTAGTTTAAATTTCTCCATTAATCACCAGTTTTTTAAATATACATTGTTATAGCTCTTCCGAGCGAAGTTCCAGTTGTATTGTAAACAAACCAGATGTATGGACTGCAATTTCATTGACCGAATAATGTGTTACCTTTAAGCGTGTACGAAAATGTAGTTAGCTCCCTAACACGCTAAGTAAATAAAATAAAAATAATAAAAAATATTATCTAGCACATATCTATATAAGTTAAATGGGACAATTTTAAAATATATAATTACAATTTTAGTACATTAAATAAATAAGCATTTCATTGTTTGCGCAATGCACAATACTTTACATTTTCAGTTGTATCAATGGCTGCTTTTCCTATAATTTTTGATGTAACAAAAAGGAAAACCTTTGAAAACCGGAGAGAAACAAATTGTTTCAAAACTTTTTAAACAGTTTATTGAAAATATCCTACATTAGTTATTAAGGTTGTGATGGAAATAATAGTGGTCTTTATAGGTAAGTCAGCATTAAGCATATGTTCTGCTCGTGTATTTAATGAAATTGCAAATAAAATATATCTGTCATCGACATCATGAGAAAAGATAAATATCTGATTAGGTTGGCCCATATATTTTTTGTCGTAAATAAATGAATAAGATATGAAGTTAATAATTAATGGTACCATTTAACCTTGTGTTCGGTCATATTTCCCGTAAAATACAATGTAGCCTCAGAAAAATGTTTCTATCTTTGACACTTCCATAGACAATTCACTCATTTAATGTTTCTGTTTCCCCATTCTCTGATCTGTAACGCTTTTTAACTCGCTGATATGTGGATCGAATAATTATGTAATATTCGAGATTTAGACATTTTTGTAAAGGGTTATAAATTGTTTGGAAGTCTTCTTGTGAACTGATTCTCTCAGTCAATGTAGTTTTCACATTGGTGCATAACTATAAATAGTTCCAAAGATTCGAGTTATAGTTAAAGCGAAAATTGGAATAAATTATTTCAAAAACATATTTGCAGGTGAATTAATCTCTTTTTCTTTTCTTAATTTTGGTCCCTTTATTTTTAATCTATCATCGATTTTTTATGTTACCTCGATGATATGGTAGGTGTTCTATTATAACGAAGTGCCTGGAGAGTTCTTAAACTAAAGTTGACCTAAATTCCAGACCACTGGCAACCACCTTTAAGGAAAAATTCCTATGGTCTGGCCGGGAATCGAACCTAGGACCACATGAACAGTATTAAAAAAACTCTGACAACTAGCCCATGAGGCTATGATCTCTTCAATACAAATGCATATAATTTTTAAAATTAATCACAGAAATAGTTTCATGAAGACTGCTTATTTATTTAGTATGTAATGTTGATATTGATTTATTGTTATAAGTTTAAAAAAAGTTTTTTATTTATTTAGTTTGGCGGATGTAATGCCATGTGGCCTTCTCTTCCACTCATAAGGTGACAAACATATTAAATTTAAATACATAAAAATACAATATTATTACATACTAAACAATAAATTATCTGGTTAAAGTGAACAATAAATAAAAATATATAACGATACAATATAATTGAAGATAATTAATATTAAAACTAATGAAAGAAGTATACACAAAGGAATAACAGCTCGAATCTACTATAAAAGAAAAAATAAGTACAAAGAAAGTAATAAACCAAAATGAATTAGTGATTAAATAAAATAAAACTTTTAAAATTTTATACGATTTTCATATTTATTTTATACTAGTTTGTTACAGCTGTTTCAGTAGTTTGTACCTTCTTCAGACAGATTCTATTTTATTTATTCACTAAGCATAATGGATTTTTATCAAGTAAACACCAAATCAATTGATTATGTAATGAATTAATCTATTGTTTATATATGTTAGACATTAGGTAAACACATTGACAAAGCTTAATAGCATTTATATTGGGTAAAGGAAAAACAAATTATTTTGATTTTCAAAAAAATATATTCGTGAGATGTTTATGTTAATAATGTCTCAGAAGAAATTTAAATCTATGTAATATTCATGGCAACTAAAATGTTTTGTTACTTGTGTTCCCTAATCCGTAGCCTGAACAATTGCAGTAATTAACAGGTTCTGTTTTTGAATATTTTTTGAGTTTATCTAATTTCATTATTCATGTTTTACATCACTTATTTTTAGTGTAGAAAGATATTAGTGAATACAGATTATTTAAAATAATATATAAATTAATGTAAGATGCAGTTTAACTTTGAAATTCTCCACTTCATACATAAGTTAAATACATTTTCACATATAAAAATGATAAAAGAAATCAATAATCCTAAAATCAGTAAGAATAAAGTTCCTTGGAAATGTTTAATGTTCAATGCCAAGTTTTGATTTGTCAGATTCGACACCAAATCTGTTAATTGGCAAATTCCGTTCAATGTCACTATACCATTTTTTAAATATACTGCCACCTTCCAGTGCCCGATAGGTTTGTAAAAAAGGCTTAATCCAGAGAACGCCTTTTCGAGCAACGAATGTAACAATATGCCCGACAAATCTGTCTTCGATTTCGGTAAAACAAGGTCTTCCATCTAGAAACAGTTTCTCTCCTAACGATAATATACTTGAAATAGATAGAAGGACCCTGTTTTCCATCTCCTTTTTGTTTTTAAATTCTATAACGCGTTCTTCATTCTTGTCTACGCCTACCATTTTTAAAACGCTTGGGGTTATCAGAGTGTCATGATGCCCATATACTGTCACTTTGTAGTTAGATTGATTTATGTCCTTTATGTGCCGTAAAGGAGGAATATAACGTGGATTAGTCATAAAATCTACGAGAGAGGACTTGTAAGCAGTATTGATCTGAAGCGAATAAAACCAACCAAAAAGAAAACAGTAAAAAGGACAGAGGATGTCTGAAATTTAGATTCACTGAACTTCCAATCAAGGGAAGCATAGTTACCAGAAAACATGTAATTAATTCGCTATTAAAGTATTGCATCATTATAGTTTCGTTTTTAATTATGAAAGATTCAATAAAGTATAAGGTAAAAGTAATAGTCAGATATGAAATAAAATACACAAATCCATAAACTGGGAGTGAAAATTCTTAAAATACTTTGCCACTCAGGCAATTTCATAAAATTTGGTGTTGAGAAAGTATAGGCATCTAGGAATGTAGGAGGTACTACATGTAGGTCTGCATATTTCAAATTGTCTAGAGTAAACAATCGAAGTGGTCCAAGAAGTTCAGTTAAATGATCACAGTCGGCAACCGTACAGTTTTTGAGATGTAAATTCACGTTGTAGGAATTTGCAAAAACAAATAAAAACTTAAGAGCTGGAACAAAATAGGTACTATGCACTATGGTTACAATTAGTTTGTGAACCCCTGAAATCTTTTATATGTTCAGAAGAAAACATTCTCTTTAAGAAATCGACCATTCCCTTCTCCAAACTGCCAGTAATCAACAATTCTGTGGTTGGTTATTTCATCAATTTCGGTATCCATATCTACTACAGGGAGCCAGGTGGAAATTTCAATGTCTAATAATCTGGAATTATTAATGGAGTCACAAACGACTGAGAGAGTAACTACATTTGAAAGGCGAACATTTTTCCATAAATATGTAAAAAGTTGTTGATAGTAATTACGGAATTGACATGCGTGATCCGGTGTACGCATGTCAACTAACACCATGTAAGCATATGGATTGAACCAATTATTAAAATAATTATAAAACATATTATTCAGTATGTCATATATGTTTTCTTTTGTGTCATCGTCAATTATAAGAATAACAGCATACGGATTATCGTTAATTAAAGCGCTATTTTTTATACCCAGCTTCTGGTAATATTTGTTAGTTATTAATACGGTCCAATTTGTAGAACTGTTTATTTCAAATAGTAACTCTTCTGTAATATATTTGAATGCTGTATCCGGTTTGAGTCCTGTAGAACTAGGAGTATTACTGTAACTTATGATTCCAATAGGATAATCTGGATCAAAGTATGTTCTGATGATTTCCAAAATACACTTAACGAAACTCTTCTCTCTTAGAAGGACTTGTTTAGGCGTTGTTATTGTGGCATCAATGACAACACAGATTGATATAAGAAATATAGCTCCCGCAGAAATCATTTCAAACCTATAAAATAAAACATTGACTTTAAATTAGATAATGTACAGCAATTATTTAATTACATCCTTGTACCATAACATCATTCAACAAAGGCACAGAATAACATCGCAACATGAAGAACTGAACGTAGTTATTGAAACATGTTAACGTATTAGACCTATATTCTTAGAAGAATCGCGGATCCAGCTAACCGTGCATGGTGAAATAAAGTGTTTACTACTAAGCTTTGATCGGTTTCAGTACTAGTATTTAAATATGCCAAATATTATAGCATATTTCAAAAGCGCTATCAAACAAACGAAACAACTGTCAATCCTCCGACCAGGAAACACACCTAGAAGTTCGCGCCATTGAAGATGCCCTCCGCAGTTGAGAGAGGAACATCTGGTAGGATCACCAGTAATGAATCACGGTCACATAACCTGGAATCACTCAACAATATGATTACCGGCCGTGAAAGCCTGCATTCAACTGTAATGTATTTAATCCAACAGTATTAACGGAGACTTGGTAATGTAGGTGTGATTCACAATAATTATTACTTATTTCTAGGGGCTGTACAGGGAACATAGTAGATACAGTTTTTATAAGGAACCCATGTCCGGAAGCGTGCCATTTTGGTGTAAAGTAATAATATAACAATAATACTACTACTACTACTACTACTACTACTACTACTACTAATAATAATAATAATAATAATAATAATAATGGGGACACGCCGTAGCGTAGTGGTTAAGGCACTGAGCTACAAGCCGGAGGGTCCAGGGTTCAAGTCCCGTTTGGGGTCAGGATTTTTAAACTGGCCCAAACCCTCTGGCGGCACTATGGCCCTGGGGTCGACTCAGCCTCTAACGGAAATGAGTACCAGACGCTAGTTCTGGGGGTAAAGGCGGCCGTCACGCAGAGCTGACAACCCGGCTGACATAAAGTGCCGATTGTCTAGAAAAAAGTGGGAGCCTTAACCTCCTACTACCCCAAGGACCTCCGCGTCTGTTGTGGGATCACTTTAATAATAATAATAATAATAATAATAATAATAATAATAATAATATTCGTAATAAAATAAATTGTTACACAGAGAACGCTATTCTACAATGTACATTTCAAATTTATTAGACATAAAAACTATTCACTACCACAGAACTAGTAGAACGAAAATTCAACGTGTAGCAACTATTAGAGGATAGTTGCTGGCAGTACCTGCAACTGGCCCTCCCCTCTTACCAAACCATATACCATAGACCCCACAAAAGCGGCTATTGAAGCCAAGAACTGCACTATATATAGTTTGAATACTGTAGAGAGTGAAAATTTGAGAAACGTTAAGATATTATGGTGTTAAATTTGAGTTACACAATTCGTTAAGAAACCCAAGAAGATTTACAATTTGCAATAAATTACATAATAGTTTAACATTTTTTATTGTAGAACGAACAACAGCGATGTAAAACTGAAGCGCATTGTCAGGCAAGTGTTGAAGCGTGGATTTGTACGAGAAAGTTCATATTAGATGTTACACAAGTAATACACTCCTTAGTTTTCATTGTAGTACAGAGGAAATAAGCGGTGGAAATACTTTACAGTGTGTTGCGCGAAAATGTTTTCAGTTCCAATCATACACCATGCGCATGTGCCAGCAAATGAGAAACGGTATACACTACGGTATCAGGGATGCAGCCAACATATACAATACATTTATGGAACCTAAAAGCTAACCTAACGCAATTTAGTACTCTATCATGTGAAAGACCAACCTAAGAGCTAACCTAACGCAATTTAAGACTTTAACCTGTGAAAGAATACAAAAATAAAAAAAGTAAGTTCTGAAATCCTGAAGTAGTCTATATGCATGCAGTTAATTAGTACATACTCTATGTTGGCTGCACTGGAAAATTTATTCGTTGTTGCATAAAATATTCTTAAAAATAAATATGACCGCCATGTCTTCATGTTACGTATGTAGTTAAATATCATAGAAATGTGTATTTAAATAATCGTTAGAAAAAATATAAACATTATTGTCAAATGATGGGGAATAATTTGAAAAATGAAACACTAAGAATAAAATTCGGCAGGAGGTTATGAAAAAAATAAAAAAAGTCCAGTCACAGGTTGTAAAGTTTAGGAAAAGTGCCATATTCCGTGAAAGTGATGGTTGTGGTACATGTCTTCCGTTAACAGTCCATAGATTTGGGTATGTTATGATATGGTACCGCAAAATTAAAGTAATGTGAGCTGGAGCTCCGTAGTTTGTATCCACTTCAATTGGTAAAACTTTAGTAGCACAACATTCATAAATGAGGGACGTCAATGTTGTTAATCTGGCTAGCAGCAGATAATTACGACGTAGTTATCATAATGATCCCAGCATGTTCTTTAACACTGAATCTGCGTCATTTCAACCACTGGTTCTATCTGCTCAAATAAGTTAATAATGTCGTCTCTATTGAACGTGCCTTCATATATGAATAATAGCAGTAGTTACATCTACGTGTCACACACTTTCCAGAAGTGTGTCTTAAATGAAAATAAAAAAACAATTTGCAACTTTTAAAGTATTATAATAACAGCATAAGGATAGAGTGATCCTCTACAGACATTAGAAGACCCTTGAGGCAGTAGAATGTTAAGACAATATGAACTAGATTTCAGTCAGGTTGGCAATCCTGCGTTACGCCTGTCTTTTTTCGTAGAACAAGGTCTGGTACTCATTTCCTGTAGAGGCAGAGTCGATCCCATGGTTATGGTGTTATTAGAAGATTTAGGGGAGTTTAACAATTCTGGCGTTTGCAGGAGTTGAACCCCCGTCTATCCGCCATGTATCGCATTGTCTTAACCAGTTACGCTACAGCGTGTCCACCAGGCTAAATAAATCTGTTCTATTCTAAAGTATAATTTAAAAAAGTAACAGTTACTCACCGTTGTAGTCTCCGGTCGCATCGCTGCATCTTATCAGAAGGCCCAGATTCGATCCCGTTCGGAACAAGCTTCCTTGGTGGTGGTTTCTTTCGGAGATTTCCTCACCTGTAAGACAAATTTCAGGAAATTATAAAGCTATTAGATCACCGAACATTTGGTGGCCATCATAATCATATTCGCTATGTTTAGTATGAATGTGTCACTGATTGATATATTTCGTATTAAATGTTACATCGTCTTGGAGAGGCCCTGCATTTAGATGGTCACTCATTTTGGGGGAATCTCCTTTTTCTTGTATGGTCAAAAAGCATGTATATGATGCAGAGTTTAAAATATCTTTCCCGGCAGGTCGTGTCATTAAAAGGCTTATTGCAGAATAGTGCAAAACATAGTAAACAGTTCTTGTTTCAGTCGAGTAATTGATAAGGATGATGAAATTAAAAATGAATAATAGTTTTAAAAAACTTAAAAAACACGCTTTATTAGAAAACCGAACAAAAAAATGAAAAATAATTTTAATTTCCAACACGCTTGGGATAAATTTAAAGAGGTCAACTAAAAACTCATCTCACACACATATAGAATAACACTAGAGTTATCAACAAAAGAAAATAATTTTACGTCAAAAGCGTGCGGTGCTCTATATCAATTAATACATTTGATAATAAACATATATTGGTAAAAGGAATGTGTCTAAGAAGAAAATGTAACAATCATAAAAAGCACCCCACGCTTTTGATGGTAAATTTATTTTCTTTTGTTGATAACTCTAGTTTTATTGTATATGTGTTGGAGATGATTTTTTTGTTGACCACTTTAATTTTATCCCAAGCGTGCTGAAATTAAAATTATTTTTCATTTTCTTAGTTCGGTTTTCTAATAAAGCGTGTTGTTTTAGTTTTTAAAACTATTATTTATTTTTTAGTTTTTAGTTTTAATATTTTACAGAATAAGATAAAAATGTAAATATCTTTAAATTCGATACTATTTTAGTATGAGCTAACAGTAATACTCTTCTAAAAAAATCATCCCAGCCGTATTTGAACCAACGACCTATGGATTACTGAAATTATGTACCACTAAGAGTTCACCACTCTGCCAACTGAGCTCTTACAACGATTGACTAAAAAGTCGACAAGTCCGCAACCTATTATACCAGTTTTCATCTTTTTTATTTTCTGATTATTCTGGCCAGGATTCTACAAACAAATTATTATATTATTGTATTGTCACGGGTCCTTTACAAGTATACAAAGTTTCAAGTCGATCCAATGATTCTAAGTGGGTGAAAATCGTGTTCAAAGATTCCGTTACGTAGATACAAAGACACTTTTTTTGATTTTGTGACCATTCTGGCCAGGAGTTTAGAAACAAATATGGAAATAGTGTATTGTCGCGGGTCCTTTATAAGTATACAAATTTCTAGTCGATCCAGTGTTTCTAAGTGGGTGAAAATCGTGTTCAAATATTCCATTACATAATTACAAAGACACTTTTTTTTTACTTTCTGATGATTCTGGCCGGTATTTTAGAAAATAAGTATGAAATTATTGTATTGTTACGGGTCCTTTACAAGTATTCAAAGTTTCAAGTCGATCCAATCATTTTAAGTGGGCGAAAATCGCGTTTAAAAATTCCGTTACATAGATAGATAGATAGATACAGGTGAAGCTAATATAAAGCGTGAAATAAATAATTCTCGACTGGAATCAGGTATGAACAGGCAACCACAGAACAGGAACGATGAGAGAAAAGTTATTTTACTTTTTTTAAGGTGTATGAAAATTTCGTATACAGGTAACACATCGAGTGGTGTTGCAAGCCTTGCATCTGTCCCCATTCTCTCATTCTTCTGCTTTATTTACACTGCTTAAATGTTTCCTGAATGATAAAGATATACACATGGAAATCGCTGTGTCTTTTTTTGTTATTATTATTACTATTATTATAGGAATGAAATATGTAAATAAATGCTTAAGTTTTTTTGTATGATTTAATTTGCATTAAAAAAATCATATTATTAAAATCAACATGCACTACTGTAGTCTTGTTTAACATCGTTACCTCAGATGCAGGGACCATCTTTCTGCGTGATATTTATTCGGCTTTTTCCTCACCTGTAAGACTATTGTTATGAAACGTGCAGATCCAAATAGTTCGCGGACAGTCCTATACCATCACAATCACCCATATCATATTCTTCTTGTTTGTGTGAGTGTTGCGTTTTATCTGAACCCATATCCTGTTACTTCTTTTGATGATGGGACTAGTCCCGAAAGCGGTCCAGATAACTTATAGAGGAGACGGACCTTTCAGGTAAATATTCCATAATTTTATATTTTAAATAATACCTCAACGGAAAAGTATCATGAATTTTATTAATGTTGATTACATGTTTATCTTATTCGGAGTTGACAGGGTATTGAGTTGATCACTCATCCAGAGAGATTCTCCATGTCATTGGTTGGTCAAAAAAGTATGTGTTTGTTCAAGAGTATTTACATTTCTTCCGTCAGGTCGTGTCCCTCTAAATCCCTCTGGTGTGGGACATGTGATAAAGTACATACATAGGAAGGGTTTATACCAAGGTAAAAGAAAGAAAGGCATACGAACGTGTAAACAGAGTTTTTCTAGCATCAGAAATTGTATTTTGTCATAGAGGATTATTAAAATACTTAGAACTCGTTTTTTGGGCTATTTAAAAATTGCTTAAAACTTAAACGGCATTAGGAATATTTAGAAAAATATAAAACTTTACCAGTTTTGATAAAATGTATTATGGTCCACATGATTTAATTTGTCGTTAAGCATTAGTGAAGAAAATCTAAATAATTAAACAGAACATCTTATTGTGTAGTAACTTTAAGAATATGTCACTGTATGAAATTTGTAAAATAATCAGAACTTCAACAAAAATCCAATGTAGTATAAATTACTTAAAAGAAGATCTAGTATGTTTTTTTTAAGCTATAATATTATAATCCAAAAAATTTGTAGTGTTATGTTTTCCATTCATTCTACCTAAATGGTCTCCACATCTTAATCTCCTATATTATTTAATAACTGTGGCTGTAAGAAGTGAATAGTTTAATACATACATATCTTTTTAAATTTTCTGTAATTTACTATCTTTATTCCTTATTTACATCAATTATGTGTACTAAAACTCGATATGATCCTGATTTAAAGAAATATACTCCTTGTGTCGTTGTTTACTTATTCAGTCATAAACAGAACTTAGCATTAAATAATAAAACTAATTTCATGTACTAAGCCTTGTACGTAATTTCTTCATTACGTATATTAATAATAATTCTAGACATTTTAAAGTTCTCGTTATTTGTAGTTTAAACTTCTTCTAAAGTAATAAAATTATTGTTTACCGATTTGTACAACCGAGTAGGTGTATATTTTATAGAATTTATTATAATTCCTTCAAGTACTAAAATAAAGGAGGTTACTTAAATCATGTTATACAGATGTTGATTAATAATTAAAAGCCTAATAATTATTGGTGCAATTATTACAACACATTTTTAATTTAGGGGAATTGTAATGAATCGTAAGGTTAGGACAATTAATTTGAGCTAGTGCAATAAATAACTTCAGAATCATACCTTATTTTTAGTAATATTTTGCAGGAACATTAACCAACAACTTACCTTCGGAAATTACAATGAATGTAAGCTACATTGTTATGAAAGCAGAATATTGCGAATTGTTTCCTTGCAGGTGCTCCGTTATATATGAAATTTGCCATATAATTTATCTTATTTCGATGCATAATGTATTTGAACATGTTTTATGAAAATGTGTGCCTTTGTTATAAGAACAAGCCAGTTAATGAAAACCGATCATGAATTATTAAAAACAGCATGTCTGCAAATTATACCACAATATTTTATATAGTACACACAGTATGTGAATATTTTATCTTCACACTTGTATTATTCTAATTAAATGCTTATTTACCAAGAAGTCAAAGTATTTTTCAGTATAGGCCGCAAAACGCTTATTAAAATATATTTTTTAAAATATAAAAGCGAGTTACTATAGCTTGGGAACTAGCAACTAGGCAGAAAAAGTTTAAAGTAAATGCGTTATTTCATGACATATAAAGAGAGGTATGAAGAAACATTTACAATAATAGCATGACTTTTTCGGCCAATATATTATTGTAAAATTCTTGACAATAACCAGGTCGGAGAAGTCAATGCTATTGATGTAAATGGTTTTTCAAAACTCTCGTTATCTGTCGTGAAATGTACTCTATAAAAGCTGCTCAGTTTGTTTTTTTTGTGTTTAAATACACAAGAAACAGGAATAACTTCACCTCGCTGCAATTATGAGAGAATATATGATTTAATATTATGATCTAATATATAAAAATGAATGTTTGTTTGTTCGTACTTTATGCGTGGCAGTACCGTTGATCCGATTGTGACGGGGCTTTTGAAAAATGTTCAGGAGATTCGCAGGATGAACATAGGCTATAAGAGAGTTGTGATACTTACTGCTATACACTTAAAAATTGCCCAATGTAGTTAAAAACGTGAAAAGATAGCTCTTTGGACGTTTAAATGGCTTACGCTACCTTAACCATAACACATACACGAAGGTAATGTACACAGAATTCTATAACTAAAAAAGCTCTACAAAAAATTCCACTACAGCATATGTATATCTCTTACGGAAACTAACCATAAAAAGTTTTGTCTTTTATTGTTGGCAAGAAGATCGAGACAAGTAAGCATAACAGCATTCTTTTGCGGATAAGTCAAAATAAAGGATTTTGGCTTTAGCTCATTAATGCCAAGAAGATCGAAATAAGTAGATTCCCGGGCAACACCGGGGAATAAGCACGGTGAATCTTAAAATAATTACGATATACATTTATAATTATTTTTCATTCTACTTATTCAACTAATCATAAGATATACATTAATTTTTGTCTTTCAACTCATTTATGCCAAGAAGACCGAGGTGAGTAGATTCCCGGACAACGCCGGGTAAACAGCACGGAGTATCTACAAATAATTACGATATTAATTTTTCCCTTCACTTATTCAACTAAACAAAAAACACATTATTTTTCATTTATTTAGGCTAGCAGCGCACGCCGGGTATTACCTAGTCATGAATAAAGACGAAAGGAACAAAACAAGTCGCTATGTGTTCCAAACATTTAAATGTGTTCTCTTGTATACAGTTTACTGCATCTTGGTATGTAGCTTAAATGTGTCCCTTTGTTGCATCCCAAGATCGAAGTTGCTACAAATCGAATACTTTTTGTTTCTTCTTTATTCGAATGGCCAAATTATTATATTTGAATTGGGGAAAGATCCGTTTAATTGTTGATGGCTGGCATCGCGATACACAGCATGTCATTATTATTAAGACATATACCTAACACATTAGATTATAACTATCATCTGAATCATCATCAACCTTCACGGATTATATCTTTGCCTGTTACGATCTCACATCTGTTTATCCCAGTGCTATCTTGGTCTTCCTTGACTCCGAAAATAAACCCGGGAAGAGGACTGTCGTCAACCTAGGACAAAAATATATTGTTCTTAATGTAGATAATTAATGGTTTATTTTTGTCGGAGTTTAGAATACATAATTATACAATAGGAATTTTTTATAAGAAAACATTTATTTGTTTATACTTATTGTTGCAATTAACGTCCATCCTCATTTCGATTGAATATTGCTTTTATTTTTTTTTAAATGTAGAATTCGTAAACTCTGACTCTTGCGCTTTTGGATTTTGATTTTGATTTTCACTCTGTTAGGCTATTCCGATGAATTTTATGTAAATAAATACACATCTCCAAATTCACGTTATTTACTTCACAATTAATTAACATATTGTTCACAAATAAATTGCTGCTAATAATGTATCTTCCTTCAAAATTATTAATTACCCAGTTGTTTGTACTGGCTCATGGTTTCACTTAACACAGTTTGTCTTCACTCTTGATATCGCTTCACTGGTTCACTATTCAGTCACGGCTGATTTCAGAGCAGTAGCTGTTCGTGGTAGGATTGATAGTTGGAGCCATATGCGCTTTGCCTTTCTCCCCGGTTTATCCTTAGTTAAAACATATTTGTAAGAAAGGAGAATAATTCTTGCTTTTTATTGTCAATATTTAAAAAACTAAATTTCACTTTGAACCTGATGTTTTAATTTCTCATTCTGGCTATTTTAATATGTTTTGTTTTATTTTTTTTCCTTTTTATATTATTGTAAAAAATTACTATAAAAATATCACTGAATTAAGTTATATAAAATATAAAATAAATATTTATTGTACCTGTGTTTCATTAATTAAGGATAAAATTATTAATATATAATTTGTCATTTAATAAAGTATATACCAAACTTTTTCTCTCATCAACATTTAGCTCTCGAATAAAATCTATTCTGTGTTTATTATTTAAATATTGTTTAATATCGACATTACTTACATATCTGCCTTCTTGCGACATTCTTATAACTCTGTCTTCTTTTGCCTGTAGTTGTTTTTATAACATTTAGGAATCAATGCTTAAGTGTCTGAGCTCCTGATGATTTGCTAGTATAATGTACATTTGATATGTACATGTAGTGTAAATAACGGCAGAAGTGACTACAGAGACCTTCTGGTGTGTTCCATTTTTTGCATGGTGTACTTTGTATGTGCAGCCCCATTTTAATTTACTATCCTTAATTATTCCTAAATATTTAACTTTAATAGAATAGTATAATCGATAGGTTTATTAAATAAAGTTAACTGTGGAATTCTGTTGATAGACTGATTTCTCCGACCTACGTAATTGCCTATATAAGCGAGGATAAGGAATAATCTCGGAACGCAGTCGAGACACTTCCAAAGTCGATGTATCGAGAGTCGTTTATATTATCTTTATAATCGCCCTTTTTGGAGAGGAGGAATCGACGAATGTGGAAACGTCTCTGAGGACTTTCCTGTATGGAATAAAATAATTATTCGTGAATATTGTATGAAATAAGTTCTTTGTTTAAGATATGGGGATTATATTTTTGAAAGTGAAGTGTTTTAGTTAATAAATTACAATATTATTATTTTGGAATCTGTGTTCTAGACTTATTATACACCACATATCTAATTTCATATCATCAGGAATTTAAATACGTTCATGTTCATTTGCTACAACTCACAGAAGATTAAAATTGTCATCAGTTTCAGATGGGATCCCAGCAGAACTAATAAGATGACGGGGAGAAAAGTTGATGGTAAAGATACGCCGGATATTTAGTATGATTAAGGAAAAGGAGACTTCCGAATGAATGGAAAGAATCGATTATCGTATCAATTTATACGGATAGAGATAAAATTGACTGAAGCAAGTACATTAAAATCGCATTACTTTCAACTTCGTTCAACATTCTTCAAGTAGGCCTATATTAGTAAGCAATCTTACCACATATGCTCATGTCATAACAGCATGCCATTACTGTGAATTTAGAAGAAGCAGGTTTACAATAGATCAGAGTTTTAGTAGAAACATTTTAGAAAATAAATGGGAATATAATGACACTGTGCATCTGCTGTATGTAGACTTAAAAAATGCATAGGATTCAATTAATAGGGAGAAGTTATGTAGTATCCGCTGTTGTTCGGATTTTCAAAAAAGTTACTTAGACTTATTCGAATATGTCTAAATTGCACAAAGGGTAGAGTGCGTGTAGGGAAAGATTTTTGGTACATTCGAAATTCACAACGAGTTAAAGCAATGGGAGATGCATGATCTTCTCTACTTTTATATTTTATACTAGAGCAGTCCATCATATCTTTAGAGGATGATGAGGGTCTACAACTCAGTGGTATTGTTAAGCTGTTAATATAAGCTGATGATGTAGTATTATTAGGCAAAAAAGCAAGGTGATACTATGGGAAACACGAACACTCTATTGAGTTACACTAAAAATTGGGATTGGAAATGAACATCATTGAAACTAAATACATGGTAACACACAGAAACACTTTACATAATGGGAATGTAGAGTTAATGACAAATTAAAATTTTGAAGAAGAAGCTGGATTCAAATACCTTGTAAGTACAATTACAAATTGAAATCATATGCACAAAGAAATGAAGCATTGGTTGAATTCTGGAAATACATGCTATAATGTATTACAGGAACTCTTATCGTCCAACCTTCTCTAAAAAAAGTTAAACTGAAGTGATATAAAACTGTTATTCCTCCAATTATATTATATGCACTCTTACTTTAAGGGAGGAGAAGAGATTACGGGTATTTGAGAATAAGGTGCTTACGAACATTTATGAACCGAACAGAAATGCAGGGACATGCGAATGGAGGTGACTTCGTAACAGTGAGCTGCATGATCTTTAAGGGAAACCAGATATGCGAAGTGTTAAGTCTCATAGACTGCGTTGGGCAGGATTTGTGGCACAAACGTGGAATGAAATAGGAAATGGAATCATTTTGTAGGTAAATTAAAGTGAAAATTCGCAGTAGGCATACCAATAATGAGGTGGGAGAATAACTTTACAATGATTTGAGGGAAGTTGATATTTCTGGGGATAATTGGAAAATATTGGGTATGGTAGGAAGGTATGGAGAGCTTAATATCTGTGCGACCATGAACCTACGGGTTCTATATTGCCAGAGATTTAGTTAGTTAATTAGTTGTTATCGGGAATGGTGGAACTTATTATTTATAGAAGATCGGTTTTTGTAGAAGAATTGAATTTGTAATAGTCTTCAAAGATAAGTTCGGGAGTCGGCGACCACATT
This sequence comes from Diploptera punctata, assembly GCA_030220185.1. Taxonomy (NCBI): domain Eukaryota; kingdom Metazoa; phylum Arthropoda; class Insecta; order Blattodea; family Blaberidae; genus Diploptera; species Diploptera punctata. The sequence continues at coordinate 217,309 of JASPKZ010009369.1, read as the reverse complement.
TTGTATCCAGAGGAGTAGGTTAATTCACATCTGCTGTCGCTAAGAGAATTCTCGCAAACCGAGCGTTAATATTGAAATTGTTTATTGCGTCCTGCTGAGCGGTGGTGCCAGTACGAATCAGTTTGGAAGTAGGCTTGCGTGATTAAGTTAAGGGGAAGGAGTTATATAATATTCTGCTGGAGTTTGGAATTCCTGAAAAGTTAGTTGGACTTATACGAATGTGCCTAAGTAACACAGGGAGTTAGGATGGGTGTAGGTAAACAGTTTTCGGATAATGTATTGACGTAGACTTTCACGGCCGGATTTGCTAGATGATATTGAAGAAGATTTTCGGGCTGTAGGCCGTGGTCGTGAGGCTTGTATTTCCCCGACGTTTCGCCAGACGCAGTCTCTGGCGAAACGTCGGGGAATTACAAGCCTCACAACCACGGGCTCCAACCCGAAAATCTTCTTCAAGATCATTACGGTTTTCGTATACTTTTGAAATATTCACAATGGGATGTCTTCTGTACTGTTCAGTTTTGTACACTAGAGCATGCCATCAGATCTTTAGAGTGTGAAGAAGACCTGCAATATGGTATTAATAAGCAGTTAGTTTATTTTTATGATGTAGTACTATTGGGCGATAGCGAGGAATACGAAGGGCCAACGCGCATACACCATTCAGTAATACTAAGAAATTGGGACAAGAAGTAAATATTAATAAAACTAAATATATGTCATACATAGAATTACAATGTATAATGGAAATGGACAACTAATGACAAATGAGGGAAGTTTTGAAGAAGTGGTTGAATCCAAATACCGAGGATCAATATTCACAATGTTCTTGGGCAGAACACTATGAACGAAATGAGTATTCACAAATAGAAATGAGATGCACAAATAAATTAAAGATAGGCTTAATTCTGGAAATGCATGCTATTATGCAATACAGTGACTCTTGTCACAACTCCTTTCATAAAAGATAAACTGAAAATATATAAAATTATTATTCTACCAGTTATATTATATGAATGCGAGGGATGGACTCTTTCTTTAAGGGAGGAAGGGCATTACCAATATTTGAAAATAAAGTTATTAGGGACATTTTGGAACAATGAGAGATGAACAGACATTTGAATGGAGAAGACTACTTAACAGTGAACTACATTGTCTTTGTAGGAAGCCAGATATAATAAGAACAATTAAATATAGTAGACTGCGATGGGCAGGGTATGTGGCACGAATGGAGAAAGAAAGACATGAATGGAAGCTTCTTGTAGGAAAACAGAGGAAAAACGCACAGTTGGTAAACTAAGAATGAGGTGGGAGAGTAACATTAACCATGATTTGAGGGAAGTAGATTATACAGGGAAAGATTGAAAAACATTAGCTGAGGATAGGGATGTATGGAGAACTTATGTCCACGCGGCCATGAACCTACGGGTTCGATAGTGCCATTTAGTTAGTTAGTGTCACTGCATTGTTTTGAAATTGCTCTCCACATAAAGCTCTGAGTTGTGATCATTTTTTTGAAATTCCATACCTACGCAATTAGGAACATGTACTTAATGTATTAATTTTTATGTCCTGTGAGAATTGTTTCACAAAGTTCAGATCCATAACGAGACTGAATCTCTGTATGTATGTATGTGTATATATATATAAGTTATGTATAATTCTTTTTTAAATTAGTTGATGCTGCACGGCGAACTGTTTACTTGACATGGAAAAGTGTTTTATTCATTGTACTCGAATTAGTATTGTAAACTAAGTTTCGTCTCTTCTGATCTACGGATTTCCCATGTGAGATGCATATATCTTCAAATAAAAACCATAGTTGTATTTTTTAGGATATAGGTTCTGCAAGTTTTCTAGGATCTTTATTCACATTTGTGACATACAGTTGTGCGATTTATTGTTAATTTGTTTTAAGGAAATACATACATTTACAATATTCATCTTCATGTATCCGTTGGCAATTCCTTCCTATTTCGCTACTACTATTTTATGCACACCCAAAACAACTTAGGCTATACACCAAACCTTTTACTAATAATCCATATATAACTTTTATACAAGGTTTATACACATCTCAGTTCACAATTCTTACTAATAAACACTGTATTAGTTGTTCAGTGTATAAGAAGTGTACAACTTTACATGGGAATCGTTATACATGCCTTCAGCCTTGTTTAAGGATTGTATAACTAGATCAAATATCAGACATCAAGATCAACTGTTTTCTTATGAAATTGAAGAACGTTTCCTAAAATTTAACGCAAAAATGTAACACTTCAACGACTGTTTGATGGATGCACAGGACATAAATAATATTAATAAAGTTCTGTGTAGGAAAATAAAGCATCATAAAATGCCTTTTTGTTACACTGATTCTCTATTAGGCCTAAATAATATTTTAAAATTGAACATCGATTCACAAAAGAATATGTTCTACAATAGTGAGACAATATTAAACTGAATGTAGTTGAAATGCTTCATAATATTATTTTAACGAAACTTTCTTGCATCATTAATACATAATACTGTATACATACCGATATAAATGTGTATTTAATTATAAAAGTACTATTATTGCAGCAATCCACATATTAGCTTGGTAGTCTTGTGGTTAGAGCTTCTGACTACAGTCCGTGAGGCCATAGGTTCGATTCACGATATAACTGCAGATGATTTTATTTATTTATTTATTTATTTTTTTGCTTAAAGCGTTATTCTCTTATTTCTAACATTTCCTACTATTTTGAACATTTTCTAATGCATCTTAAAACACTGCATATAGTTCATAAGTAATGGGAAAAAACTTTTATTAGTTTTCGAGAATTAATCGAAGTTCTTAACGTTAGATGGCAGCACATTATCTGTGAAACAACTAGTTCTACGATATATTTGACATAGCTTAAAGAAAAATGAAAATAAATTATCATCATCATCATCATAGTACATTCACGAATTTAGGCCATTTGTTGACCTGTTTCGGCCTCAAGAGAAACACCATCCAAAAGTCTTTTAAGTGGACGTCCTGGTCTTCTTCTTCCTGCAGGTTGATATCTTATAATTTGTTTGGGTATTAAAATAAATTAAAACATACTTATTTTTTCCGTACCTCCCCAATTAGGGAATCTCTATTTATTCTTATCCATACTCTTTTCTTACACAATTAATCACTAGTTGATGACGTTTTCTTTCTGTTATAAACTGCGCATAATATGTTACTGACGTTATTATGACGACGAATATGTGACGTTTGTGTATAACGGTTGTATTGTTATATAGCTCCTGTACAACGTTTAATATTAAGGAAATTATATATATGTAAGGCTTATACATTGTATAACTCAACAAATGATGAAAACCTGTGTAAGAGGTTTTTATTATTAAGACTGCAAATTTATAAGTATAATTATTGATGATCTGTAAAAACTGTTAATTTTCATTTAGTGCTATTATTTTATGAATTTATGATGAGTGTTCATAGGGAGGGCGAAAATAATTTTCAAATCATCGCAATAAAAAATGTATACAAGTTTGTGTATTGAAACATTCATGAAGTCAAGTGTGTATAGTCGGCTCAGTCATTTAGTTTACAGGCAGCATGATAAGCTACTGTTTCCCAGTGGTTTAAAAACACATTGTTACTGCCAGGTAGAACCGCGGAGTTGCTTCGAAGACGCCGCTGCAATCGCCAGAAACTGAAAACAGTTATCTGCCAATAATATCTTGCCTTTTGTAAATGACGTTTCCATGTCTACTCGACGTGGATACAACTATCGTAACGGCGTTGAAACTTATGTCTTTTGCAGTATCATTAGTTGGTAAAAATTTATTCTAATGAATAAAACGTGACAACGCCGTTGGAAGTGTTAAATACTTCATCATCATCATAGTACATTCACGAATTTAGGCCATTTGTTGACCTGTTTCGGCCTCAAGAGAAACACCATCCAGAAGTCTTTTGAGTGGACGTCCTGGTTTTCTTCTTCCTGCAGGTTGATATCTTAACATTAGTTTGGGTATTCTGTGATCTTCCATTCGATGAACATGTTGTATCCATCTTGACTTATAATCAGAAATTTTGTTTTCTAAAGATTCCATGTGTAATTCTTCTAAGATGTCTTCATTTTTTTTGTGATCTAGTAGTGTGTATACTTATGCGTACAAAATGGACCTGACTAACCACAAACCAAAGCGAATGTAAACTAAATGACTGAGCCGACTATACTCATCAATAATGCTTATTGTCCTGCTTTCTTTCCTTCATCAAATTCATTCTCGTGTGATTGAGAATGGTATCGAAATAAATAGTGTTGGACACATAAACGAAATTAAACATTCACTTGTTTGTAACATTTCTGTTCATACACATAAAACACAGAACCAAAACACAAACAATGTCTTCATTTAAAACTCAGTAGAGTACCCCTTTGCTTTAATCACTGCCTGGCATCGGTGTTGCATTGAATTAACCAATTTTTATACTGTCTCAGGTGTGATTTTATCCCATTGTTCTCTAATTAAATATTTTACCTCTTCTTTTGAAGTCCCTTTCCTTTTACGGATATTTTTCTTCACCTCGGCCCAAAGATTCTCTATTGGGATTAGATCACCTGACTGTGGGGGTGTTATCAGCTGCTTCGGAACGTTACAGATCAACCATATCTTGTTAATGTCTGCAGTATGTTTACTGTCATCGTCTTGTTGGAATATGTAATTCTCTCCCTGTCCCATTTTATGGCGCTTTGTTTTTCATTTTCCTTCATTACCCTGTTGTAATGACGTTTATCCATTATCCCGTCAATTACGTGCATGTTTCCAACCCCGCTGGAAGACATACAGACCCAGGTCATAACTGAACTTCTTCCGTGTTTCATAGTTGGAAGAGTATTCACCTTATCATCAGCAGTGTTGGGTTTCCTCTAAACCCTTATGATACGATCTGATACGAAGAGATTTATTTTGCTTTCAACGGACCATTACACGATCACGAAACTCCTGTGATTTGTTTACATGCTCTTTAGCAAACAGTAATCTTGCAGCACAATTTGTTTCATTTACATATGACCTTTTCGCCGTTTGCGGCCATGATATTTATTCGGTCATGGTACACGACGAAAGTTTGATTGCTCATTTGTGTTCCGGACACTTCTTCCACCACGGGCCTAATTTCCGGGGCACTAATCCGAGGACGTGCTGTAAAATATCTGAGTATAAAACGTTCTTTTCTTTGCTTTATTATTTTTTCTCTACCTTTAGGCTGAAAATGTTCTATAGGCCTAGTACTTTGATACTTGAACTTGTTAACTATGTACTGTACAGTTGCATGTGAATTGCCCACTACATTGCCTATTTTCCTCAGTGATTTACCTCTTAAAGCAAGGTTGACAATAGTTCCCTTTAAGTCTAAAATTAACTCCAATCTCTTCTCCATTGTATACACAAATGGAGAAAGTACCTCAATGCTATAAAACAATCCTCTCTACTCGTTCACTTGAGTAGGTAGTGCAACATTTATTTAGAAACACTCAAAGAATAGAGTGTATGAAAAAGACTGTTGCATTTCAGTTCCATCCATGTTGTGCTAAGGTAATGATTAATTTAAACGTGCTACAATATAAAATTGTCATACATTTACGTAACACAGCTAATACTATTATGCCGCCTAGTAGCTATCAATTTTAAAACTTAAATAGGCCTACAATTAACAAAATTTAAGCTGTATGAACAATATTGTTACTAACTGTATGATGAATGATATGCGTTCAACATACCAACCCAATGAGAGATCTAGTAGGTAACTATAAGGTATTACTATGATGATAAAAGTCGGTAAAGTTTGCTTAGAGTTTGTCTATTCAGGTTTTAGATCATTTCGAGTCTGAAAATCTTAAGTCTGTATACCCACGGCATGAAGTCCCTTCCGAGGACTTGTTCCTCGGAAATTTTTCATCCTAAAAAAGTGCATCGACTTTTCAATTCGAGATCCTGGCGATCAGAGGCAATGAACATAACTACCACGGCCGAATTTAACCACGTGTTACCATTGTACTCAACTCTTTTTTTCGGCTCTTCTTATGATTGTGAAATAGCATCTGTTAATAGCGACTCACTTTCCTCTAACATAAAATCCGTTTCTGGCACTGACTCACATTTATTATTGTTATTATTATTATTATTATTATTATTAATTTTATTGTTTTTATTATTTTTGATATTATTATTATTGTTATTGTAGTTGGTGTTGTAGTTGTAGTTTGGTATATGCATTATATCTCTATGAGATATCAAAACTCCATTAATCACTGGAGTATTTCTTCATCATCTTTTGATGTACACGTAATGTTGAAAATGTTTGCTTGAAAGTAAAACATTATTCAGGGGTGCGTAAACTTGTCTCATAGCCGTTAACATAGACAGGGAATTCAATACTCATCTAAACCCCGCTCCGCAGTCACCGAATCAAATGCAGTACAAACCTAGCGAATCATTCTGATCAGTCTTTCCGTTTCCCCATGCCCCTGATCTCTAACGCTCTTTAACTCGCTGATATGTCGATCGCAGTAAGTATGTAATATTCGAGATTTAGACATTTCTAAGGGGTTATAAATAGTTTGAAAGTTTTCTTGTGAACCGACTCTCTCGGTCAATGTAGTTTTCATTATGGTCTGTAACTATAAATTGTTCCAAAGATTCGTGGTATAGTTAAAGCGAACATTGGCATAAATTATTTTAAAAATACATTTAGAGATGAATTGGTGGGTGCGCGTGAAAAAGGGGTTAAGTCAGAAATTGAGAAAATTGCGATTGTAACATACGCGAAAAGAACTAAAAATTATCTACAACTTGATCCAAGTGCGATATGTCAAATCGCCCTCGTTATGTTTCAATGAGGTTGTGAATTCTGAGTTAAGTGGCGAAGTAGCAGGTATTGCGTGTGAGAAAGGGGATAACTTGACATATCGCTCTTGGAACAATGACCTTGAAGCAGCACGGAGGGATAAGTCGGCCGCCTCTGTAGCGGCTGGCTGGTCAAACCAAACGTGCTGCCACTCATTATTGCAGTCTGTATTATTGCCTGTCGTACTTTTTAAGAATATTGATGCATCACAGCAAAAGGCAAGAGTGTGCCTTCAATAAAGCTTCAACTACTTCAGTTGTGCAGAATGAAGTGTAGTGATCGTGTACCTGATGAGGATAAGAATAAGATATTTCATACATACTGGAACTTAGGTGAATATGCCACGAGAGTATCTTATGTTGCAAGTCTGATGGAAGTAATAAATAAAAAGACAAGTTGGGTCAGGCCCGATAGCAACAATATTCGTCACAACAGGCAAGTTACAGTGAAATATCACTTGATTTTGAATAATGGAAATGTTCCAGTATGCAAACAATGTTTCTTAAAAACATTGGGAGAAACAAACAAGTTCATTGAGACTGTATTGCGCAAAAAAAACGGCTGGTGAATCCGGGATTACTGCACCTGATACTCGGGGAAAGAATCCTCATTCTAACAAGATAGGTGATGACAAAAAGCAGAAAGTTCATTCATATTTGCTTTCATTACCTACCTATGAAAGTCATTACTCAAGGAGAGATTCAAGCAGAAAATACCTATCTCCTCATTTGACGTTGGCAGCTTTGTATGATGATTAAAACTTAAACATCCAGATTTTTCAGTAAACAGAAAATTTTTTGAAAATGAATTTCATAGTCTGAATTTGTCCATAAAGCGGCCCACAAAAGACACTTGTCAGACTTGTGACAAGCTCCAAATGTTATGTAAGAGTTCAGATAACAGAGCTATAATTGAAAGTAAACTAAAGGACCACCATATGGAAGCAGACTTTGCTTATCAGACAAAGGATGCAGATAAACAGAGGTCTAAGAGTGATCCTACTCGAAGGATCATTCGATATGTAACAGTGTCTCCCCACTCCTTTTGTAAATGCTTCCGTGGCCTTCTATAAGCGACAGTTATGGACGTTTAATTTAATAGTCCATTACTGCGATAGCAACCGGGCTCATTGCTTTGTTTGGAATGAAACCATAGCCGAAAGAGGAGCCAATGAAGTTGGATCTTGTATATATAAGCTTCTTAAATTTGGATGAAAATGTTAAACAGGTCACGATGTATTCTGATACATGTGGTGGCCAGAACTAAAATAGCCATTTCGCAGCCATGTGTATGGTATCGATAATTAAAAATTTAAAAAAGCCAGAATTGATAAAAGGAAGAGATTAATTGGTGGGTGCGCGTGAAAAAGGGGTTATGCCAGAAAATTGCAAGAACATAACAAACATGGCTTAAAGTACAGTTAAATGCTCCGATATCTCTGTGATGTTGTATTATCTTTAATTCTGAAAATGTTCGTGTATCGATAGAAAATATTACTTATCCCTTTTGGCTCAAACAGTTTTGTGACAAAACCCATTTTGAACATGTATTCGAATAATATTAGTTTTTTTTTCAGTTAAATGTTTTATTTGAAGCATACTATCAGGATTACTGTAGGAAAAAGGCTCTATTTTACTAGATTTCCAGTGTAGTGTCATTACATAGCATGACAACTACTAATTTAGGAACACAATACAAAATTATTTGAATAATAATAATTTTAATTATAGGAAACAAATATATAAAAACTCCAAAATTATCAAACCTAGATGTAAGTAATCTTGCAAATGGGTGCATTCAAAAATAATACGTAAGTTACAAAGCAAACAGTATCTCTTTTGTAGAGTCACTAATGTTGAAAACGCAAAAAAAAAAAAAAAAAAAAAACTGACTGAAAATAGTGCATTCGTATGTTTTTTTAAGTTCACTATTACTCAATATCACCAGAATTGTCTTCTTCCTGTTCAGCAATGTCAGGATAAATATCACGCACATTAGTGATTGTTTTCAATGACTTATAATATTAAAGAAATACTGGATCAATGAAAGTTAACAAGTCCAATAGATCTTTGTTCTTTTGTATGGTGACAGGTTGTGGTCCATCATAGCGTAGGGTAGGTCTCAAGAGAGGGGTAGATTTTCCTCTTCGTCTGAAGGATAATTTTTTGAAGGATCCTCCTCTTTCAGTGATGTTTTAAAGAAGATGTCGAATCCATGATCTCTCTCAAAGTGCAACCATTTTATTTCACGCCAGCTGATTTTCTTTCCATCACTGTCTTCTTTGCGTATCTGGAGGGGTCCTTTATATAGCCCTGCAAAATCTAAGAAATCTTCACAATGTTGATCTATAACAAACATTGGCTTCTTTCGCCCACACTGACGCATAAGCTGAGCCCAGTCATGCGGACGACTAATAGAAATGTCAAATTTCTTCTTTTCTTTTCTATAATGCTGTGATCGGTGTCACACTCCATGTGGGTTGGCCTGGTACCAGAAACTTGTGATCTACGGTTTGAAAACTTGCGGAGTTTTGTATAGCAACCATACACATGGCTGCGAAATGGCTATTTTAGTTCTGGCCACCACATGTATCAGAATACATCGTGACCTGTTTAACATTTTCATCCAAATTTAAGAAGCTTATATATACAAGATCCAACTTCATTGGCTCCTCTTTCGGCTATGGTTTCATTCCAAACAAAGCAATGAGCCCGGTTGCTATCGGGCCGCCTCTGTAGCGGCTGGCTGGTCAAACCAAACGTGCTGCCACTCATTATTGCAGTCTGTATTATTGCCTGTCGTACTTTTTAAGAATATTGATGCATCACAGCAAAAGGCAAGAGTGTGCCTTCAATAAAGCTTCAACTACTTCAGTTGTGCAGAATGAAGTGTAGTGATCGTGTACCTGATGAGGATAAGAATAAGATATTTCATACATACTGGAACTTAGGTGAATATGCCACGAGAGTATCTTATGTTGCAAGTCTGATGGAAGTAATAAATAAAAAGACAAGTTGGGTCAGGCCCGATAGCAACAATATTCGTCACAACAGGCAAGTTACAGTGAAATATCACTTGATTTGAATAATGGAAATGTTCCAGTATGCAAACAATGTTTCTTAAAAACATTGGGAAGAAACAAACAAGTTCATTGAGACTGTATTGCGCAAAAAAAACGGCTGGTGAATCCGGGATTACTGCACCTGATACTCGGGGAAAGAATCCTCATTCTAACAAGATAGGTGATGACAAAAAGCAGAAAGTTCATTCATATTTGCTTTCATTACCTACCTATGAAAGTCATTACTCAAGGAGAGATTCAAGCAGAAAATACCTATCTCCTCATTTGACGTTGGCAGCTTTGTATGATGATTAAAACTTAAACATCCAGATTTTTCAGTAAACAGAAAATTTTTTGAAAATGAATTTCATAGTCTGAATTTGTCCATAAAGCGGCCACAAAAAGACACTTGTCAGACTTGTGACAAGCTCCAAATGTTATGTAAGAGTTCAGATAACAGAGCTATAATTGAAAGTAAACTAAAGGACCACCATATGGAAGCAGACTTTGCTTATCAGACAAAGGATGCAGATAAACAGAGGTCTAAGAGTGATCCTACTCGAAGGATCATTCGATATGTAACAGTGTCTCCCCACTCCTTTTGTAAATGCTTCCGTGGCCTTCTATAAGCGACAGTTATGGACGTTTAATTTAATAGTCCATTACTGCGATAGCAACCGGGCTCATTGCTTTGTTTGGAATGAAACCATAGCCGAAAGAGGAGCCAATGAAGTTGGATCTTGTATATATAAGCTTCTTAAATTTGGATGAAAATGTTAAACAGGTCACGATGTATTCTGATACATGTGGTGGCCAGAACTAAAATAGCCATTTCGCAGCCATGTGTATGGTTGCTATACAAAACTCCGCAAGTTTTCAAACCGTAGATCACAAGTTTCTGGTACCAGGCCAACCCACATGGAGTGTGACACCGATCACAGCATTATAGAAAAGAAAAAGAAGAAATTTGACATTTCTATTAGTCGTCCGCATGACTGGGCTCAGCTTATGCGTCAGTGTGGGCGAAAGAAGCCAATGTTTGTTATAGATCAACATTGTGAAGATTTCTTAGATTTTGCAGGGCTATATAAAGGACCCCTCCAGATACGCAAAGAAGACAGTGATGGAAAGAAAATCAGCTGGCGTGAAATAAAATGGTTGCACTTTGAGAGAGATCATGGATTCGACATCTTCTTTAAAACATCACTGAAAGAGGAGGATCCTTCAAAAAATTATCCTTCAGACGAAGAGGAAAATCTACCCCTCTCTTGAGACCTACCCTACGCTATGATGGACCACAACCTGTCACCATACAAAAGAACAAAGATCTATTGGACTTGTTAACTTTCATTGATCCAGTATTTCTTTAATATTATAAGTCATTGAAAACAATCACTAATGTGCGTGATATTTATCCTGACATTGCTGAACAGGAAGAAGACAATTCTGGTGATATTGAGTAATAGTGAACTTAAAAAAACATACGAATGCACTATTTTCAGTCAGTTATTTTTTTTTTTTTTTTTTGCGTTTTCAACATTAGTGACTCTACAAAAGAGATACTGTTTGCTTTGTAACTTACGTATTATTTTTGAATGCACCCATTTGCAAGATTACTTACATCTAGGTTTGATAATTTTGGAGTTTTTATATATTTGTTTCCTATAATTAAAATTATTATTATTCAAATAATTTTGTATTGTGTTCCTAAATTAGTAGTTGTCATGCTATGTAATGACACTACACTGGAAATCTAGTAAAATAGAGCCTTTTTCCTACAGTAATCCTGATAGTATGCTTCAAATAAAACATTTAAACTGAAAAAAAAAACTAATATTATTCGAATACATGTTCAAAATGGGTTTTGTCACAAAACTGTTTGAGCCAAAAGGGATAAGTAATATTTTCTATCGATACACGAACATTTTCAGAATTAAAGATAATACAACATCACAGAGATATCGGAGCATTTAACTGTACTTTAAGCCATATTTGTTATGTTCTTGCAATTTTCTGGCATAACCCCTTTTTCACGCGCACCCACCAATTAATCTCTTCCTTTTATCAATTCTGGCTTTTTTAAATTTTTAATTATCGATTTTTTATTCAGTGTCCCAGATTGTTATTTCAGTATTTCTAGTGTTCTCTCCTGGTATTGGCGTAATTTTAGTCCACTTCTGAAGTTGGGGCGCCTAGAAGGCGGAGTTACGTTACCCCGATATGATAGGAGATCAGTGATAATGAAGTGCCAAGAGAGGTCTTAACCTAAACTTGACCTAAATTACAGAGCATGGGCAACTACCTTTAAGGAAAAATTCCTATGTTTTGGCCGGGAATCGAGCCCGGGACTTCATGAACAGTAGCAAAAAGCGCTGACCACTAGCCCGTGAGGCTATATTCTCTTCAATACAAATGATATAATTTTTTTAATTAATCACCGAAATAGTTTCATGGAGATTGCTTATTTATATTACTGTGTAATGTTGATACTCATTTATTGTTATAAGTTAAAAAAAATGTTTTTTACACGCTTTATATTAGCTTGACCTGTATCTATCTATCTATGTAACGGAATCTTTCAACGCGATTTTCACCCACTTAAATCATTGGATCGACTTGAAACTTTGTATACTTCTAAAGGACCCGTGACAATACAATAATTTCATATTTTGTTTCTAAAATCCTCGCCAGAATCATCAGAAAATAAAAAAAATGAAAACTGGTATAATAGGTTGCGGACTTGTCGACTTTTTAGTTAATCGTTGTAAGAGCTCAGTTGGTAGAGCGGTCAACTCTAGTGGTATATAATTTCAGTAATCCATAGGTCGCTGGTTCGAATCCGGCTGGGAGGATTATTTTCGAAGAGTATTACTTTTAGCTCATACTACAAAAGATAATTACATTTTCATCTTATTCTGTAAAATATTAAAACTAAAATTAGCTCATACTACAAAAGATAATTACATTTTCATCGTATTCTGTAAAATATTAAAACTAAAAAATATAAAATAAATAATAGTTTTAAAAAAACTAAAACAACACGCTTTATTAGAAAACCGAAGTAAAAAAATGAAAAATAATTTTAATTTCCAACACGCTTGGGATAAAATTAAAGTGGTCAACAAAATAATCATCTCCAACACATATAGAATAAAACTAGAGTTATCAACAAAAAGAAAATCGTTTTACCATCAAAAGCGTGGGGTGCTTTTTATGATTTTTACATTTTCTTCTTAGAGACTTTACTTTTACCAATATCTGTTTATTATCAAACATAATAATTGATATGGAGCACCCCACGCTTTTGATGGTAAAATTATTTTCTTTTTGTTGTTAACTCTAGTTTTATTCTGTGTGTGTTGGAGATGATTTTTTGTTGACCACTTTAATTTTATCCCAAGCGTGTTGGAAATTAAAATTATTTTTCATTTTTTTACTTCGGTTTTCTAATAATGCGTGTTGTTTTAGTTTTTTAAAACTATTATTTATCATTTATTTATTTATTTGATTAGGCTGGTGGATTTAAGACCATGTGGCCTTCTCTTCCTCTCATCAGGAGACACACATATTAAATTTAAATAAAAAAAATACAGTAATATTACATACTAAACAATAAATTATCTGATCAAACGGAACGATATTAAAAATAATGTCTAAAAATACAATAAAATTGAAGACAATAAAAATTAAAACTAACGAAAGAAGTGTACAGAGAAGAATAACAGCTCGAATGTACTATAAAAGAAAAATAAATACAAAGAAACTAATAAACTGCAATGCATTAGTGATTAAGTAAAATAAAATTGTTAAAAGTTTTATACGATTTTCATATTTATATTAATACAAGTTCGTTACAGGTGTTTCAGTGCATTGTTCCTTCTTCAGAAGAATACTATTTTATTTAATCACTAAACATATTGGATTTTTTATCAAGTAAGTGCCAAATCAATTGCTTATCTTATTAATTTATCCATCGTTTATATATATATATATATATATATATATATATATATATATATAACGCAATAGGTAAAATTATTGGCAAATCTTAATACTATTTTTATTGAGTAAATAAAAATAAATATTCGTTGTGAATATATATATATATATATATATATATTAGTGAGATGTTTTTTTGTTAATGATGCCTCAGAAGAAATTTAAATATTATAATATTCATGGTAACTAACATATTATGTTACTTGTGTTGCCTAGTCAGTAGCAGTAACAGCTTCTGTTTTTGAATTTTTTTTTGATTTTCTATAATTTCATTATTCATATTTTACATCACTTATTTACAGTGGATAAAGTTATTAGTGGTTACAGATTATTAAAAAAATAGAAATCAATGTATGATGTAGTTTAACTTTGAAATTCTCCACTTCATACATAAGTTAAAGATATTTTCACACATAAAAATGATAAAAGAAATCAATAATCCTAAAATCATTAAGAATAAAGTTCCTTGGAAATGTTTAATATTCAATGCCAAGTTTTGATTGTCAGATTCGACACCAAATCTTTTAATTGTTATATTTCTTTCAAGGTCACTAAACCATTTTTTAAATATACTGCCACCTTCCAGTGCCCGATAGATTTGTAAAAAAGGCTTAATCCAGAGAACGCCTTTACGAGTAAAAAAAGAATAAATATGCCAGCCAAATCTGTCTTTAATTTCGGTAAAACAAGGTCTTCCATCTACAAACAATTTCTTTTCTAAAATTGATAGACTTGAAATAGATAGAAGAACCCTGTTTTCCATCTCCTGTTCGTTTGTAAATTCTGTAACATATTCTATGGTTTTGTCTATGCCGGCCATTTTTAAAGTTTCTGAGCTTGACCAACTTATATGTTCCGCATATACTGTCACTTTGTAGTTAGATTCATTTATGTCCTTTATGTGCCGTAATGGAGGAATATAACGTGGATTAGTCATAAAATCTACGAGAGAAGACTTGTAAGCAGTATTGATCTGAAGGGAATAAAACAACCAAACAGAAAAGAGTAAGAAGGACATAGGATGTCTAAAATTCAGATTAACTGGATTTCCAAACAGGGGGCGCATGGTTACCAGAAACCATTTAATTAATTCGTTGTTATAATATTTCATCATTACAGTTTCATTTTTAATTATGAAAGATTCAATAAAGTAGAAGGTAAAAGTAATAGTCAGATATGAAATAAGAACACAAATCCATAAACCGGGAGTGAAAATTTTTAAAATACTTTGCCACTCAGGCAATTTCATAAAATTTGGTGTTGAAAAAGTATAGGCATCTAGGAATGTAGGAGGTATTGCAAGTGCTGGGGAAGCACTGTCCAGTGTAAACATTCGCATTGGTCCATAAATGTCAATTTTTTGATAACAGTCTTGAGTCTTACACGACTTTAAATTGATCTTGAGGTTGCAGGAATTTGCAAATTCAAGTAAAAGGTAAAAAGCTGGTATAGAATACTTATTATACGCTAACATTGCAGATACTGGTGAACCTCTGAAATCTTTAACTTGTTTAGAAGGAAAAACATTATCTTTAAGAAATCGACCACCCCCTTCTCCAAACTGCCAGTAATCAACAGTTCTGTAGTTGGTTATATAATTATTTTCAGTATCCATATCTACTATAGGGAGCCAGGTGGAAACCTCAATGTCTAATATTCTGGAATTATTATCGGTGTCACAAACTACTGAGAGAAATACTGCATTTGAAAGGCGTAAAAAATGCCAAAAAATTGTAAAAATTGATTGATAGCTATAACGGAATTGACATGCGTGATCCGGTGTACGCATGTCAACTAACACCATGTAAGCATATGGATTGAACCAATTACTGCGATAATTTTGAAACATATTAACCATTATGTGAATTATGTTTTCTTTTGTGTCATCGTCAATTATAAGAATAACAGCATACGGAATATCGTTAATTAAATTGCTAGCATTGTGATCTAAACTCGGATCGTAATATTCGTTCGTTATTAATACGGTCCAATTTGTAGAACTGTTTATTTCAAATAGTAATTGTTCTGTAATATATTTGAACGTTGTATCCGGTTTGAGTCCTGTAGAACTAGGAGTATTACTGTAACTTATGATTCCAACAGGATGATCTGGATCAAAGTATGTTCTGATGATTTCCAAAATACACTTAATGAAACTCTTCTCTCTTATATGTACTTGGTTGGGCGTTGTTATTGTAGCATCAATGACAACACAGATTGATATAAGAAATACAGCTCCCTCAGAAATCATATCTAACCTATAAAATAAAATTAAAATGTGACTTTGAAATAGATAATGTACAACAATTATTTAATTACATCCTAGTACCAAACATCATTTAACAAAGTCATATACTAACAAATCAAAATGAAGAAATTAGACCTATATTCTTGGAATGGATGACGAAGAGGCGCGTATCCAACTAAAGATGCTTGATGAAATAAAGTGTTTACTGTTGAGCTATGATCATTTGTCTACCGGTTCAAAATATTCCCAATAATATATTTTAAGAACGCTGTGAAACAAACGAAATAAGTACTTATTATATTTCCCCTATTTGAGATCCAATTAGGTATCTAGTTATAGAAGTTCCTAATTGTAATGTATTTCATCCACCAATATTTATTAACCGACACTGAGAAATGTATACAGAGTGATTCACAATAATATTAACAGGGGTTGTGGAGGGGGCTTTGTAGACCAAGTTTTGAAAGGTACCCATGTCCGAAAACGTACCATTTTGATGTAAAATAAGTTTGAAGATCAGAACACAATGGGCTGATATCGCGTGCCTTTTGTTTCAGTATAAGTATTACAGACTTCTAGCGGCTGTGTTACAAGTGTGGTTCCATATGGGGACCCTGTTGTTCGTTGAACAAAGTGTAGCTGCGACGCATGTTTTAATACACACGCCACACAAGACTTGGTGTGTGCTCAATTTTTCCTCACGCCTGAATTCTTGCAAGATCTCCCTCCGACCCGACATATGTAATACAATTCCTAGAAATCTGTAATACTTATTTTTAAACACAAGACACAAGATGTCAGCCCATTGTGTTTCGTTCTTCAAAATTATTTTACATCAAAATGGTACGTTTCCGGAAATGGGTTCCTAATCAAAACTTTATCTACTACGTCCCCTCTACAACCCCAAGAAGTCTGGAATACTTATTGTGAATCACCCCATATATTTGCAAATTATTGTTACAATGTCACCAAGTATCTTTAAACCTGAACATAATATTAATAATAATAACAATAATAATAATAATAACAATAGTAATACATTCAATGACAATGATTATGATAATAAAAATAATTATAGGCCTAATAATGCAATGGATTGTTGCGCACTTTAATATAAACGGGTTCCGCAGAAACATTCTGTGGTTACAATCTGGTTAGCGGCGGTTTCGATTGTTGGATTTATACGAAACTGGTATCATTAGAAAGTAAAACTCAAACATTTTAGCGCCTACTTAACTTTTATCACATACGCTTCAACGCTGTACAAAGTCTTGATACCATTCGTTTCGTCTGTAAGTGGTTCATGATGAAAATTCCGTTTTGAACGTCCGCTGCGCCCTAATTAAACTCCGTGTACTATGATATTCTATACACAAACAACTATGCTCCTGTGGATTCACCATTACTCTCTAAATATTACACGATTCACACACGCTAAAAAATTTAACATTCATACCATTTAACATAATTTCTTTGTCTCCAACAATGCCTAAATGACAAACGAAATACCGCTTTTTTATTCTTTTTCTAAGATTTGTTGTTTATGTCAACATATCAATTGTAAATTCTTTGACAACAGTTTAGTATAAATCCGTCAATCGACTACGACGCTATACCAGGTTGTAACCACGGAATGTTTCTGCGGACACGGTGTACACACGATGTTCAGGCCCATAGGACCCAAATGTTGATGGAATATTCAACTTACGATATATTGTCCCAGGATCCTGATGTAGTCAACTGTGCGTTTTGGAGAACAAATTTTATCACCCGGAAGAGCGGCCGACTGTAAGAAATAGGTGCAATGATTTTATAATATTCAATAAAAAGTGACCTAATTTATAAATAACGTCAGAACGTTGTGAGTAAAAAAATAGTTATAATTTGTTAACAATTGTTGTTGACAAATGACACCTTGCCTTTATAACTTCCACTAAAGTAAATTATTTGTTTTTCACATTTGGACTCCATCGATTCCCCAATAGAAATTGCATCATAGTTAATTAACATATATAACGAAATGTCCTTGTGGCATTACAAAAAAAAAGATAAAAAGAAACAATTTTTATCCGAAGTATTGCCCATTAGCAATCGCTATACAATATTTTATGACAACGGAGAGAATTCTGTTCATGACGGATGGGGACCATCTTGGCGCCTCACAGTAGGATTCAATCAATCCCCAAAATAAAGGAATTTACGAGACATCACAACAATATCTGACACTCGGAGACGTCGCTAGTCGTCTGAATACGCGAGATAAATGCAAGAGCGGGATGCAGGAGGAAATGAACACATGAGAGCGTCATTGTCAATAATTCCTTATTTAAAACAGACAAGATGTTTTATTTTTATGCTAAATTAACAAAATACAAAAGGGATTGCGTAATTATAATTAGAACGCAATAACATGAAGCTATTTCACATTTAAGTTTACACGTCTGTATCCCAACCCATTTTACAACAATGATGATTATAATACACTGATTATGATAATAATGTGATTATGATAATAGTAAACCTCAAGGTGTTGTTGTCAGAGTTTGTGACTACAGTTCATGATGTTCGAGTTCAATTCCTCCTTTGACCACATAAATGTTTGTTTAAGGAGAATTATTTCTGTTGTCGCCCATGGTCTGGAAGTTGGGTTACGTTTATAATATTATTAAGACCTCTCTAGGTGCTCTTTATCATTTGTTATGAATTATATTATCGGTGTAATGTATCGACGCCTTCCAGGCGCCCCATCTCAGAAGTGGGTTACAAATTCGGCAAAGCCAGTATGGAATGTCGTCTCTTCATATATAGTTTTACTCATATATAGTTTTTACTTTACTGACACTATAAAAGTGTGTCATGTGTCATGGCGGCTAGCTACTAACACGCACAAGTTACGCTCCAGGTTGTTAAGTTATTTTCAGCAGGTGCCTTCGTTATTTTATAGTTAAAGTTGCATATTCCTAGTCCGTTTAAATTTAAATTTATATTAGTTAGTGTCAAAAGTGTGTACATTTAACATCATGGGAAGAAACACACGTAATTCAAACAATGATTCGACACGTTCTACCAAGGAAGCAGCGAAACGTGTGTGAAAGAGGCGCTACAGGATCCCGGCACCCTGGGGCCACAGTGGCGGGAGATCGGAGATCAGGAGCTCCTTTCTCTTGGTTCTATGAACCCGAGGTCCATCTGTGGGGGCACCATGCTCGATGAGCACCCTGGATGCCTACATTGCTCAGTGGGCTGGACTCACAGCAGCGGCACGACTAGGCCTAGTCTTGTGAACGGGCTGGTTGGGACAATACCGGGCGTAATGCTGGGAATTACCGCCAGGTCAGTAAGCTCGGAAACGGTGAAAGCGCGATCTTTTGGGTGTGGGATTTGCGCCGACTCCTGGACCGGGTGACCCAAGGACAATATGTGAGGTCGTCAGGAGTTGAGCGACCTGACGTACTAATGCTCAGGCTGGACCCACTTCAGCAACAAAACACGTCCTCAGCTGGTGCACTGGGGGAATAGACGGTGGATCTGTTCTACAGTCCTCCCGATTAAGTCCTAGGGACTCGTGAACCGTTAGTGGGGTCGGCTGGAGATGAGCGCCCTGTCGTACTATTCGCTTACCTGTGGGAGCTTGCGAGCTCCCAGCCGGTCCATAACGGCAGCAGGACACGTCGCTGGGGGGCCGACCAGGGCACGGCTCGGACCAGCACAGTGGGGAACAACTGTGCTGGCTCCCGGCTCAGCCTACGGGCTCGTGGACCAACTATGGGGTCGCCAGGATATGAGTACCTGGCTGTACTTTAATCTCACACTGTGGGGTTGAGGATTCAAGCCCTAGCTGGTCTCACAACTGCTGCAGGATGCGTCTCTGGAGGCAGAACAGGGAAACGGTCGGTGGATCTGCGACAGTATTCCTCCCGGCTAGGCTCAAGGAGCCCGTGGACCAACTGTGGGGTCATCAGGAATGTGCGACCTGATGTACTATGTAGCTCAGCAATTTCCCCTGAAGTTGCGACTCCAACACCTTCTCCCTGAGGTGTTTGTTTATTGCCTGTGAACTTGAATGTGATCGCGATGTAGAAAAGGGAGGACAAGAATTCTGGGACTTCGGAGTAGGGCCTTCTGGCCGAGGTATCCCAAGGGGTGGTGGAAATGGGTCCAGATTTTCGCGAGGACCTAAAAAAGCGTCGCTATCGCCTGCTACAAGACAGTGTACAAAAATACGGTATTCATAATGTTTGGACAATGGACGGTGCCGTCATAAACAAAGTAAATGGCGAAAGACGCAAAATTAGATCTTCTGGACCTGAGTGTAAAACATGTTTACTTCATTTTTCTTTTCTTTACTAACAATTATATTGTTAATTTATTTCTAATTTAGGTAAGTTTTAAGTTTATTATTTTTTTATTTAGGACAACTTACTTGTTTTATTTTCATTTTTTAAGTTCTTTGTTTAGCTAAATTATTTTAATTTTATTAGAGTTATTACAGTATATAGTTTATTTTTACTTTCTGCTATTGGCAACATTGTGCTGACAAATGATGACTTGTTTGCAACCCCTGATTCATATATTAATCCCTTCTCCAAACACCATCTTATTGTGAAGACAGCTTTTAAAACAGGTAGCAGAATTCCTGACTCCCGGCCATCCCCTTCTCCAACAACTACCAGTTTACTTAAGAATGCATTTTCTATTGATAAATCATCACTTAAAATCGCTCCCGTAAATTCATAATGCATTCTGTCCCACTCTGATGAGTTTGAAACCAATTTTCATCTCTTGGACTGAGCGTCATTTTAATTTCGGAAACCTGGCTCACCCCTTCCATACCGTCCTCCCTTGTTCACTTAGACGGATATACACTGCTCAGAAATGACAGAATAGATAAAAGAGGTGGAGGCGTTTGTGCCTTTATATCAAATGAGCTTAATCCAAGAATTGTCCACCAGTCCCTTCTGTATATTCCGCTCGCCCCGAGTTCCTATTCGTAGAAATTCAAGCCAGTCTAAAAAAAATGTCTCTTATACATTGTATACAAACCTCCAAAAGTAGGGCACCTTTCGGATCCAGAAAACGCTCTGAACGATTCATTGCCTCATTATGAACACGTTATTGTCGCAGGCGATTTTAATACAAATCTTCTTCGGACTGACTCACCAGCCATACAACTTAAAAATATGTTCCAAAGCTTTAATATCACCATTGTTCCTCTCTCTGCCACACATCATACTGCTATTACCGACACTCTACTGGATTTAATAGTGACTACACATCCACACAAAGTACTGACATATGGACAAATTCCTGCTCCCGGCATATCTGCTCATAACATTTTATTCGTAGAATACTCACTCCAATGTCCTAAAAGACGCTCTAAATTGATTACGTACAGAAATTTACAAAACATAGACGAGACTAAACTAAAATCAGACGCTTTAGAACTACCTTGGTACACAATATGGAATCTTAGATCAGTTAATGAAAAAGTAGGCACATTTAATACACTGATACTACAAATATATGACAGACATGCACTAGTAAAAACTCGATGATTTACCCGCCCCCCCCTGCTCCCTGGATGAATGACTCAATACGTAAACTTATGTCACAACAAGACAAAGCATACCGAACATACAGACGACATAAAAATGACGAGAACTGGCAACTGTGCAAACAACCTAGAAACACAACTACACAAACTATACGCAATGCCAAACTACGACACGCCCACAGTATAATCGGACCTGAAATAAGTGCACGGGACACCTGGCGAAATCTCCGTACAATGGGACTTAGACAGTAGAATCCCCCAACTGACTCTCTAGACATTTCTGTAGATGATTTAAATGAACATTTTACCTCAATACTCATGACACCTCCAGACAACAATACTAAAATAGACATTCTTAAATACTTATCCGCATCCCCCCCATACACGAAGAGATAAATTTTACTTTTACGACATTTCGCCTATAGACGTTAAAAAATACTCAAGCGGATTAAATCCAATGCACAGGAACAGATGACATCAGCATTTTAATGCTAAATAAAATCATTGACATTATACTACCCATAGTGACTCACACTTTTAATGCTTCCCTTATAATTTCTATCTTCCCTACTGTATGGAAACAGTCTAGGGTTCGGCCTATACCAAAAATAAGTACACCTACTAACTGTAATGACTTCCGACCGATTAGCATCCAACCGACATTATCTAAAGCTTTGGAACATATTGTACATAAGCAAATGACTGAATATCTCCAAGCAAATCACCTCCTTGATCCTTATTATTCCGGCTTTAGATCTGGCCATAGCACAACCATAGCTTTGTTAAAAATTACTGAAGATATTCGTGAAGCCATAGACAGACGTGAATTGACTCATTTAATCTTACTTGATTTCAGCAAAGCTTTTGACACAGTAGACCACGACTTACTTATGATAAGGCTCAAGCATCTACACTTGTCTGTCAGCGCTGTATCCTGGTTCGACTCATACCTGCACGGGCGTCAACAATACGTTTCACTAAGCTCTAGATCTTTGTCTTGGCGCAATGTGCAGGCGGGAGTCCCCCAGGGCAGTGTTCTCGGGCCTCTTCTTTTCTCAATCTATATAAATGACTTACCAACTGTACTAAAGCACTGCCGTTATCACCTCTGTGCTGATGATCTCCAAATTCACCTATGAAACCCATTAGTATAAAGCCAGAGCGAATCCCTCTATTTGTTTGAGCAGTAGGGATTACTGCCTTATTGCTTCTTCTATCATTACCAGTTTTAGCAGGAGCAATTACAATACTATTAACAGACCGAAATTTAAATACATCCTTTTCCGATCCTGCAGGGGGAGGAGATCCTATTCTATATCAACATTTATTTTGATTTTTTGGTCATCCAGAAGTATACATTTTAATTCTATTCACCTCCCCATTCTCTCTATAACAGCTTGACGAAAATGAATGACGATCTCACATCCATCTTTAACTGATCTTCAAGTATCGGTCTAAATCTAAATCCTAACAAGTCACAAGTAATTCTAATGGGACAACAAAGACTGCTTACAACTTTTGACATATCTACATTTCCAAACATTACTATAAATAATATAATTATCCCTTATTCTTCTTCAGTAATAGATCTTGGACTACATCTAAACGCAAATTTAACCTGGCAAACACAAGTGAAACATATATGTAAAAAGACTTTCTCCATCTTACATTATCTTAGACGTTTAAAAAAATTTCTTCCAGTTTCGTTAAAACAAATCCTTGTGCAGAATCTTGTGTTGCCACACTTCGATTATTGTGACATTATATATAATGATCTAAACCATGACTTGTCGCAAAGGCTGCAGCGTGTTCATTATGCTTGCGTTCGATTCATTTTCAATATCCGCCGTTATGACCATATTTCCGAACACTTTAATAACCTCTCTTGGCTCCGTCTTATTGACAGACGTAAATTGCACTCTCTTTCACTACTTTTCAAGCTTCTGAATTCCTACATTCCTACTTAGCTGGCGTCCAGATTTGAGAAGTTATCGTCTTACCACAATATTGACACTAGGTCACAAGATAACAGTCTGCTAACAATTCCTCTTCATAGCACTTCCTCTTATTCTACTTCCTTCACAGTAGCCTCTGCCCGCTCCTGGAATTTCTTTCCTCAAGATATCAGGGGTTGCCGCACACTTGACACCTTTAAGTCACGATTATAAAGTTACTTGCTGTCTAATAATTAATTTCTCTTTATTTATTTAAATGTATACTATGTCATTAATAATCTTTTTCTCGTTTTTTTATATATCTTGTACATATTATATATTTAATTCGTTAAATTTAGAGTAAATAAAAATACATTATAAATATTGATTGTATTGTATTTATAACCTGTAATCGTTTATGTATATTGTAACTTAGATGTAAGACTTTCTTTTTTCTATTTTTTAAAGCCTGGTCGAGTGGCAGACAAGGCCTTAAGGCCTTAACTCTGCCAGGTAAAATAAAGCTATTATTATTATTATTATTATTATTATTATTATTATTATTATTATTATTATTATTATTATTATTATTATTATTATTATTATTATTATTATTATTATTATTATTATTATTATTATTATTATTATTATTATTATTATTATTATTAAAAGTAGTAGGCGTGATTTCATTGTATCTTTTTCGATATTTTTATGATATTTAGATTTTGAGGAATGCGAATTAATTTATTCGATATTGTTTTCATGTCGTTTAATTTTTCAAGCACTCTCTTTGTATCTATGACTAAATATATTAGCTCTAATCCGTGACACTAGAAGATAGTGATCTAAAATCCCATATTAGTGTCTGTATATAACCTTACTTATACAAGATAAGATTAATTTATTCTCTGAGAAGATGATCAATTAGTTACCGTCGTGTGTTTTTTAGGAACATTTATGTATGCCTAATGTTAAAACTATTTGCCACCTATGAAGTTGTAAGTGCCACTGCATATGTCTTATATTTTCCTCTTAGTTTTTGTTATCCTTAGAGCCATGTGTACAAAAAAAATTATAATTTAAAATGTTCCCTTAACACGAATCTGTATGAATATGCTTTAAAATTTATAATTAGTTGCTTTACTCGTTTCCATTATAAAGTCTGTCCGAAATATGTTTGTTCTTTTGGCAGCTATAGAAGACTGTAAAACCCTTCTCAATATTACTCTTTCCCTATCCATATTACTTCCTGCATCACAGTGATGCCGATCTTATGTCCATCCATTCATCTATTAACATCTTATATGCTTATGTTTGTATACATTCCTTGTATCATATTTCACATCCTGTTGTATACCAGTATACGATAGTGCCGTATGGCTGTTGCTTCTTTGGATCTCATAATGAAGCTATTTAAAACGGATAGGTTATCAGCCTTCCGAATCAGATTCTGGTGTTGTTTTCGCATTTAGAAAACCAAGTCAAGAACACGCTTTTTACACTTGCGTATCTTAGCCGTATAAGCGGTTTTTGGGGATAACCTCGAGGACTTGTATGCATTGCTCTTGGTAGGAAAATCTCATTTCTGGAGTTTTTAGTTGATGTATAACTATCAGCAAGTTTTAGTTTTGAGACACGTACCCCTTTGGTCCGTAATAATAATAATAATAATAATAATAATAATAATAATAATAATAATAATAATAATAATAATAATAATAATAATAATAACAATAATAATAACAATAATAATAATTCTTCAAGTCGTCTACCTGAGCTTATGTAACTTACGTTTGATCTACTCCTGCGGTAGACAACCTCAAGAGACTCTGCCTCAGCTGACGGCTGCAGACTGGTTGGACGCATCAAATCATATTGAGGCAACATAGAGTGCGACTTTTTAGATGGCTACTGTGCTGACTGCTAGGCTGATTTTGTCAGCTGGCTTGGGGACGAATACCGAGTCCACTAACCCCAAAAATTATATTTTTCAGAATAATTTTCGAAAAAAAAAGATTGAAGATGTAAT
Source organism: Diploptera punctata (assembly GCA_030220185.1). Lineage (NCBI taxonomy): Eukaryota > Metazoa > Arthropoda > Insecta > Blattodea > Blaberidae > Diploptera > Diploptera punctata. Next base: position 191,586 of record JASPKZ010009369.1, on the reverse strand, counting down.
GCTGTGTGTCGTTACGTTAACCACTAAGTCCAGGATGTAAGACCGGTAGCAGTACTTTGCTTCGCTAATATTACCTATTACATACTAATTGCGAGGATCTGTAATGCATATATATAACATTGTGTGTAACATTTATAGATTTAGAAATAAAAAAAAGTTAATATGAAAGTGTATTGAAAATGAGTGGTGATCATCCATCATCCAATGAGAAATGAGTATTTATGATTTTGTTTTAATATAATTTTAAATTAATATTTTAACGTTAATAGATATAAATTTCAAGTTTCCTGTAGTGTTTATTGTAACCCTATATGGAATTGCAGTATTTGCTGTTGTTTAATACCGAAAATTGTGCGTTTTCCTTCGACTCAGTTTTTCTGCGGCCTAGGATATCGCGTTGGCGGTAAAAAGGGTCCGTATTGAGGGGTCTCTTGTTCATGTGGAATGTTAGGGATTAAGATTTTTTTAAAAGTTGAACATAGAAAATGGTGCCATTCCATAAACCGATTAGAGTATGAATACGGTGTACCGCGGCCTCGGCTGTAATTCTAACGGACGTTGAGCCTATACTGGGTTGTCCTACATTCACGACAGAATACTAGGGAATTAGGATTTTACTATAGACATTTCATTTTTGTTTTTTTTCTAAATATATTTCTTGAAGGTCAAGCTGAAAGCCATGTCCAGAGATACAGTCCAGTTCTGGTAACTGTAGCCGTCTTGTGAATCCAAAGGCGCGTGGCAGGAGGGAACATTGAGAGTGGGGGAGAGAACTGCTAGCCATGCAAAAAAAATATTTTAGATTAATAATAATAAAAATCGTAATAAAAGAAATTGTTGTAAAAAGAACGCTACTCTACAATAAACACTTGAAATTTATTAGACATCAAAACTATTCACTAACACAGAAGTAGTAGATACGAAACTATAGTTATTTTAAAATATTTATATATTTAATGTAAACGGCGATGTTTGAAAACAAATGAGAAACGATAGGTACGCTTCTACTGCTTCTTTTGTTTATCACTGCAACCAGATCATACTATTTATTGCCAAAGGAACGCAATATTGTAAGGAGGAGCTTTCTTTAATATGGTAATTATAACACTGATAAATATTTGGTGAAACACGACTCTGATTGGTTGTAAAACAGAAATCATTGAAACGTGATTGGTCATTGACTCCCATTTGGGGCATGAGTTAAATAGTCAAACCTGAGGATAGCTACTGGCAGTACCTGTAACTCGCCCTCCTCTTTTACCGCACCAAACACCATAGACTCCTCAGAAGCCGCTAAACATGACAGAACTGCACTATAAATAATTTGAGTAGTGTGGGGTATGAAAGTTTGAGAACCGTTAAGATATTATGGTGTTAAGTGTGTGAGTTAAACAATTCGTTAAGAAACACAAGAAGATTTTGCTATGTGCAATAAATTACATAAGAACTAAAATTTGTTACCTTCTACTTGATTGTAGAACGAACAACAGCGGTGTAGAACTGATGCTCATTTTCAGGTAAGTGTGGCAGTGCGCTCAGTATTTCAAACGCAGTGTTGATTTGTACGAGAAGGTTCTTATAATATGTTAGACAGGTAGTATACCCTTTAGTCTTCATAGTAGCACAGAGAAAATAAGTAGTGGAAATATTTTAACATATTGTGACGCGAATTTTTTTCGAAGTTCTAGTCATACACTATGCGCATGCGCGAACAAATGCGAAGCGGTATACACTATGGAATCAGGGATGCAGCCAACATATTCACGATATTTAACGAACCTAAAAGGTAACGTAATACAATTTAAGTACTGTAACCTGTGAAGGACCAACTAAAAACTTACCTAACCCAAATTAAGTATTCTAACCTGTGAATGGCCAACCTAAAAGCTAACCTAATGCAATTTAAGCATTCTAACCTGTGAAAGAATACAACGCCCAGGTCGGATCCCGTTCGGAACAAGTTTTCTGGGTGGTCGTTTCTTTCGGTGTTTTTCCTCACCTGTAAGACAAATTTTAGGAAATTATAAGGCCCAAACGGTCTCCGAACATTTTATGACCATGATAATCATATTCGCCGTGTTTAATATGAATGTGTCACTGATTGATATGTTTCGTATTAAATGTTGCACTATCTTGGAGAGCCCTGCATTGAGCTGATCACTCATTTTGGGGGCCCTCTTTGTCCTTGTATGGTCAAAAAAAGCATGTGTATGATCCAGAGTTTAAAATCTTTCCCAACAGGCCGTGTCATTATAAGGCTTATTGCAGAATAGTACAAAACATAGTAAACAGTTCTTGTTTCAGTCGACTAATTGGCAAGGATTATGATTATGAACTTAAAAATAAGTTATTCTGGACTGGAACCAGATATGAACAGGCAACCGCAGAATATGAACGATGAGAGAAAAGTTATTTTACTCTTTCTACAATGTACGAAATTTCCGTATACAGGTAACACACCGAGTGGCGTTGTAGCCTTGCTTCTGTCACCATTCTCTCAATCATCTGATATATTTGCACTCCTTAAGTATTTGCTGAATACTGAAGGTATACACATGGAAATAGGTGTTTATTTTTATTATTATTATTATTATTATTATTATTATTATTATTATTATTATTATTATTATTATTATTATTATTATTATTATTATTATTATTATTATTTAAGATATTAAGATATTTAAGGTATTTATACATAAAGCACTGTCAAACTGGAGCAAAAAATTTTCAGGATTGGGAGTACCAATTGGAGATGAATCAACAGGTACAATATATACACTTATTTTCGGATGACCATATAATAATTGCTGAAGAATATGAAGACATTGAGTTTATGTTCAGAAAATTATTGGACGAATACGATAACTGGGGTTTGAAAATAAATTTAGAAAAAATATTTTATATGGGATGTGGAGCCAAAACCGAAGATTTGATTATTAGAAGATGAAAAGGGGTATATTGGAGGATGTGAAGAATTTGAGTATCTGGGAGTAAAATTAGATAAAGAAGATAAACAAGAAAGTGATATTAAGAACAGAATAAATACAGGTAGAACAATAACAGCAATGATGAATGGAGTCTTATGGAACAGACATATATCCAGGAAAAATAAGTCACAAATATATATAATTCAATAGTGAGAAGTACTGTCACATATGGAGCTGAAGTTTGGAAATTCAACAAAAACTTATGGCGATGGAAATGGATTTGAGGAGAGCAGCAAGATGTTTAAAATTAGACAAAATAAGAAATAATGTCATAAGACAAAAAATGAATATTGGTTATTCAATGGTAGACTATATACGGTATAAGTAAGTAAATTGGTATGGACACGTACGACGAATGCAAGAAGAAAGATTGCCCAGGAAAACGTTGGAATGGTGTCCACCTGGAAGAAGGAGGAGAGGAAGACCTCGAAACTCGTGGATGCAGGAAATAAGAACTGGAATGAGACCAAGAGGACGTGAGGACATGGATTGGATGTAGAGAAACGAGTGGAGAAGAAAAATAAAACACTAGGAACAGAAATATGTGTAAACATTAAAATTCTGTATATAAATAAAATTATTATTATTGTTATTATTATTATTTATTATTATTATTTTATTATTATTATTATTATTATTATTATTATTATTATTATTATTATTATTATTATTACATTTTGTATGTCAGTAAATGCTTAATTTTTGTTGTATAATTTAATTCAGATTTTTAAAAATTCATAATATTAAAATCAACATGTACTGCTGTGGTCTGGTTTAACATCGTTAGCACGGATGCAGGGACCATCTATCTGGGTGAGATTTGTTCGGCTTTTTTCCTCACCTGTAAGACTATTGTCAAGAAACGTGAAGATCCAAATAGTTCCCGGACCGTCCCATACCATCACAATCACCCATATTATATTCTTCTTGTTTAGTGTGAATGTTGCGTTTTATCTGAATCAGGGGTCGACAAATAAGAACCCATTACTTCTTCAGATGATGGGACTAGTCCCGAAAGCGCGACAGATAACTAATAATCGTTAAGTTGAGGACACGGACCTTTTAGGTAAATATTCCATACTTTTATATTTTAATTTTGAATAATACCTCAACAGAACACTATCATGAATTTTATTAATGTTGATTAGATGCTCATCTTGTTTCGAAGATGACCTTGGCACTGTGTTGATCACTCATCCAGGGAGATTCTCTATGTACTTCGTTGTTCAACCAAGTATGTGTTTGTTCAAGAGTATTAAATTTATTCCGTCAGGTCGTGTCCCTCTAAATCCCTCTGGTGTGGGACATGTGGTAAAGTACTTACACAGGAACAGATTATACTAAGGAAAGAAAGACATACGAGTGTGAAAATAGATTTTTCTGGCATCAGAAAGTGTTTTTTATTATAGATTATTATTAAAATACTTAAAACTCGATTTTTGGGCTACTTAAAAGTTGCTTAAAGCTTAATCGCCATTAGGATAATTAGAAACAATTTAAACTTTGCCAGTTTTGAGAAAATGTATTATGGTCGACATGATTTAATTTGTCGTTAAGAATTACTGAAGAAAATCTAAATAATTAAATTGATCATGTTATTGTTTATTAACTTTAAGACTAAGCTACTGCATGAAATCTGTAAAATAATTCAGAACTTCAACAAAAATCCAATGTACTATAAAATATTTAAGAGAAAATCAAGCATGTCTTTTTGAAGTTATCCTAATAGTATTATCCAGAAAATGTTTAGTGTTATGTTGTACCGTGTATGCGTAATTTTTGGAACTTTTGTGTTGCCCCTACGTGTATGGAGACTTGTTACGTCTGTGTTTCCTCGATCCCTTCTCCTTTGTATCCGCTAGTTTCCGATCTGACCTTTCTCCCACTCTCCTCTGTGCGCACGTACTGCGCGAAAGAGGAGGTCCGTTCCCGACGACACGAAACGTTAAGTAGTCGGCGTATTGGCTTCCTATAGTCTGGAAGTCTTCCTAGAAAGGAAGAGACTTTCTCCAAAAGTGGAATTGTTTATTTGCGACAATGACGCCATTACTTCAAGAGTTTGTTAATCATATTTAAGGAACTAAGAGTTAAGTATTGTTTTTTTTGTGTGAATATATATAGTTCAAATGTTGTCTAGTATGAGAGACCTAATTACTATTATTATTGTTAAAGGAGAAAGTTATTATTATTATTATTATTATTATTATTATTATTATTATTATTATTATTATTACGGTACTGTACATAATTTTAAGGCAACTTACAGTTGTGTAGATTACTGCTGTGAAGTTGATGGTCGAACTCAGCTACTCTCCTGCACAATTTTGCCAATACGAGCTGGTTGATTTGCCACAAATATCCGCAGCAGGTTTTCCAAGTTCACATTGGTGAGACGGGATCTATGTTTACCCTTGATGAACTTTATCTTACTGAAAGTCATTTCACAAACATGCGTTGATCCAAAAAGACACAGAATTTTATATGCACACGACACCAAGTTTTCGAACTGTTTTTCTGGAACTGTAATCCAAAACTCTAAAATTGAATTAGTTTTTCGTTTCTCTTGAAAAATCCTTCCAGTTCTGAATCCTGCTGGAGATCAATAAGTTCATTTTTTAGATTTCTAATCTCAGGACCAAAAATTGACAACCCAGTTACATCTGTTGTCGTTATTGACCAGGGATTTGCAACTAATCGAAATGGGTTTCGAAACTTTCTAAAAATCATTAAATCTCGTGCTGAAATCATGGTGTAGTACAGTGAGCAATTCTATGAAGGGTTGCAAGTTTATTTCTTCCTCTGAATATTCTTCAATAAGATGTTGGAAACATGGGAAACTAGTGAAATCGTTATTACTAAGTTCTTCTGTATACATTTTTAACTTTTCTTCTAAAGAAAAAATTGCACTTGTGATCTGAGTAATAAGTTTATTTGTACCTTGCATTTTCATTTGGACATCCTTCAGTATTCCTGTTATGTTAGCCAGGAAGCCAACTTTTAACCACCATGAAGAAGAGTCTAGTTCAGGGTATTCTTTATCTCGTTCACTTAAAAAGAGTTTTATTTCATGGCGAAGATTAAAAAATCGTTCCAAATTTCTTCCTTTGCTCAGCCACCTGACCTCACTGTGATAAATATCATCATACTGTGAATTAAGCTCTTTGAGAAATTCTATGATTTAGTTCACGTGATCTAATGAAATTAACAATGTTAATTACTTTCTTCATCACAGAACTGAAAGTTTCGTCAAATTTAGCAGCAAGATTTTCTTGATGTAAAATGCAATGGTATGTTAATAAGTGGTCTCTATTTAAATGTTTTTGTAACAGAGAAATGAATCCTGTATGACAAACTACCATTGAGGGACAACCGCCAGTGCACACTGATAAAAGTTTGTTTAGGTCAATTTTGTACTTGTCAAAAAAAGATTTAACTGCTTCAAAAAATCTATTCCCCGTTTCTGACCTGTCATAGGTATTACAGTTAAAAATTCTTCCTTTATAATCCCTATCTTATTACGATATTTAACAAATAAACGCAACTCAGAGGTGGAACTAATATCTGTGGAATTCAGAGCAAGGCTGAAATGGTCACATTCACGAATTTCATCGAGAGTACAAAGGAGCATGTCTACAGACATTTCGTTAACTCTCCTAACACAAATAGAATCGGAAAGTTGTAACTTTTGTATGTCACTTTTTATCTGTTTTGCATTTGGGAATTTAGAAAATAATGTGTCACAAACGACTAGAAAACACTCCTTAAAAATCTCTGCATCGGCAAACGGTTTCATTTTGCGTGCTAAAATTTCTGCTACTTCATATGATGCTTTTGTTATCAATTTATTTTCACTTACGGTATCCAACATCATTTTCCGTTCAGACACTATTGACATTTTTAATGTTTTTAGTGTTTCTGCTCTCAATTTAGAATCTTTAGGATATTTGCACTCAAAATTTGAATGCACCGTTTTATAATGCCTATTAAGATTAAATCGTTTATAACCTTGAACTACGTCTCGACATAATAAACACATCGCACTGCCTTCCTTTTTAGCAGGTATGAAGAAAAATTCATGCTCCCAAGTATCTTGAAAAACTCTTCCTTCATCTTTGAGTTTTCTCTTTTTCCCTTTCGAAAAAACACCAGCCATTGTTAAACACTGAAATTCACTTCACTTCAACTGATTAGGTAACACACAGTATCCAGTCGCTTGTTCATAGAAATTAAATTGTATAATATTTCATTGTGAAAGATTCGGACGACAATGTAGAAGTTTAAACGGCTTTAAAAACAAACGTACACATATTCAAAACCAATAACACTAGCCAGGACATTGCATTGTTGAACACGTGCGGTACTGTACTGCTCGGAATGACACAGGGATATCCAAAGTTTTATAGAATTTCAATAAATATTATTTTATACTTAGAATTTAAAATTCAAATGTAATGTAATGAAGGTAAAATTATTCCAAGAGCCTTAATAAATATCTTCAAGAGCCACATGCGGTCCGCGGGCCGCGTAATGAGTACCGCTGATATAGGCGATATTGATATTAAATTAATACCCTGTACATTGTTTTCCATTCATTCTACCTAAATGGTTCACATATTAATCCCCTGTATTATTTAATATCAGTGCCTATAAGAGATGAACAGTCTATTATATATATATATATATATATATATTACTTTTCTTTAATCCCCTATGTTTATTCACTATTTACATTGATTATGGGTCCTAAAAGTCGATACGATACTAATTAAAAATAATATTATCAAGTTTCCTTGTGTCGTTTAGATATTCAGTCAGAAACAGACCTAGTATTAAATAATACAACTAATTTCATGCATTAAGCCTTGTACTTAATTTGTTCATTAGATATATTAATATATTAATAATAATTCTAGAAATTTTAAAGTTCTCGTTATTTGTAGTTTAAACTTCTTTAAAAGAAATCTAAATTTACATTTGCTCTAACCTCGACTTCATTATTACCCAGTGTAAGGTATATATATTAATTGGTGTTTCTCGTATAATTTATCATATTTATATTATTATTATTATTGTAAGTATTATTATTGTTATTATCCTATAAAATGTTGTTTGTACATGAAATTTACATCGCTACATTTAATGTATATTTAACTGTTTATAATTAGTATAGTGTATATCTATATTTGTCAAATATTTATTTGTATTTGTATTGGTTGAGTGGAAGAGAAGGCCTTATGGGCTTAACTCTGCTAGAATAAATAAATCATCTTTATTATTATTATTATTATTATTATTATTATTATTATTATTATTATTATTATTATTATTATATTATTAAAGTATTACAATTATTGTTTACCGACTATATACAACAGAGTAGGTCTATATTTGATGGATTTTTTTATTATTCTTTCAAATACTAAAATAAAGGAGGTTACTTAAGTCATATTATACAGATTGTAAGTTAATATATTAAAAGCCTAATATTTATTAGTGCAGTTATTACAAACACATTTTTAATTTAGGAGAATTATAATGAATCGTAAGGCCAGTGCAATTAATAATTTGAGCTAGTCCAATAACTAACTTCAGAATCATACCTTTTTTTAGTAATATTTTGCAGGGAGCATTAACCATATCTTCAGAAATTGCAATGAATGTAAGCTACATTGCTATGAAAGCAGAATAATGTGAATTGTTTCCTTGCAGGTTCTCCATTATATATGAAATTTGCCATATAAGTTGCCTTATTTCAATGCATAATGTGATTGAACATGTTTTATGAAAATGTGTGTCTTTGTTACAAGAACAAGCCAATTAAGGAAAACCGATCATGAATTATTAAAAACAGCATGCCTTCAAATAATGCCACAATATTTTATGTAGTACAGTATATGAATATTTTATCTGCACACTTCTGTTATTCTAATTAGCTTATTTACAGTACCTATGACGAATTAAATATTTTATGAAAGTTGTATCACTCCCAATCGTAAACGTTCACACTTTTGCCAGAATTTCATTAAGCCGGCTTATCCATTTTTAATTTAAATTTTCAATTTTGTAAAGTTATGTGATTTTTTTTTACCCAAGAACTCAAAGTACTTTTCAATGTAGGCTGCAAAACGCTTATTAAAATAATATATATTTTTTAAATTTTAAAGCGAGTTACTATAGTTTGGGAACTAGCAAATAAGGGGGGGCAGTTTAAAGTGTGTGCATTATTTCATGACAGATAAAGAGAGGATTTGAAGAAGCATGTACAATAAAAGAACGACTTTTCCGGCCAATATATTATTATAAATTTCTTGGCAATAACCGGGTCGAGAAATAATGTTATTGATGTAAATACTTCTTGAAAAACTCTCGTTATCTGTCATGAAAAAATGCACGTACTTTAAAAGCTGATTGTTTTATGTTTTTTAACAAGCAGTAAACAGGAGTAACTTCACCGCGCTGCTATTATGAGAGAAGATATGATCTAATACAGTTAAGATCCTTATTCGCGGAGGATATGTTCCGCAAATATCCCGCAAATATGGAATGGTGATATGTATGGATATATAGGGCATACGTTCCAAGGTTCCAAAATAAAATAAAAATTATCAAAATAAAATCTATTTAATGAGAGATTTTAAACAATGTTCCTTTTACTCGACATTATAAATTGGCAACAAAACAGAAGAGAGGAATGTTATTCTAGCAAAATTATTGCAACGAATGACAAGTTGAAACAATAAAACACCGAACATGGCGAGGGCGGCATTTATCAACGAACATAGCGACATGTGAAATGGAGCGGCCCACCGCCATTTACATCGCTAAGCCGTGCTCATCTTTTACGCATGAATAAATAAATAAAAGCGAAAATATCAGGTGGCCTCAAGGTTGTAAATACTTCAGAGGTTTTGTGTTAATAATCAATCACAGTGAATGATATAAGATAATTAAATAATACTTCACTTTAGTTGGTAAGAATGAAGCAGGATCTGCCCCTCGTGTTGTACTCAAGAGGTTTTCCTCTGATACTCCAGTTACCGAAATTCATACCGAACTTCTGAACCTTCAATTCCCAGTCAGGTTCATCAAGCAGTTGATGCGCTTGCTCCCTCCACTCCCATTGTTTATTCTCGAGCGGGAGAATTCAGACTCCGGCTGAGAAATTTACAATCCCAACGGCCTCTTGTACACCGTTGTAGCGATAGAGCCCTACAAACCTCGCTCTGGCCAAAAGGAGTGTTTCAGATGCCAGAGGTTTAATCATACTTTTGCAGGTTGCAGCCTGGCACCACGTTGCGTAATCTTTGGGCAAGTACACAATCACAGGAACTGTCCTGTGAAAGCTTTAGCTCTCACCGATAAGTCCAAACTAAACTGTGCCAATTTCTTGTTGAAGGGCATACTATCGCTTCTGCCCAGTCTATATGGATGTACTAGCTGCTTTTCTTAAAAAAATCTGATCCTTCCCCAACACTTAAAGCCCTCAAAAGAGGACTTTTACCTCGAAATACATAGATCCCTCCCGATCCTACAGCCAAATAGTTGCCGCTGGCATCTCGAGACAACAATCAAAGGTAGCGGAAAGCGATCGGGTTCAGACAAGGTGTGTCCAAACCCCACCCTCCCTCCCAATCGGACAGGGAAAGCAACTTCTTCAGAATGTCCAGCCAGTATTGGCTAGATTGACGTTTCCATAATGAGTTTTATTTTCCTGTCCTCCATAGTAAATTTATGTTTCGGAGATGTGTAGATTCCGCCATGAAGGTTATCTCAGTTTCGTGGCTTTTAATGCCAACGGTGTATCTAATCACGTTCAAGAACTCATTCCATTTGTACAAAAAAGGGATATTGACAATCTTCCTCTTAATGAAACCCATTTAAAATAAACTACACGTTTCAAAATTCCGAATTATCATATATAAATGACGACAGAGATGGTCCCTTTGCTGACACAACAATATGTATAAAGCATTTCCACATTTTCTAATCGGTTAAGGCTAGAGTCTTAATTAGACAATACTTGTCATTGTGAGAAGGTATGATTAAAACTCTGGCACCTGAAGTACTGCTTAAGGTCCGAGCGTGACTTGTAAGTTTTGACCGCGACCATCGTGTAGAGGAGGCGGGAAATATTTTGTTTCTCGGCCGCAGTCAGTATTCTCTAGCTCGATATGTACAATGGGAGTGGTATCGACTTGTCATTTTTTTTTGTAATTTACCTGATGGACTTAACAAGGTAATTAAGGGAAAGAAGTTCGGTATGTATTTCTTGTATTGGGATATTGGAGGGGAGCCTCTTTAAAACTACCCTCAGTGGCAGTTTCTGTTTAAGCAAGTAGGTATATTGTTCCTTACCAATGCTTGAAAAATATATATTAATGATGTTGAAATCTGCCACTGAGGTGGCAAAATATCGTAAACCCTCTCGTGTGTTAACGACTTTTAGATCACCTGTTATTTTATTATTTCATATCTGATAGAAAAGCATCTTGGTTAGGGCAATGTCCTTACGTTGGGCGGTATTTGATAGAGTTTTAATTACGGGTAGGCAAGTGGTGAAGAATTTTGGGTGTGGGATTTATCACAGCATTCCTAGTAATGTGAGGGTTTTAGGCTCGTTGTCTTGTCAAGTTATTAGGTTCGGTGAGCGATGATGAGCACTTGCTCAAGGAATAACAAAGGAGTTTTTGTACGGGCAGCAGTAGTTTTATCAATAATTGTAGTTCACAAACCACTCGATTTATTTAGTATATGAGTCGCTATACATATATTTAATATAATAAAAACACTTGTTGATGTGACGTTTGTAGCGATCTGATCTCTCAATGGAATAATGAAGAATTATTGCAATTAATGTTGTAATTTAAAAAAAAGAAAAATTCGTGTAATTTGTCCTAAGTTAAGTCTTTCCTCGATTAAGAGTTATAGTTCTATACTTGAACTAATAGCGGCCGACATTTTCCCGCAGTTAAACAATACTTAATCGACCTTCTTTCTTCGCTAGCTGGAGGATTGTGTTTCTGTACGCGTTCCGTTTTTATTTATATGATGAAAACTTCAGTATTCCCTCAATCGTTCAGATCGCTATAGGAGAAGGGATTACAATTTATTCCTATTGGTTTATACATATGTGGACATATATTACATACAAATGAAGGGTGTGAATTTTCTTTGTCTCTGTTTGTGATGTCGCTAAGAGTAGGCATTTTCATCTCGCGCTACTTACTGACAATGTTGCCAAGTTTTTGTTCACAGTTAGGCCTTCGGGTTTTCCCGATGAGATTATATTAAGGCCTAACAGCCTATTTAAAACCGCTAGCTTCTCTTAGATACAAATATATGTGTGATCGGATTGTTAATTTTAATGTGACATCTGTAGTGATCTTTTAACTAATATATATATATATATATATATTTCCCAAATTTTTAATTTGAAACTTCATAGTGAAACTCCAGTTGTCAATATTCTGCCATACTTATTATTCGTAGACATGATTTTAACTTGGCATTCTAATCAGATTTCAAATAGACGTTCTGAGAAATGCTATTAGCAAAGAATTTGATATCTCATGGTTTCTATTGTATCTGGGTACCTGCCACTCATGTATTTCTTTGTCATACAATACGTTTTCCAGACTTTCTGGCGTCGTATGTGTTGGAATATCTTAACTGTTCACTTGTTCATAAGAAAAAAGGTTCCCTAGCTTAATTGCTTTTTTTGCTAACAAGTGTTGATCATTTATTGGATAAAGAAATCAACTTTTATATGATTAATAAAATTATTTCATTGATAGATGATAAATGAATTCCTGAACAAACTCGATATGTTTATACGTATTGTATCCATATCTCAAGTTATGGGCCTATATTAAATACAATTTTATATTAAATGAAATATTTTGTTTATATCAGAGATTAAAACAATGTGGAAGGAATTTCAGCTTACATTCTTTATTCATTTTAAAGAGATCCTCATGACCATTTACTGTTATGGGTGGGAGAAGATGATCCCTTTCAGGTTGAGTAACATTAGTTTGTTGTTGACTTGAAGTAGTATTTGTGGAAGTATTTTTTTCTAGTTGATAGGTTGAGTAGTCGAGGACACACGAGTGGGCTTACTGGACGGTGTCGCAGAAGACGTCGCACTCACCCCAGATGACCCGGGTTGTGGAGCCGTAGGTGCGACAATGTCTGTAGTGTCTGCTAGTACAAAGAAACTGTTAAGCACCAGAACCAGGTCTGCAGCTGACTGAAGCTGCGTTTTTGTTGGAGACGAGTCACCAGTTTTACTCTGGTTTAATGGCCAGAGCGGCACTTAGTGTCTCGTTCCTAATATGAAAGAAAAAAAAAAAGGAAGAAAAAGGAGGTCTGTACGTCCATAGCTATTATTAATTTTAATTCACTTAAAATTCTGACAAGGAATTGCCACGTGTACCGTTATCATGATGTGTGTATCTAGATAGAGTTTGGCGATTTGTTACTTCTATTGCTTAGTTCAGCGATAGAAACGTGGCTAAATCAGGGATTCTGTTATGGGAATTGTGGTTTAGTAGGATCGGCAGAAGTTAAGTAAATTCGGCAAGTAAAACAATGTTTAGCAGCTTTATTATATGATGATCGATGTTCCAGTTTATACAAAATTATTTGATAGTGAGGTAGATGAATTTGAATAACCCCGTGAAACTATCAGATGAGAGGATAATTGTTGATTATTATGTTAATAAAGTTCAATATATATTGTATAAAGTCCACCGCTGTGGTCTTGAGGTAGCGTACTGTCTTGTCACGTAGCGGGCCCGGGTTCGATTCCTGGTCGGGACAGGCTCCTGGGTGACGTTTTTTCGGGGTTTTTCCTCACCTGTAGGATAAATGTCAGAAATCTTAGGACCCAACGATCACCAAAAATCATCCGGACGTCATGATCATCCTTATTACTATCATCATCATCCTTCACGAGTGTGGAAATCAACTGGAAGCTACCACTCCTACAATCCCCTAGTAAAGCTGTAAAGCATAGCATGCAAATGCTATGATTGCAGTGAAAGACCTGCCCCGGGCAGAATTACTATGGATGGATATATATATTGTTAGGTAATTAATTGTGATGTGAATTTTGTTTATTTTGCCCAAGTTCACATATTCCCTTTTGAAATAAATTCTAGGTTAATTATTCCAGTGCTGCACAAAATTCTAAGAACCAAAATTCATGATTTGAGACTTCCGCACCACGCTACAGACGAGTGGCTATGTTTAGAAGTTTAGAAAATCATACTATTAGAATAGAATATAATTTAGAACTTTTTAAAATAAGTCCTTACAAAATGTAAACTAGTTCAATCTCCCACCTCATTTGCGTTGTTCATATTCTCCACTTTACATTCGATAACCCACTAGTGAATCGTTAATCATGCTCATTGCTGGAGGAACGTCACGCCTTAGGTTTCCGGCTTTTTAGCATTGTTCATAACATGTATGTATAGCAAACTCGGCTAATTTCGTGATACTAAGGGTTTAGATTATTATACCTGAATGTTATGAAAATCTTTGGTTAAACTCCTAAGAATATTATAGTTAAGGATAGGTGAATGAAATATATATGCTGAGTTGTTTCGAATAAATATTTTATTTTGTTACCATATGACATAAATTACATATCTATTTTTTCAGGAGGTTTTGTAGAACTGGTTAATTTCGTGATAGTATTAGGGTATATTCTTGACAAACTTTTTAATCACTCTTCACACTACATCCAATGCATTTGAAATCCCATTTATAAACAGTCAACCCTTTGGAACCACAGATCACATTTTCAATATTGTATATATGGTTCACCTTTATTATGGACGAATATTTCTTCAAACATAGACAAGTAATCATTCTAACAACTCTTGAATGAAAACGCTTCCTCTATAAGTTAACAAAATACACCCAAGCAATGCTATTATCACAAATATGAAAACACAGTAGACAAGTAGACTTTCTGCCATCTGTGAGACAGAAAAAGGGATTTGTTTTTCATGCCAGTACAACTTCGTTACAAACGAAATAAAAAATATAACACAATTATCAGTATAAAGTAATTATCCTGTTTTGTATTTTCCCACCGTTGAAATTAATTATTTTCCTAACTTTAGGCTTTGGAATAATTTTCTTTATTTCCAATTTTTAACCTGTCAATCTTTTCTCATGACAGATTATAACAATACAATTCATGTACTTTCTATGAGATTGCAAGTTATTTTAAATTATTAATATTGCAATACGCTATGAGGATTTAGTTGTCATGATTTCTACTTTCCTCTTCTAACCTTGAGTGCTGTCCGTGTCTAACAATATTCACAATAACATTTATGGTTAATTATTATTATTCTAATAGCAGCCAAATGGCCATTAAGATTAATATAAGATTTCTCTATTTGTGCTTTGCATATTGGTTTAATGATTTTGTCCTCTTTGTGCATAATTTGATGTGGTAGCGTTCACATATTTTGTTACACAATGTTCACTCGCACGATTGGTTTGGTTCATGGTATGTTGTGGTCTTGCAGATAAGATGGTGAAACCCATGGACTCTGTCTTGTTATCACGTGTCACAATTCAAAGTTTTTTCTTGTCCATTCTCGGTCTATCATTGCTCTTGTGCCGAGAATTCTTTTGCAGTTTCTTCTCTTTTCTTCCTAAGTCTTGTGAAAAGTTGGTCCGAAGATTTTGTACTAGGCAAGATCAATTTTGGCCTTAGGTCTTAAACGAGAAAGGTCTCTCTTGCAAGCAAATATACAAGTCTCGAGCGCGTGTTCTTGGAGACTCCCATCGCCTTCTTTAAGTAAGTGGCTTTTATTTTTTCTAGTGTTTCTAGGTCAGTCACAGTCCATCGACGTGGCGTAGTCGGTAGAGTTCCTACCTTCCACTCCGGCGACCCGGGTTCGATTCCCGGCGGGTTAGGGGATTTTAAATCTCCACCTTAGGTCTGGGTGTGTGTCCTGTCATTGTGCCTATTACTGAGAATAAGATAATGTTAAAAAAATGTAAAACATGAAAAAAAATGGTTAATGGTGTTATTTTGTCAAAATTCTTGGAAAAGCTTGGTGTTTTCACTCCCACCCTCCTAATATATTCTAGTGCTGGTTATTTAGTTAAGCACGGCATTCAAC
The DNA here is from genome assembly GCA_030220185.1 of Diploptera punctata. Classification (NCBI taxonomy): domain Eukaryota; kingdom Metazoa; phylum Arthropoda; class Insecta; order Blattodea; family Blaberidae; genus Diploptera; species Diploptera punctata. The sequence goes on along the minus strand of JASPKZ010009369.1, from coordinate 175,445 downwards.
TGGTTTTGGTCTTTCATCAGGCATATTTTGGTGAAAGAGGGAGAGGTGAGTACTCGTCTGTTTCTTAAACCGACCAGACTACTTCTCTCTCTTAAAACGACCCGACAACTAAATTCTCACAGAATAAAACTATTTTCGTTCCCGTGACAATTTTAATATCACTTTTTTATCGCATATTTAGCGTTGCAGGTAGTATTCTTATTTTCCCTTTCATTATATACATGCTCTGGACAAAATAATCTAACATACTATATACATTTGTTAACTTATCCGGTAATTTGCCTTATATGTATTCTTCATTGTTAGCAGTTTAATCGGATATAAGCGATTTAATTAAATTATAGAATCAATATTTTATTATAATTAATTAATTCATGTATCTAATTGACTTTTAATAACTTCCATAATTTATTTTCCATTTCTACCTTTTTAAAGAGTCCCCACTCAATTTAATTCAGTTTACTCCTATATTTTAATCCTTTGTTAATTTATGACTTTTTTCTAATATTAATATATAATATTAATATAAAATACAAGGGTAGCCCACGCTTTTCAATATACATGACGGAGCTAGGTGATTCTTTCAAAAAATGTCACAATCTGGCTACAAACTATCAGATCTGAGAACTTACTTACTTACTCACTGGCACTATCGAACCCGTAGGTTCCGTGCGAACATAAGCTCTCCATACATCCCTATCCTGAGATAATGCTTTCCAATCATTCCCTGTATAATCTACTTCCCTCAAATCATAGTAAATGTTATTCTTCCACCTCATTCTTGGTCTACTAACTGGGCATATTCCTTCTGGTTTTCCTACAAGAAGCTTCTATGCAAGTCTTTCATTCCTCATACGTGCAACATATTCTGCCCATCGCAGTCTACGAGACTTAACTCTTCTTATTATATCTGGCTTCCTATAAAGACCATGTAGTTCATTGTTATGTAGTATTCTCCATTCATCTGTCTGTTCATCTCTCTTTGGTCCAAAATTTTTCCTAAGTACTTTATTCTCAAATAAGTGTAATCTCCTTTCCTCCCTTAAAGTAAGAGTCCACGTTTCGCACCCATATAATATAACTGGTAGAATAACAGTTTTATATATTTTCAGTTTAACGGTTTTTGAAAGGAGTTGGGACATCAATAGTCTCTGCAATGCATAATAGCACTCATTTCCAGAATTGAGCCTCTGTTTAATTTCTTTGTGCATCTCATTCCTATTTGTGATTATTGTTCCTAGGTATTTGAATTCAGCCACTTCCTCACAATTTCCCTCATTTGTCATTAGCTGTCCATTTCCATTATATAATGAATTTCTACGTGTGGCCATATATTTAGTTTTATTTATATTTAGTTCCAATCCTAATTTCTTAGTGTTATTCAATAGTGTTTGCGTATTGTCCTTTAGTATCTCCTCACTATCGGCCAGTAATACTACATCAGAGAACTATAGATAAATTGTTAATAATTTGGTTGGGCACGCAAAATGTATGTGATGTAATATGTCTTTAAATATAATTTTTCGTCTCCCATCTCGATTTCTTGTCTGAAAATGTAGAGGTAGTGCGCACGAACACGAGTAGTATATCCTCTAGGACATGCATGGGGAGATGGCGAATGAGGGGTAATATAACATATTCCTCATTCCACCTTTCATTGAACTCAAGACTGTTATTGTCATCTCGGCGTACCATGCAGCACAACCTTACAACCTGAAACATATGCACTAATCCCTTCCATTTGTACGTACTTTACGTATATATGCGCGTAGTATACTGCCGACACTAATTTATCTATGTCAAGCTGGTAGTACTCGTAGAGAGATGTAATATTGAGACAAGGGCGCCATCCTTTAATCTGGAGAGTGTTTTAGATTTGATGTGATTTCTCAGCAATTAATTTTGAAATCCAGTAACTAGCACGTACTGAATTCTCTGAAAGTGGTTGTCTACTATCGTTTTGGAGTGTTTCTTGTTTTAGATTATTTAAAAATCCCATCCTGTCATCCCCTGTGTAAACAAAACATGCAATGTCCCCTATGTCTATTATATTTAATTTATGAATTTGAACTCCATGCATGTTACCTAATGTACTTTAAAAGTATATATCATTAATATGTGCCTGTTAAAATATAGTTATATATTTCTAATCGTGGCTGTGCCTGTCCGTATTGATTTGCATGTGAAGATCTGAAATGTCGTGGGATATTATATTGTTTCACATGACGGAACCGCGCAGAACACAATAAACAAACAACTTTCTGCCATTCTGAATGTAAAAATAATAATTTACCCAGTCCATATTAAAATGATATCGGTGTTTAGAATTTGCCCCCCTCACGCTGGATTGAACGCCACTGACTTTCACTGTGCACTGTCAATTACTTCGTACCTGCGTCTCCACTGCAGGTACAAATGAGTGGAATGGGTATTGGCGGGGAGGATTTGTTATGAGCTCTCGGATCCCAAGCTCCCCATGCCTGCTCTAGAACATCACGGAAATGGAAAGACGCTATGAAGGAAAATGTGTTCGTATATGTTGGCAGATTAGTGTTGGTCTCTAAACAGCGAAGTAAAAAATCTTCTTCACACACATATTAGGGAGTAAATCTAATTTCTGCTATGTTACTAACATACCTTTTTTAATAGATACGAAACATATTTTTGATACAATATTGTTCAATAACCTTGGGTGATATGTTTATATTTTTTTCTAGTGTTACCATGAATGTACTAAAACAAATGGAATATCTGCTATCTGTATACTATTTTAATATATGACTTATATAGAAGAAAATTGAGTTTTCTTGATATATGACAAAATGGACTTGTCCCATTTCAATACTCAAGAGATTATTTATTTACATATATTATTACATAGTGGTTATGCTCCTTGCCTCTGGTCCCGAAGGTCGCGGGTTCAAACCCGGCCGGGGTCGATGGATTTTTAGGACGGAAAAATCCAAGGAGCAAGTCCTCCAGGAGGGACTTTAAGTCGTGGGTCCCGAGTCTGAAGATTTTCAGGCTCGTAAAAAATCCTTAAGTCTGAATGAAAAGGCCTCTAAGCAAAATTTACCGAATTTTCCCGTCCTAGTACTACCTTGGTTCCCTAGATGTCAGTATGAGGCGTAACGCTGACCACGGACCACTCAAAACGACTTCTACACGAAAACAAGTGTAACTGAATTAGTATGGTTCAAAGTCTTCCCTTTAGTGGGAGAGCGCCTAAATCTCTGTAAAGGGAAAACATAGGCTTACAATACGATACAATACAATTATTATTATTATTATTATTATTATTATTATTATTATATTTGGATATGACCTTTTTAAATACTCAGTATATTATTTATTTATAGATATGCATATTGGTATTGTCAGGAGTGAAGCCGGGATCGTAATTACGTTGTTTAGATGTAAATAATCCACATAGAATTCACTCACAATATGTGCTAACCATTAATTTTGACTTAGTATTTATGTCACTCACAGTTATTTCGTGTCACATATGAGTTTACTTGCTACAATTTGTCTTACGCTTCACTGATATCGCTGCTGATTTACAACTAAACTGGCCTCCTGCCTTCGCCTCAAATATATACATATATCATGTCAGGGAAACTTCTAGTCCTATGGTCTAGACGCTACGAAATCCGGATTTCTCTGGCCACCGATCTTTCCCTAAAAGTAAGGGAGTTGTTGTTTATGCGGGCATTTGACTCGCGAATGGGCGGCTCGCCATTTTTGTTATCCATCCAATGTCATTGATTAAAGGATCCAAAGCAAGACCAATGCTATCGCTTTGCTCGCGTAATTTAAACGTCATTATTATGACGTGCCACATTATTATTATTATTATTATTATTATTATTATTATTATTATTATTATTATTATTATTATTATATAATTGTAAGTCGCAATGTATTTTATTTGTGTTACGAAAGCGATCCACAGCCAATAGAAGCAATAACTTAATCTGGTTTTATGAGTATTAAATTGTTATATTTTTATTACCAATAATTATATTGCATGACTGGGCAGTTTTCGTTTCTATCGCGAAAAGTAATATTAAGGACTAACGTTAGATAGAATTTTGAAACGGAATCCATGTTAAAAATTTTTAAAATTTCTGTTTCATACATATGCTAAATACATTTTCACACATAAAAATAAAAAAAGAAACCAATAATCCTAAAATTAGTAAGTAAAATGTTCCTTGTAAATGTTTTAAACCAAGGGGAATGAATAGATCATGAGCATCGAGAACAAATCTCGTAGATTGTGTATTTCTTAAAAAGTCATCATGCCATTTTTTTATAATTCCTGTGGATTCCAGTTTTTGATAGATTTGTATATAAGGTTTAAGCAGGAAACTTCCTTTACGAACACCAAAACCAAGGATATGCCCGTGGGAGCTTTCCTCCATTTGGACAAAACAAAGTCGTCCATCCACTTCACACGTGGCTTCATACTTAACTATACTTCTACGAGACAGAAAAGCCAAGTTTTCTATCTGCTCAACGGTTGTGACATCGCTGATAGAATCGTTTATATTATTCTCTATCCCGGCCATTCTCAGAATTTCTAACTTTTCCTCATCCATTATGTCATCTCCTTTCACCACTTTATAGTTGGATTCTTTAATATCTTTTATGTGTCGTAAAGGAGGAAAATAACGTGGATTAGTCATAAAATCAACCAGGGAGGACTGGTAAGCAGTATTGATCTGAAGGGAATAAAACAACCAAACAGAAAACAGTAAAAATGACAGAGTATGTCTAAAGTTTATATTTCCTGAACTTCCAAACATGGGGCGCATGGTTTCTAGGAAACATTTAATAAGTTTGCTGTTATGGCACTGCATCATTACAGTTTTATTTTTAATTATGATAGATTCAATAAACCATAAAGTAAACGTAAACGTCACGTAAGAAATAAGAACACAAATCCATAAACTGGGAGTGAAAACTTTTAAAATGCTTTGCCACTGAGGTATTTTTCTAATATTTGATGTGGAAAATACATATGCATCTATCAGGGCACCAGGTAAGATTTGATAATCGACGGGAATGGATACCCATGTATATGGTCCACGAATATCAGAACTTAGAGCACACTCGATAGAAATGCATAATTTAATTTTCATGTTTAGGGAATTGGAATATGTTTTTAGAAAATCAACAGCTGGTCCATACAAAATGTTTATTATATCAATTGATTTACTATCCGATATATTACTGGCAGATATATTAATATCAGGTTTGACAGCCCAATGAGGTGCCATTACATAACCAGTTATATTGATTTCTAGGCCTTTGAAATCTTTACCTTGTTTGGTAGGAAATACATTCTCTTTTAGAAATATACCATTCTCATCTTCTCCAAACTTCCAGTAATCAATAATTCCGAAACTTGTTATTTCATTTTTTTCGATATCCATATCTAATTCAGGGAGCCAGGAGTAAACTTCAATATAAAATTCTCTCGAATTATCGGAGTCACAAACATTTGTGAGAATAACTACGTTTGCAATACGACAACATTTCCATAAGAATTTAAAAATAAAGTCATATCCATGGTATATGTTTCCATCATTCGGTATGCGCATGTCAGCTATCACAATGTAAGCATCCGGATTGTACCATTTATTTGTTAGAATAATAAGCATTCTAACTAGTGATACTAATATGTTTTCCTTTGTGTCATCCATTATTATAATTACAGCATACGGATTATTATCTTCCACGATAAGTGGTTCTGCGCTATAATATTTGTTGCTTATTGTCACTGTCCATTTTGAAGAACTGTATATTTCCAAGAGTAATTGTTGTGTGATGAATTTGAACGTTGTATCCTGTTTGAGTTCTCCTGTAGAACTTGGAATGTTACTATAACTTACAATTCCAATAGGATGATCCGGATCAAAGTATCTTCTGCTGATTTCCAAAATACACTTGATGAAACTCTTCTCTATCGAAGATACTTGTTCAGGATTTGTTATTGCGGCATCATTCCTTGTGACAACACAGATTGATGTAAGAAGAATAGCTCCCATGAAGATAATTACTAACCTATACAATAAAAATTCAATTAAAATTCACCCTATATAGGCCTAGGTAAAATTCACCCTATATAGGCCTGGAATTAGATAATTATTTTTCCATTATTTATTACTATTACATCAATTTACAAAATCACAATTTATGTAATTTGTTAACACGTAGCCTAATATTCTTAGGGCAGGTGGCATGTTGAACCACGGATCTACATTTGCTTAGCTGAAGGTTTCACGGAATAAAATGGTTAATACTGCACTGCGGTTGATTTCACCAATCAAAATGTTCACAATATGATTTTTAAAAATGCGATGATACTGAAGATGATCCCACTACAGGCTTTAGAAGGCTATTTGAATAATAGGAGGTTAAGGCTCCCACATTTCTAGACAAACGTCACGAGATGTCAGCCCTGTGTGACAACCGCCTTTACCCCAAGGGCGTATGTGTTGTACTCTTTTCCGTTAGATGTTGTGTTGACCCTAGCCACGATGTCGCCGGAAGAATATGGCATTAAAAAATCCTGATGGGGAGCATATGGTTGGTACGGCCTCGAGAAGGGTACAGATGCCGACTATGTATACCTTAATAAATCTCGAGAAATGCCACTGCGACTTCTTTAGCAGCTCTGCCAGCAAGTCCTAATCCTACGTTCTCGCCGTGCTCCCTGACTGCAGTCGTAATAGACTGTAGCTAACAGGATGGGACGAAAGGCGAGTTCTCAGCGCCTTAAAACTGAGACCTGTCGGCTAAGGGAGCAAACCCCCCAAAAAAACCCAGGTCCTCCGTGTCTGGGAGTTAGGCGTCAGGCTGGCAACCTGGCCCTGGAAAAAAATATATCGCTACGTGCTTCAGTAAAATATGTCAGCCGGATGGATTTAAATATAACAGACTTAAGCTACGAAAACGGACCTTTGCTATTGGCACATGGAATGTTCAAGGCTTGAATACTAAAGAACAAGAAGTAACAGATGAGATTACAGCAATGAATGCAGATATTATTGTGCTCTCAGAAACAAAAAAGAAAGGGAAAAGACAGGAAAAATTAGGAAATTATACACATATCTGGAGTGGAGTACCAAAAACTAGTAGAGCAAAAAAAGAGGTATATTCATTTTGATAAAAAGTAAGTTGGTAAAAAATATAGTGTCTTGGGAAGAAATTGATGAAAGAATTATTAAATTAAATCTCAAGCTTTTTGGGATAGAGCTTATAATAATAGGAGTATATGCCATAAATGAGGATGCAACAACCATAGAAAAAATGAATTTTTTGACAAACTGTCAGAAATTTTGGACAAAATAAAAAAAAACACCAAGAAGTAATAATAACAGGAGATTTTAATAGTCGAGTAGCAAGTAGAATGAAAGACGAAGTGATTGGACCATTTGGGGAAAAGCTGGAAAATGACAATGGAGATAGATTGATAAGTTTATGTAAACAACATGGCTATATGATAATGAATAGTTCTTCCAACATCGGGAAATACATAAATACACATGGGAACAGCCAACAAAAAGTCTCAAATCAATAATTGATTATATAATTGTGAAACAAAAACGTGAGATGATAGTGAAAGATGTTAAAGTGTATAGAAAACCAGATTGCGGAAGTGATCATTATATGCTTTTGGGAAAATTCATATTAACAAATAAGAAAAAACAAAATATTGAAGTAACGGCAGACAGAATAAATACAACCCCTTTGAATGAACAAAGATATAAAGTAAGTTTACTCTATTATGAGAGTATAAAATATCTTTATCAATCGAGATTAAAGCAAAAACTTAATTTAAATGTAAATAAATCTGCAGTGGAAATGTATGATCAACTAAAGGAAAGTATACATTCAGCAGCTTTAGAAGCACTTGGGACAGAAAATCGAGAACCAAAAAGAAACAATGAATGGTTTAATCACGATATTAAAAAATTAGTAGAAGAAAAAAGAAAGCACGGATGAAATGGTTATTAGATCACTCAACAACATCTCGAAATGAATATATCACTTTAAAACATAAAACAAAGGTGGAAGTGAGAAGAACAAAAAATGAGTACTGGGATAATATATTTTCGAATATAGATCATTCGATTGGATATGCTAGATCCAAAGAAGCTTGGAAAACATTAAAAAATATCAGGAAATCAGAAAGAAAGAAGATAAATATTCAGTTGATAAGACCATCAGAATGGATGCAACATTATAAAGGTTTACTTCAAGAAAATAGAAATGAGTTTCAACTTCAAGATACGGATGTAGAATATAAATTTGACACTCCAGAGATAACAGAGGATGAAGTATGAAGTAAAAAGAGCTTTGAAAGAGGCAAAAAATGGGGGAGCACCAGGACCAGGAAATATTCAGACGGAACTCCTAAAACATGGAGGAGATATTTTAGTATTTTTTTAACAAAACTTTTTAATAAAATTGAAATTGGAAACGATATCCCAGAAGTCTGGAATTTATCGTACATAACTCCTATTTTTAAAAAAGGTGATAAAAACTGACAACAGTTAATTGAAAAACGGACTGCAGTTGGAGAAGAAACCCATTTGACAATGATAGATTTAGAGAAAGCTTATGACTCAATTCCGAGGAACAAATTATGGGAAGTATTGGAGAAATACAATATTGATAGAAACCTAATAGAAATTATTAAACAAATCTATAAAGATAACTCCGCTTATGTTAAAATTGGAAATATAATGTCTAATTCCTATAAAAGCCACAAAGGGATTGAAACAAGGGTGCAGTCTTTCACCAATTTTATTTAATATTTATGTAGAATCCATATTAATGAAATGGAAACAAAGCTGCAAAGGTATGGGGATCCCAATAGGTAACAGATTTTTGCTGACATTACAATTTGCCGATGATCAACTGGTTTTAGCGCAAAACAAATTTGATATGGAATTCATGATAAAAAGGTTGAAAAACACATATGAATCATGGGGTCTCACAGTAAATTTACAAAAAACAATATCTGGCAATAAATAGCAATGAACGAGAAAATTTAATATTGGAAGAAGGAATCCAAATAAAGCAAGTGAAACAAACTAAATATTTGGAAATAATTATGGATAACATTGAAGGTATAGGCAAAGAGAACATAAAACATAGAATCGAATTGAGTAGCAAAATAATATCATCGTTAAATTCTATATGGTGGATAAGCATATTTGGAAAGACACAAAAAAATTTATTGGTAAAACATTGGTGGAATCTGTTGAAATGTATGGAAGTGAGGTATGGACAATCAATTAGTACTACAAGAATAGACTAATAGCTCTAGAAATGGATTATTTACGGAGAAGTTCCAGAAAGTCTAGATTAGAACATGTCACAAATAAGGAAATTAGAAACATAATGGAAGCAGAAGAAAGCATAATTGAAAGAATTGAGGACAAGGAATTGAAGTGGTTAGGACATGTCTTAAGAATGGAAGATGAGCGATGGCCAAAGCAACTATATGAATGGCATCCGAACAGAAAGAGGAAGAGAGGGAGACCGAGGTTAACATGGAAGGAAAACATGAAGGCAGTAATGCAAGCTAGAGGGCTAAGCATCGAAGATGCCCAAGACCGTAGGCTTTGGAGGTTTGGCACGGGAAGACGGCAGCAGCTGTAAAAACCCGAAGATAGATAGATAGATGATAAAAGATTGTGTTCCAATTATAGAGGTATAAGCGTTTTACCTTCAACAGCTAGGATCTTTAGTAAAATTATAAATTTTAAACTTAAGGAGATAAAAGATAACTTAAGAGAAGAACAATGTGGATTCCGGAGTGAAAGATCATGTATTGATAATATTTTCTGTATTAGACAATTACAAGAGAAAATCCTAGCAAAAAATAAAGAACTACATATGACCTTTATTGATTTAGAGATGGCATATGATAGTGTACCTCGACAATTGTTATGGACGGCAATGAGAAATCTGAATATCTGTGATAAATGGATTAATATTGTTAGGAGGATCTATAATAATACAAAAGCTAAAGTAAAAATACAGAATACTTTAACAGAGGAATTCACAGTGAATAAAGGCCTTAAGCAGGGATGCAGTTTATCACCGATTATTTTTAACATTTATTTAAACCAGGCTCTTAACTTGTGGTATAAAAAATGTTCTGAAATGGGTATTCCTAAAGGAGGAAAAGTACTGCATTCATTGTTGTTTGCAGATGATCAAATAATTTTTGCAGGGGATGAAGATGATATGAAATATATGATAAATAAACGAATGGAAGAATATAAAAAATGGGGACTGTATATAAATTTACAGAAAACAGAATATATGTGTTTGGGAAAGGATGTGAATGACCTCATACTTGAAACAGGGAAAATAAAGAAGTGTGATTTTTTAAAATATCTTGGGTTAATAATTACAAGTTTTGGTACCTGTGAGAGAGATGTACAGACTAAAATTGCAATGGCAAAAAATGCAATTAAGACATTACATGGAATAATTTGGAATAAAAATATTACAAAGGAAACTAAAATGAAAATTTATAAGAGCATAATACAGAATATTTTGTCATATGGAAGTAAAACTTGGTCTTTGACGGAATTACAAAAGAACAAAATTAGAACAGTTGAATTTGATTATTTTAGAAGAAGGCTCCAAAACACAAGACAGGATAAAATAAGAAATGAATGTCACCACATCTGTTGTTAAGAGGATTGAAAATCAAACACTTAAATGGTATGGCCATGTACAAAGAATGGAAAATGAAAGATGGCCAAAAAATATATACCAATGGTCACCCCTGGAAGAAATAAACGTGGCAGACCAAGATGGAAATGGAAAACCTACGTCAGAACTATAATGATGATCGGAATTTGGAAGAGGGAGATTGGAATGATAGAGATAAATGGAAACTGAAGACGGCAAACCTATAAGTGGGGGAAAGCCGAAGAAGAAGAAGAAGAAGAAGAAGAAATCCTGATCCTATTATTAACAAATTATTATCCCTTCTTCCGCTGTCAAGGAGGACTAGTTAGCGCAGGTACACATTTTTAATAGGCCTATATATCATCCAGGATTGTTATTTACGGGTTCTTTGTCTGAAGGTGAGACATGCTGACGACACATCACCCCTATTCTGGTTGGGATGTCGTCCATCTCTATGGTTAGCTTTTTTTTCCTATTTGCCAATACCTATAAAAGTAAAATATCATTATAATTATGATATGCGAGAGATTAGTGCTTTCAGAATTTTGCGTAAATTATATCATGCGAACTTACTACGAACGAGAACGACAGATTAGGGCCTTGGAGCATTATGTGGTTATCTTTATTCTTGTTTGAGGTGTGCTAATGGAGTACACTACATAAATAGAACGGGAAATAAAATAAGTAAATGCACTGTAATTAAAAACTTGTAATGCTGTCCTGCTCAGACGAGTTTAGCGCTCAAAGCAATGTGATGTGGGGATGGATACTGGATGACAACACCAGTCAGGATGGAAGTACAATCAAATTGAAAACATTCGCCCTATTTACGAAACCAGTATGCTTTAAGGCCCGTTTCCATTACCCAATTTGTCCCGCAACATGTTCAGTGTCATGTGCCGTCACATGTGCCCGAAATTTGTTGAAATGGAAACAGTGTGCATCATGTTGCGGCACAAGTGCCGGGGACAAACATGTGCCAAGCGAATGCAGCTGTTAACATGTATCGCAACTTGTGCCACAGAAAATGCAAACACACTGCAACATGTCACAAGGATATGCGCATGCGCAGACAGTCTATATTCGCTGTCATCCATACCCTGCGCTGTGAGTATAGTTCAAACGTTCTCTCATGTCTGTGGTTGTATTATTAGTGGTGTCAGAGCATGTTTTATAGAGTGGCCTAAATGAAAATTGGAGAAAGTTACTGAACTACACGAAAAAGGTTACAGTGCTGTGGAATATAACACATTCAAGGTATAAGAACTGTAACAATAGTAACGATGATCTGCAACGAATTTCTGATGGTGTGGAATGCCGACTCTTCAAGAAGTTGAGAAGAAACTTCACTCACTGAGGTCTCAATACTGGAGAGAGAAAAAAATTAAATGGAAAAGAGCAACTCTTTCGAATGTATTTTCGCTATAAAACTTCTATTCAATGATCTCGGTCTTTTTTACCTTTTTTTAGAGTTCATAGTGTGCGTCTGCCATTACCACAAAAACTGAAGTAGATGAGTTGTGCTTATCGCTCAAATATTTGAACCTCAAGAAACACTGGATAGCACTGTATCTGATTCACTATATAAACTGAAACTGTAGTCTTGCTCTCCAAACCTCTATATTAATGTTGCAGATGCCGCAGGAAATTGGAAACAGTAGAAAACAATGACGCGCAACATGTCCCGGAACATGTTGCGCATCATATGCCTGCACTTCTCAGAATGGAAACGAGACTTTAGACCTATTCGAAACCGCGAACTGAAAACTGCATATTTGTGAATGAATAATACTTCCCTTCGACTCGGCTGTAGGAACAAAATAAACTACCTGTAAGAGTAGTAAACCGAATGGCAAGAATATCGTACCTCCCAGCGCTAAACTCGTCGGAGGAGGACATGTCTAAATCAAAACGTTTTGTATCTCACTGGTCAGTGGATGAAAAAACGATTTAAACTAAGGTAAATATATTTATGTATTTTTTGGTGGGAGGTACAGATATTAGTCTATTTTAATGTAAAATATAAAAGTGTTTCCACTACAGACCTCAGGAGGCCCTTGGGGTAGTAGAAGGTTAAGGCTCTCAATTTTCTGGACAATTGCCACTTGATATCAGGCGGGTTGCCAGCCCTGCGTCACGGCCGCTTTTACCCCCAGAACAAGCGTCTATTACTCATTTCCGTTACAGGCTGAGTCGTCCCAAGGGCCATGGTGCCGCCAGAATGTTTGGGTCAGTTTAAAAATCCTGACCCCACCTGGACTCGAATCCTCGACCTTCCGGCTTGTAGCGCAGTGCCTTAACCACTACGCTATGGCGTTCCCCCATTAATATACAATATATATACATGCCAATCGAAATTCTATTGTTTTTTTGTAAACCTAAATAAAATTGCTTCCAATAACAGAGCATGAAGGTCATCGTATTATAAGAATGCGAGGATTTACTTAGGCCGATTGTTAGCGAACAGTATGAGAAGGTGGCAGAATGTCTATGCTTTGTTCCGGGTGTCGACTTTGCTCCCAGGAAATTGACCCGGTCGCATTCTAAATGGCCAGTCTAATCATATTGGAGTAATGTAAAATATATAGCTTTCCTTTTTGACATTGAGCACTGTTTAAGCAGACGCTTTGTCGCCTTAAGTACCCGTTCCACATTTATTATTGAACTGCTCTCTCAATCTGTGTTTATATATATACAACAGGACTGGGATTCTAACATTTCCTACCTCCGGAGCCTCAATTTCTCCTTCTAGCATTACGTCTACAATATCATCAACGAATAGATTAAATAGCATTGGTGATAAAATGCAACCTTGTCTCACTCCCCGATTGGCTTCACTGCTCTCTGTAATGTGCCCTTGGTCTACTTTTATACAAAATTTAACATATTTATAAATTGACATTAAAGATATGAATCTGTCTGACACTCTATCTTAATTTTATCCCTTCCAATAAAGGTACTATTTGATCAATTATTTAACAAAGTTTTTTAATATAATAAAATGATTTTAAAATTATAATTTAACAATTGATTTTAAATATATGAAAATTATTTAAGTAATGAAAATTGTGTAATATCGCAAGTAAGAATATAGTTTCATACTATTTAAATCTTCAGATTTTTAACAAAAATCGGATCATGGACTAAATAAAAAAAACTTTTTTTTAAGCATGTAAATATATCAAATTTACGTTCTCCTTCAATGGTAAAACATTGTACATTTTATGAAATTTAGTAATTTTTTTGAAATGTATAAATATATAAATATAATTTAGAATTAAAGTTGTAATATTATGTGGATGTAGATTATTGTTAAGTTATAATTATAAATATAAAGTCCACTACTGAGGTGTATTGGTTACGTCGTTGCCTCAGTCGCAGCGGGCCCGGGTTCGGTTCCCGACCAGGAGAAGATTTCTGGATGTTGTTTTCTCATTTCTTATTTCCTCACATGTAAGACAAATGTCAGGAAACCTTAAGGCCAAATGATACATTAACATTTGACCCATATGGCCATCACTATCATTCTAACATATTCGCCCTGTTTATTGTGAATGTGTGAGTGAATGATTTGTCTTATCTTAAGTATTCGTTCTATTTCGGAGGTTGTCCTGTCATTGAGCTGATAATTCGTCCAGGGAGACCCTCCATGTCCTTGTTGGTCACTTCAGATAGATAGATAGATAGATAGATAAATAAATCGAAAGCTCTGCGGCCATCACTTAAGTGTTGGCGGTGAGCGATCCGTTTTTATTCTCCTTTATAGGTAGAACCCCAGGATCCTGTAAAATACATTAGCCCCGGCTTAAATTTTGAATTTCAACTATATTGAAAAATCGTTTAAATGTAATTATGAAAGTATTATTCTAGAAGCCCAGAATGGATTCAGGAAAGGCAGATCCTGTTCAGATTGCATTTTCACTGTCAGTCAAATAATTGAGAAACATAGAGAATATAATCTACCAACTATTATGGCATTCATAGATCTTGAAAAGGCATTTGACAAAGTTAACAGAAATAAATTATGGAATATAATGAAAGAGAAAGGAGTACTTCAGCACCTAATAACTGCAATATAAAGTCTATATGTAGGAAATAAAATAACAGTAGAAACTGGAGGCAAAAATAAAAACAATATAACAGCAACAATAAATAAAGGTGTAAGACAGGGGTGTCCACTTTCACCCTCCCTTTTAATATTTATATTTACGATATCATATCTAATTGGCAGATAAATTTGGACTCACATTTCAAAATAAGAAATAAGATGTTAGATATCTTACTTTTTGCAGACTACCAAGTTCTAATATCTAGTTCAGAAGATGGTCTACAGAAATCGCTCTTTCAGTTAACCCTTAAATTCGTAATGTATCCTTTTGGATACAACAGTTGGTTCAATTAATTTAATATTTTAAATAAATCAGAATAAAACGAACAAAAAGAAACCACTTAAATATGTGTCTAATTATACAATATACCTAATAATAACAGTTACACAAGATTCCGTTTTCACTGCGGTCCGCCACATTCAAATAACTAACAGAGGAAATTTGTGTTTTGCCAATTTAAGGGTTAAATAACATTATACAGAAATATAATTTCAAAATATCAATAAGTAAAACGAAAATCCTAGCTTTTAAGGGATCAGATACCGTAAGAGCTAAAATAATTCTGGAGGGGAAACCCATTGAACAAGTAAACCATTTTAAATACCTGGGTTATAGAATCTCCTATTTTAAAAATGATCTATTTAACAAACTTATTAAATTTAATTATATATGTGGAACAATCAAAAGGATATTTAAAAGCACAAGAAAAGAAACAAAACTAAAATTTTATAAGGTAGTGGCAGTTCCCTTACTATTGTATGGTAGTGAATTTTGGGTTTTAACTAAAAGAGAACAGAAGATCATAGAAGCAGCTGAAATGATATTTCTGAGAAGTGTGGCTAGTTACAAACTTCTAGATAAGAGAAGAAGTGAAGATATTAGAAATGAGCTAAATATCTTTAAACTCTTAGATAGAATAAAAGAATCTAGAAAAAAAATGGAAAGAACATGTTCAAAGAATGGAAGAAGATCGCATTTCCAAAATTATACTTACATACAAACCAAAAGGACGCAGGAATGTTGGTAGACCGAAGAAGAGTTGGATCCAACTTTTGAATGAGAATCTATGAGACCGGAACAAGCCACATGGGCTTAATCCGTGATTGTTGTTGTTGATGATGATGATGATGAGGTTTATGGCAGATGGTAGCAGTGTGAAATAGAAGTGGACATTATGGGGTTCTATTCCAGCATTTGCTCTTGGATTCAGGGAAACCGCTTAAAACCTCAATCGGAATAGTCCATTACGCGGGATCTTGCCAAGTTTGGCTTTCGGATGATTCTACAGAAACCTATGTGTGTAATCCACAATTAAAAAATCCTCTGTCGACAGGTCATGTTCCTGTAAGATTACGGGTGATGTAGGGCATGTAAAAGTACGTACAAAATGAGACGTTAAACTAAAGTAAAGAAAGAAAAACAAAATAAAAAATAAATAAAAGAAAATAACATAAAATAAGTTATATTTTAGAAGAATGATATTTATCGTGTGACAGTAATAAATACTTAGCTTCACTCCAGACTCATACCTCATTTTAAGTTATGTTAGCAGTGAGAAGTCTTCAGAAACTCCGACGAAAGTGTATTGTTATTGAAACAGAATATTGTGTTTTCACTTTTACAGGTGCTGCATTATAAAGTATGAGATATTCCTTAAGAGTATTCTTATTTCAATGCATTATGTAATTGAACATGTTTTAAGAGTATGGGCCATTCTTTTACACAAAGTGATTGAAAAATCCTCAATTGAAAAAGTCTATAATTTAAAAGCATAGGTCTTCTAATGACACTAGTACATTATCGTATGCACCATGTGAGAATATGTACATATGTAAAGTTCAGCTTTTTCTAATAAAAAAACTATTTGCGGCATATGCGTGAGGTTCGTGTCTATTTTGTGTGTTTAATTATTTATTGACAACAATAAAATTAGTACATAACAATTATGAATAAAATAATAATAATAAAAATATTATTATTATTATACTTACTTACTTACTTACTCACTGGCACTATCGAACCCGTAGGTTCATGGCCGCGCGGACATAAGCTCTCCATACATCCCTATCCTGAGCTAATGCTTTCCAATCATTCCCTGTATAATCTACTTCCCTCAAATCATAGTTAATGTTGTTCTCCCACCTCATTCTTGGTCTACCAACTGGGCGTTTTCCTTCTGGCTTTCCTACAAGAAGTTTCCATGCACGTCTTTCATTCCCCATACGCGCAACATGTCCTGCCCATCGCAGTCTACGAGACTTAACTGTTCTTATTATATCTGGCTTCCTATAAAGACCATGTAGTTCATTGTTATGTAGTCTTCTCCATTCACCTGTCTGTTCATCTCTCTTTGGTCCAAAAATTTTCCTAAGAACTTTATTCTCAAATACTCGTAATCTCCTTTCCTCCCTTAAAGTAAGAGTCCATGTTTCGCACCCATATAATATAACTGGTAGAATAATAGTTTTATATATTTTCAGCTTAACGTTTTTTGAAAGGAGTTGGGACATCAAAAGTCTCTGCAATGCATAATAGCATGCATTTCCAGAATTGAGCCTATGTTTAATTTCTTTGTGCATCTCATTCCTATTTGTGATTATTGTTCCTAGGTATTTGAATTCAGCCACTTCCTCAAAATTTCCCTCATTTGTCATTAGCTGTCCATTTCCATTATATACTGAATTTCTACGTGTGACCATATATTTAGTTTTACTGATATTTACTTCCAGTCCTAATTTCTTAGTGTTACTCAATAGTGTGTGCGTGTTGGCCTTTAGTATCTCCTCGCTATCGGCCAGTAGTACTACATCATCAGCATAAACTAACAGCTTATTAATACCATTCAGTTGTAAGCCTTCCTCATTCTCTAAAGATTTAATGGCATGCTCTAGTACAAAATTAAATAGTAGAGGAGATAGTGCATCTCCTTGCTTCAACCCATTCTGGATTTCAAAAGTGTCTGAAAACTGTTTGCCTACACGCACCCTACTCTTTGAGCCATTTAGACACATTCGTATAAGTCTAACTAACTTTTTAGGAATTCCGAACTCCAGCAGGATACTATATAACTTCTCCCTCTTAATTGAATCATATGCTTTTTTGAAGTCTACATATAGTTGATGTACAGTGCCATTATATTCCCATTTCTTTTCTAAAATCTGTCTAATACTAAAAATCTGATCTGTTGTAGACCTGTTTCTTCTAAATGCACATTGATGATCTCCTAGAATGTCATCAATATAGGGAGTAAGTCTGCTTACTAATATATTTGTTAGAGTTGAATGCAGGCTTTCACGGCCGGTAATCATGATGTTGAGTGATTCCGGGTTCTGTGGCCGTGGTCCATAGTTGGTGTTGATACCAGACGTTTCGCCCTCAACTGCGGAGGGCATCTTCAGTGGCGAGTGCTTCTAGGCGTGTTTCCTGGTCGGAAGCTCTACTTAGAGTGAACGCTGCGGGTGTTGTATTGATACTAGTGGTGGGAGCAGGGTGAGCGGGCGTGGCTCTTGCTGATTGGCTAATGGTCGTCTCCTTGTTGTCCCTAGTGTTGATGCATTTATTTTCTAGTGTACGGTACCAGGCCTTAGGTATTAAACTGTCTAAGGCCTGGTACCGTACACTAGAAAATAAATGCATCAACACTAGGGACAACAAGGAGACGACCATTAGCCAATCAGCAAGAGCCACGCCCGCTCACCCTGCTCCCACCACTAGTATCAATACAACACCCGCAGCGTTCACTCTAAGTAGAGCTTCCGACCAGGAAACACGCCTAGAAGCACTCGCCACTGAAGATGCCCTCCGCAGTTGAGGGCGAAACGTCTGGTATCAACACCAACTATGGACCACGGCCACAGAACCCGGAATCACTCAACATCATATTTGTTAGAATTTTGTACGAAGTTGAAAGTAATGAGATGCCCCTATAGTTGTTGCAATCAGTTTTATCTCCTTTCTTATAAATTGGTACGATAATAGATTCCTTCCATTCATCTGGAAGGGCTTCTTTTTCCCAAATCATACTAAGCAAAATAATTATTATTATTATTATTTATTTATAAACAAAGGCGTAAAATATGATTTGTACATTTGGTATAAATCCTTGGTACAACAATATATATTTGTTGTACTTGAAGGTCAAAGTTGCAAAAAATCTAGAAGGTATCTATTTTATATTACATTCTGACACGCTACATATAATTGGAAAAAAACGAAAAGGATTTTTGGAATTTTCCTGCTAACACGAAACGTTTATGACTTTGCAATAATTCTTGAGATTTGTGCACAATATTTCTAGAGATACACTTTATATAATATTGCTTTTGAGTCGGATGTTGGTACTCCTATAAATTATTTAGTAATTGAAATTTTATGAATTTTATTTTATTTCGTCCAGGGTCCCATTTCAGTACCGACACTTCACGATTTATAGATAGACTGGAAAATGAAGCATTAAATTACCCTGTGATGTAATATTCACAAAAACGAACTCCAATTTTCCCAAAATATAATTAAACCTTGGCAAATGTAAATATAGCTATTACAAGTATTTTTTTGTTCAATGCCACCTGTTTGTCATTCGACATTTCAGGTAGTCTCTCCTGGCATTGGCGTGTTGTAACCCACTTCTCAAAACAATCTCATTTGAATACAATGCACTTGTTCCAGCGTTTCTATAAGGCTGCAAAGACATGTTGGAATTTCCAGCCCTCTCGAAACCACCTCCGCAACCTTCACTATTGCTTCTGAAAACAGAAAACGCCTCCCAATCTTGAGGCAACGTTTTCGCCAATTCCCGCCTTCTAATGTTCTGCTGTGAGGCTGTAATTGAGAGATGACAGACACTGTGATTTTAAACTGTCCGACATCTATAAGAATCGTGGACTAAATGACTAATTTGACAACCATGTTACAATTTTCCGCATGTATTGTGGTATTCTCTCTTCCAAAGGATAGCAGTTTGGCGACACTAGCGCTGAGACACTTCCCCTCTTCCGTACAGACTTAACTTCGGCGACTAGTACATAAATCCCTATAAAGGTTATAGCGTAAACCCAATTGATAGAAAAAAGAAAATAATTTAATTTACCCACGTATATAGCCTTTGTTGATTATACTAAAGCATTTGATAGTGTAAGTAGAAATAAATTATGGAACATACTAGAAATGAAAGGAATTCCTCAACACCTTATAAGAGCCATTCAGGGTTTATATAAACAAACTTTCATATAGACTGCGGAGATAAAATTAGTAAACAAAACATAGAAATAAACCAGGGAGTAAGACAAGGGTGTCCATTGTCACCAGTATTATTTAATTTATACTTGGACCATGTCATAAATGAATGACAAGAACAAATTAATATAAATAGTGTATTGACAACTCTGTTTTTTTTTTTGTTTTTTTTTTGCAGACGAACAAGTAATAATGACAGCATCAGAAAATGCTTTACAACAATTCCTTTATACTTTAAATAATATCTCTCTAAAATACAATTTAGGAATATCTACATCTAAAACAAAAACTTTAGCTCTGAAAGGAAAATGTGAAATAAGAACAAAAATAATGGTAAACAATGTAATGTAATTATAGACCAGGTTCAGAATTTTAATTATTTGGGATGTAATTTAAGCAATGACAGAAATTTAGATAAACACACTAAAATACGATTCAATTATCTATATGGCACAATTAAACGCACTTTATTGAATAAGACTAGAAAATAAACTATTTTGAAGCTTTAAAAAACTATTGACAGTTCCATCTCCTATCTATGGATGTAAAACCTGGAAATTAACAAAGGCAGATAGTAAACAAATAGAGGCTGCTGAAATGAAAATTTTGAGAGCAATAGCAGGATACCAGAAGACCGATAAAAAGAAAAACGAAGATATAAGAACAGAACTTAATATATTTAATCTCTGTGAAGGAATAAAATATTATCAAAATTCTTATCTTCAGCACATATTACGAATGAATGAACATCGCATACCAAGAAGAATGTATAATTATAACCCAAAAGGGAGAAGAATATTGGGAAGGCCATTGAAGAGATGGAAGGACCAATTCGACCTATAATGAGACCGGAACATGCCATTGGGCTTAATCCTTGTTGTTGTTGATGATGATGATGATGATGCGTAAACCTTACAAAAAATGTCTATCACGCCGAAACTGCGTGAACTAAGCAAATTCCTCACCAAGTCGAATTTATAGACCAAGGATGCTGATTTTTAACACTTAATTGTTAACTAAATTGTTGATTAAATCATATGTAATATGTGATTACACATAGAAGTACATTATATAATGGAAATGGACAGCTAGTGACAAATGAGGGAAATTTTGAGGAAGTGACTGAATTCAAATACCTAGGAACAATAATCACAAATAGGAATGAGATGCACAAAGAAATTACACATAGGCTCAATTCTGGAAATGCGTGCTATTATGCATTACAGAGACTTTTGATGTCCCAACTCCTTTCAAAAAACGTTAAATTAAACATATATGAAACTATTATTCTACCAGTTATATTATACGGACGCGAAACATGGACTCTTACTTTAAGGGAGGAAAGGAGATTACGAGTATTTGAGAATAAAGTACTTAGGAAAATGTTCTGACCAAAGACAGATGAACAGACAGTTGAATGGAGAAGACTACATAACAATGAACTACATGGTCTTTATAGGAGGTCAGATATAATAAGAACAGTTAAGTCTCGTAGACTGTGATGGGCAGGACATGTGACACGCATGGGGAATGAAAGAAGTGCATGGATGCTTCTTGTAGGAAAACCAGAGATAAACGCCCAATTGGTAGACCAAGAATGAGGTGGGAGAATGACATTAACTATGATTTGAGGGAAGTAGATTATACAGGGAATGATTGGAAAGCATTAGCTCAGAATAGGGATGTATGGAGAGCTTATTTCCGCGCGACCGTGAACCTACGGTTTCGATAGTGCCAGTGAACAAGTAAGTAATTAATTAAATCATATGTATTCGGTTACGTTGCAAGAAAACAAGTACGGCGGCTACTTTAGCGAATTTTATATTACGGGATTCAAATAAACTGCTAATGCTTGAATTTCGTTGATTTATTTGAGAATGCTTTCTTCGTTTTATTCTAATGGTATATACTGAGTTTGGTTCCGGAAAAACGTGGAGAGGTGTTCTGTCGTGTGCCATAAAACTAACACACTGGCACTATGGCACCCGTAGGTTTATGGCCGCGCGGACATAAGCTCTCCATACATCCCTATTCTGAGCTAATGTTTTCCAATCATCCCCTGTGTAATCTACTTCCCTCAAATCATAGTTACTGTTATTCTCCCACCTCATTTTTGGACTACCAACTGGGCGTTTTCCTTCTGGTTTTCCTACAAGAAGTTTCCATGCACGTCTTTCATTCCCCATTCGTGCCACATGTCTTGCCCATCGTAGTCTACGGGACTTAACTGTTCTCATTATATCTGGCTTCCTACAGAGACATGCAATTCCTTGTTGTCGTGTGCCATAAGAAGGCTATAATAATACAATTTCCTCTTGTTATTAAATGGCGGGCATTTGTTTATTTAATTTTACTATTTAACTCATGCCCCAAATGGGAGTCAATGACCAATCACGTTACAATGATTTTTGATTTACAACCAATCACAGTCGTGTTTCGTCTAGAATTTACCAAGTAAAGTTTATCATACTAAAGAAAGCACCTCCTTTTTAATATTCTGAATAGGTCATGGCATTGTTTTGCAGTGGCACACACACTATGAAATACAGCTACCAGATTAGTGTATAAATGTCAACACATACCGCATGCGGGAGTTAATATAAAATCATTTGTAGCAATTGATTATACCATCAAAAAAAAAAAAAAAGAAACCATTGTTTGCGCTTTCTTAAATGTATTTTTTCCAATAAAAATATAATTGTCATCATAGGACATCAGAAATGAATTAATATACAGTTTGATGTGTTTCATTTTTTCTCCACTAGAGTGCATTCTTACAATATTGCGTTCCATTAGCAATAAATAATATGATCTGGTTGCAGTGACTAACAAAATAAGCAAATGAAGCGTACCAATCGTTTCTCATTTGTTTTCAAATATCGCCGTTTACATCTCTCGCTACCTCAAGGCCACTGAGGTGGAGATATATATTCAGGAATTAACCAACTAATCCTTTTACATAATGAACAAGTTTTATTCTGTTTTTGTTAAGATTATATTAACTGTCAGTTATGTGTAAATAAATTCTTACATGTAAATACAGTGTGTCATCACAATGTTTCACTTTATAATTTTATTTATAAATATAAAATTACACAATTATAGTTTAATTATGGACGTTGGATGGGATCATAATATAGGTAGTACTTATTATGAGATTTTACATTCAGATAGTATATCAAATTTAATATCTTAATTGAAACATCTCTAATATTTACATTCTTGGACAATATGTCATTGGTCAATAATAATTATTTAAACAAATAGCAATATATATATATATATATTGAGAGAGAGAGAGAGAGAGAGAGAGAGAGAAGAGAGAGAGAGAGAGAGAGAGAGAGAGAGAGAGAGAGAATACAAAAACTGATTACAAACATTCTGTGCATTTTCTCAAAAAATAGAGGTTTTTTATAATCTTATGAAACACTTTGTTCAGAGAGAGAGAGAGAGAGAGAGAGAGAGAGAGAATACTAGACACTGATTATAAAAAATTGTGTATTTTCTCAAAAAATAGGTTCTATTATTTTATCATATAGAGCACTTTAAGCTAAATTTCAATGCATTTGATCAAATTTTAATAGTGTTTTCTATGAATTAAGTGCCAAATATTAAAGTCTACAGTGTTTTCACAAATACTGAAGATACAGCAAAAAATGCTGCATGTCACACGGAAATAGGAATTATTTCCTGGAAGAAATCGCTTTTGTTGTGATCATATAATGCTGGCCCGACAAACCGGTGTATTGTACTTAACTTTGGGCATTTGATGATATAAGATACCAACTTAGTTAAGTTTACTTAGATTCAAATGCACTCTGAAGATTCACAGGCGGATGTCAAGAGGCATTGATACTTGGTTTTAATAGCACATATGCCACAACTAACTAGTAGGGATGAATACAAGATTAATTAATTTACTTCGTTGTAATGTAAACGTATTTGCAGCAAAATGTAGTGAATGTAGCGACATATTTTTTTTTATCTTACTGCACAATAATTTACACTTAAATGTAAACTACATGTACGTTATTTTGCTACAATATAATTTGTAAGAATTATTTAAACATTTGAAAACACTTTACAGATGTGACGCGATTTGTTTTCTAAATTCCATTCAACATGAGCATACCATCAGACGCGAATCGGTTTATCTCCTGGCGCGACAGGCCTACAAGGCCCCTAGCCTACCAGCCGGCTGCTGGCCTCACATCCACATGTGTCAATCACAGAGGTAGATGATCAACAGCCAGTGTAGGGGTGACATGTGGTCAGCATGTCGAGTCCCCCAGCCGTTATAGCTGGTTTCCTCAACCTGGAGCCGCTACTTATTGTAGCTACCCAATTGCCTCACGATGCTGGGTGGGCACCGGTCCCATACTGGCCGAAATACCATGAGAAAATTTCTTCCCCCATGGAGACTCGAACCAGCGCAAGTCCCGTAGCTCTGCGCCAAGGCTTTCTACCTTAAGCGCTCGGCTACGGCGCGGGACCGAATCGGTTTACACTATGTAATCACGTGTTTCAGCCAACATATGCATGATATTTGAACTCGCATTGCCAACGAACCTAAAAGCCAATCTAACGCAATTTAAGTACTATAACCTGTGGAAGACCAACTTAAAAGGAAACGTAATGCAAGTTAAGTAGTATAACGTGTGAAGGAATGCACGCTGATTTATTTAGTGTAAGTTAATTAGTAGGCTTACAGACTCTATGTTGCCTGCACTGGAACACAGAATATTCGTTAAATCAATATGGCTGCCACGTTTTCATGTAATTCAGTATCGTGAAAAAAAAAATCAAATATTCGTTAGAATACATGTAAAAATCATTGTAAATTGTGGGAAATAATTTGAAAAATGAATAAAATATTACAGGAATTAATGAAGGAAATTAAAAAATCGCGTCACAGGTTCTAAAATTTAGCTAAACGTTTAACCATCTGACTCTCAAGTAAAAAAATTCCTAAAATAAAATAATATCAACTGTAGTATAAATTGATAAGGAAATTTATTTTATTGTATGATGGTCAACAAATAAATAAATAACCCTTGATTTTTGGGACTCCTGGCGTTTCCTCCTCTGCTTGATATTATGAAGTTACTCCTCGTCAACGGTGACCATTCTGAAGATCTGATTGGGACCGCCATGTTTAGAGTATCCGATGACCCGAGTACCAGGTTCGATTCTACCTTCAGATATATCAAGCACCAAGTCTTCGACATCACTTCTAATGGTGCCGTCCTCGTCGAAATGCCATTTTTGGTTAGGTCCACCATGAGCTTCATGTGTAGAAACGTTGCCAGTTTCCACATTCAGGTCCAGAACCAAACTGTAAAACAACCAAAAGCTTGAATTCGGGCAACGTGTGTTGCAGGATTTTGCATAACACTTAATCCTGTAATATATTCAGGTTCATTAACATTAATGAAACTGCATTATGTTTCTTTGACGTAGGACTAGGTCCAGGTAGACCATTGAAAGAATATATTACAAGTTCAATTCCTCTTTTAATTTGTTTCATTTCTTTATATGATTCAGTATAATAACTTGATTTAATTTTAATTTATTTATTTATAAGACACTGGCCAGACCCATATTATTTTACGGCAGGGAGGCCTGGACAGTTCGCAGTGTGGATGAACAAAGACTAACTGCGGCAGAAATGAAATTTATGAGGCGTACTGCAGGTTACTCAGTAACAGACCATATAAGGAATTCTGAGATTCTCAAATAATTACAAAGAGAATCAGTCATGGAATATATACAAAAATACAGAAACAACTGGATATCTCACGTAAGAAGAATGAGCAGAACAAGAATACCGAGTCAAATCTTAAATTACCAGCCACCAGGTAGGAGATCTTTGGGCAGATCCTTCAAACATTGGATTGAGACCCTAACAGATCACATGAAAAGAAGAAGAAGAAGAATTTAAATTAATCTTTCATAACATGAAAAATTAAAATTTACCTGTTGGCAGGTGCCGTCGTCCTCAATTTTTATTATAAAATGTATATACATTTTTTATATTTTTATACTCCGTCTTCTTCAACTTTAATATTTCATGTATTATATCTTTGTGAAGTTTTCGAAGTTTTACTTCATCTTCATGACTCTTGTTTTTATTGAATTTATTTATTTGTAAATTTTGAGATATCATCTAGAAAGAATGAGTTCAAATCGGATCCCCGAAGCTGTTTATAATTATATATCAAGAGGACGAAGATCACTGGGCCGTCGTATGAAACGCTGGAGGGAAATTTTTCTATAGGATCGTAACAGGCCGTGGCCTAATACTTGGAAGGAAGAAGAAGAACAAGAAGAAGTAATTTTGAGGAAGACGGAGTATAAAAATGTAAAAAAGTATATAAATTTTATAATTAAATATATAACCTCAACTGTGTGATATAAAATACAAAAATAAATATAAGTATAGGTCCTCAACTTTGTTAAAATAATGTACGTAAAAATTAACTGGAGGCCTTTCGGAAGTTAACTTCCATCATCAGAAGGATGAGTATGCGTTACTAATAGTTAAGAATTTTAATTTTTTATCCTATGAATATTCACTTCAACGGAATTTAATGCATTTTATTAGTATTAAATTAGTTTTATAAACTCTTTAATTAGTTGATATCTTAATTATAATTATTTATTGTATTTATTACAATGGTTAACATGCTTCATTTACATGGCACGTAAAAGAATGTCAGGCCTGACATAAGAGGTCTCTATGCAAAATGTGCCTGGCTTTCACGACCAAATTCTAATGTCGATGCTTAATGACCTCTATTATTACAGAACGTCGTTAAACCTGTCTATTTTTGCCAAATCTGACGTCATAGTCGAGTGGTTAACCCATTTGCCTCAAAAGACGATACAGAATCGCCGGCAGTTAAATGGTCTTAAAGTCAGAAGTCGAGGTGCACTCGCTTAACTCAGCTTGTTACATATTTTGCAGTATTTTGTACATCCCTTGGCAGGGTAATATTTTGTTAACATGAATGAATAGTAGAAAAATGTGTTTTGACCTTCATCCTTATGGTGTTCTCAAGTACCGTTATATTTTGCTTGTTTTAAATGTCTGAAAATATAAAATATAATTTACGATAACTTAAATCTGGTTTCTAGGGAAATGCATTGACATTTAAACCTGAAACAAATGGGTTAAGGCAAGATGGCTTGGCGCAGAGCTATGGGACTTGCGCTGGTTCGGGTCTCCATGGGGAAGAAATGTTCTCATGAAATTTCAGCCAGTACGGGACCGAGAATTGTGAGGAATTTGGATAGCTGAAATAAGTGGTGGCTCCAGGATGACAAAACCAGCTATAACGGCTGGGGACTCGATATTCTGACCACATGTCATCCCTACACTGGTTGAATGATGTATGATTAGCACATTTGGATATGAGCCCCGCATCTGACTGATAGGTCAAGGGTCTCCTAGGCCTGTCGCATCGTGCAATTTTCTACCGTTGCCATACGAGTGTGATGTTTATGAATGGTTGTGAGTAAAGACCAATATTTCTAAACCGTTCAGTAAATTCATTTTCGCAGTTTGTTCTGATAATTTGTTAATAGTATATTGCGATACAACTGAGGTAAGCACTTGTTACTGATCGAGAAAAATATTTTTTTCAGTTTTCGAGATCTGTTACGTGCTTACCTCATGTGTATTGCATACTATTTTTTGGTCGATGTGACTAATTTTTATTAAATATAGTAATAAATGAATTAAAATATTGGTTGGATGTAAATGACTTCTATGAGAAAGAAACATTTGGCGATCGTTGGTGTGTAGCTTTTCATTTGTTTTATTATAAGCAAGGATCATTGGCTGTGGAGACATTTTTTATATGTAGTACCGTGATTAGAATCTGTTCGATAATTTTATTATAGAAGGAGTCATGGTAGATGACAGAGAAATTGAAGAAGCCTGGAGAGTGGGATGTTCTGCATTAATTCCGGAAAAGTCTAAAGAAAGGTACGAGTTAGTGTACAAAACATTCAAGAAATGTTTTCTTTTACTTACCGAACGTGTGCATTTTGAGTTCATATCAGCATTGCGGTTTCGTTTGTTTGCATAGCAACCAGGTTAGATGTGGGAACGTTGACTTACTTCCAGTAACAACAATATTGGTAAGTATAAGAAATTAATCACATCGGCCAAAAAATCAATTAACGATATTTTAAAGATTGCGCTCTAAGGAATAGTACATAATTTCATACATACGTACCGGTACTTAGACTAAAAAAAAACGTTATAGGAATTGAATATAATATTTAAGGACTAGTTGAGATATTAAGGTTGAGGCCGAAATTTCGAAACAAGTTAGTATAAAACACTTTCAATTCTTGCAGCTCATTTAATTTTTTTTTTAATGTCCCAGGTTGTCCTTTTGGACATTTCTGGTGTTCTCTCCAGGCGTTGGCGTAATTGTAACCACTTCTGAGGTTGGGACGCCTGGAAGGGGAGGTTACGTTGTCCCGATGATATGATGGGTGATGATGATGATTATAGTGGTGCGCCAGGAGAGTCCTTAATCTAAGATGAATATGAATGATGATCATGATGATGATGATGATGATGATGATGATTGCAATGGCCATATGATGTTCAGGGACCGTTTGGGCCTTAAAGTTTCCTGACATTTGTCTTACAGGTGAGGAAAAAACCCGATAAAAACCTCACCCTGGAAACTGTCCCGACCGGGGATTGAACCCCGCCCCGCTGCGTGACAAGGCAGCACGCTACCTCAAGACCACAGCGATGGACTTTATTTCATTTTCTGTATCCTGTGTCTTACTATTTTGCTTGTTTATAACGATGATGTTATTAGAACTACTTCAAGATGAAATTTTGAATGAAAATAATAGGCTGCATTGAACATATGTTCTAAAACATTAATCATTACATAAACTCATGTTATGAATATGTAGTTAACTATCTATATGCAATGTTATTTGTAATAAAGAAACGAATGAAAGCTGATTCGAACAGTGCAGATTAATCGTGACAATTGACAAAATTAAATGCAAATTGAATAATAACTTTTAAAATTGTAACGTAAAATATTTATTTATATTTGTGATGAAATAATTACTTACGATGGATATTTATTTTTTGCATCTATTTAATTTATACAACTGAAGAGAAATGCCTAAATTGAGATTTGAACCCAAGATCTACAACTTAACGCGCTGGCCCACTACTAATTGTGCTACTTACCGTAGGCTATCCAGGAACAAATACAACCGTATTCCTCCATTTGAAATTCCCGTGTACTCCTTTTAGTGATCTCCTATTCACAATAGCCTACAACAGGATCGTTTCTACTAAGAAGACATTATAATGGGAATTTATTCAGTGCCATATCAGCTAATCTTTACACATTGAAATTAATTACTGAGGTTTGCTATTCGCATGCAATCTGTGTTTATATATATATATATATGTGTGTGTCTCTGTTTGTCCTTTATGCGCTGCCGATTGTAATGTTTTTTTTAAATGTTCAGGAGTTTCCCAAGAAGGTTTTAGGCTATAAGACATTTGTAATACTCAACCTCTTCACCCTTAAAAATCACCCTTTGTATGAAATGTGTTTTTCCGAACTTTTTGGACGCTTAAATGGCTTAGCTATCTAAACCATAACAAATTCACCAAATTAATATAGGCCTACACAGAATTGGATATCTCAAAACAATGTTAAAAAACGTCCGTGAACCTATAGGTCTATCTTTTACGGATAACTCATCACCATTTTTATCTTTCAGCTCATTTATGCCAAGAAGATCGGGAAAAGTAAATTCCCGGGCAACGTCGGGTAATCAGCACGGGGTATCTAAAAATATTTTACGATATACATTTATAATTATTTGTTGTTATATTTAATCAACTAAACATGTAAACACATTAATTTTCGTTTATTTAGGCGTAGCAGCGCACGCCGGATATTAGCTAGTAGTTAATAAAACTAGAGATAAAAATTGCTGCTAAACCGGAAATTCAACCCAAGAACTTCAGCGCACTAAAGTTCGAGATCTTGGGTTCAAATCTCACAAAATCTTCAGTTGTATTAACTATTTTATGCCAATGGTAAAGCTTAATGCATTAATTTTAATATTACGATTTAAATATTATATTTCATTCATATTGATTACGTATTCTTGCTTTTTTACTTGTAATATTGGAAATTACATTTGTCGTGATTAGAGCTAGGAATTTTAAGTGCAAAATTGTTATTAAAAAGGTGATTTAATTTAGCAGGAAAAGGTGCAATTTTTAAAAATAAAAGGTGCAAATTCCCCATGTGAATAATCATTAAAGAGTGGCAAAATCAATTACATCGAATACCAACGACACAAAATTTACTCATGTTCTCAAGTATTAAAAAGTCTTCGTAAGAAAAGTCCCAGAACATTAAGTTACTGACCAGAAAATTGTTAAAGTATATATTTTTTAACAAGCACATTTTGCACTTTTTCAAACCTTTGCAGCATTTTATTCCCAAAATAATGTGTGTATACATATATATATATATATATTATTTTGGGAATAAAATGCTGCAAAGAAGAGAAAAAAGGTTTGAAAAAGTGCAAAATGTGCTTGCATTGAAAAAAAAACTGCAAAAAAGTGCTAGCATTGAAAAAAGGTGCAACTAAAACACATTTAGGGGCATTTATTTAATGCTTTCTTTGCAAGACAAGCTAATTTGAGCATTGTAGTAACAACAAAAAATTAAGGTGCAGCACCTAAAATTCCTAGCTCTAGTCATGATTTCTTCATATGCTTGTTATATTTACGTCCGTTTTTGTGATTATTACTATAGGGTATTCAGCTATTTAATAAGACCTTGAAGTACTAAACTGCGAGGACAGGATATGAAATAATCTATTTTTTATGTTAAATGTTTAACAATCAAAGTAAAACACAAACTCCATGTCAGCACAGGCCTAGAAGACACTTCCTCACATGAATATAATATAGGGCAAAATCGGCTAATTTCGTGACACGGACAATTTCGTCATTTTTTTTTCTTTCGTTTGCAACGAAGTTGTATTGCCAAGAAAAAAAAATATTTTCTGTCTCATAGATTGTAGAAATCTATTTTCTTGTGTTTTCGTATTTTTGATAACAGCGTTCCTTGTGTGTATTTTATGTTAACTTGTAAAGGAAGTGTTTTCACTCATGTAAATAGTTGTTAGATTTAATAATTGTCTGTGTTTGAAATACATTTTTGAGTAGATATTCTTCGACAGTAAAGATGAACAGATGCAATGTCGAAAATGTGATCACTGGTTCCATGAAAATTATCAAGGATTGACTGTTTATAAATGGGATTTCAAATTCATTGGATGTAACATGGAGAGTGATTTAAAAGTTTGTCACGAGTTTAATCTAATGCTATCAAGAAATTATCCGAGTTCTTCAAAATTGTAGAAAAGACAGATATATATTTTATGTAAATTTGGTAATAAAATAAAATATATATTCGTCAACTCAGCATATATACGAGTATTTCATTCATATATCCTAACTTTAATATTCCTTAGACTTTCACCAGAAATTTTCATAATGCTAAAATATAATAATCTAAAACCTGAGTATCACGAAATTAACCGAGTTTGCTATATACAGTAAAACTTGTTTAATCCGGAACGTGAATAATGCGAAAATCTGTCCAAGTGAACAAGTTTATTGGTCCCGGCAAAATAATAGCAATTTTACGTTATTTATTTTGTATAAAACGGAATCCGTCAAACGCGGAAACGAAAGGATATTTCTACACAATTTATGAAAAAAATGTTTATAAGGCGGAATGATAGAGAGAGAAATAAATTAGTTTTCCACTTCATTGAATTACCGTTAGGCGACACACAATAAGTGATGATTTCTACCGCAGCGTCGGGAGATGTAGAGTTTCTACCTGTATTTGGAATTTTATTTCGGTCTCACTGCACGCCCGTTTTGCGAAATGCAGGTTCGTTTAACAAATATTTGGCGTGTGACATCTGTCTTACATATAATCAGTGCACTGTAAAATCTTAAATTAGTTTAAGATCTGAGACCGAGCACAGGTAGCTTTGTGAATTTACGGAATAAAGATGGCTAAATCGTATGTATCATTGTCATTAAACGAAAAAGTTAAAGTGATTGAAGGTAAAGAAAACGAAACTCTCAGCACGCGATATAATAACCAAATTTAAATATGGAAAAATCCAAGTTTATAAATTTTAAAACACAAAGAAAAAATAATGAATGAATGGACGCAAGAAAATGGTCAAATGAAGACGAAAGCAAAAATAAATAAATAAATAAAAATAAATCAACGTGGCGTGGGATTGTTTTACAAGACTACGATCAAAAAAATCTCCAAATTTCCGGACCGATGCTCCAATGTCAAGCTCTAGCTGTTGCTATATCCATAGGTAATAACGATTTCAAGGGGCATCTTCAGGTTAATTGTGGACAGTTTTAAGAGAGGACACAATGTAGTGTGGAATGAAATTTTGTGGAATCAAAGGATGTGGTCGAAAGTATAGTTAATGAGCGGAAACCGAAACTGCATACTTTAATTTTAGGATACACGCCTAAGAGACATTTATAACGCTGACGAAACGGGGCTTTGTTTTTTTTTTCGCGCGCGTTACCGTCGAAGTCGCTGGTACATATTATACTTCACTTTCCAACGGCGGCAGAATTACAATTTATCCAAGGTACATACAAGCCGAAAGGTCGAGGGTTCGAGTCCCGGTGGGGTCAGGATTTTTAAACTGACCCAAACCTTCTGGCGGCACTATGTCCCTGGGGTCGACTCAGCCTCTAACTGAAATGAGTACCGGGCGCTTGTTCTGGGGTAAAGGCGGTCGTCACGCAGGGCTGACAACCCGGCTGACATCAAGTGCCGACAGTCAAGAAAAAGTGGGAGCCTTAACCTCCTACTACCCCAAGGGCCTCCTGAGGCCTGTAGTGGGATCACTTTACCTTTTTACATAAACAGACAAATACGGTGCTCTATAATCTAAGATTGGTTAATATTTTTTATAATGCGGAATGTTGTCTAATGTAGAAAAAAAATTGGTCCCATGAGAATCTAGTTTTAACAAGTTTTACACTATATTTTTTTTTTCTCACAATGTTATGGTATCTTCTGGCTCACATGTCTGCATTAAGATCTTACCCATTATGTTTACTATATATCATGCCGTCCTTATATTCCCATAACTGATTGGGGCCTCCATGGTATGGATACATCAAGACCTCGTCTTCTCCTTCATCTTCTGCCTCCTTTAGGTCAAGCACTAATTCAATTTCAATATTCTGGATGTAGAAATACGGCATCTGAAACACCAAAATTACACTATATTTACTTCATGAAGCTGTAAAAGATATTATCAGGCTTAGGGAGTGGGATGACTTAAAAAATTACGGCAAGGTTTGTGACGGTTCAGGAATAAGTGACGTCAGTGAATTCAAGCCATCTCTACCCGCTACCAGTACAAACATAAATTATGTAAGCATTAGGAAATGTGCCCTTACAGTTAGGATATATAACAATGAGTTCTTGGTGTGTCATTTCGTAAATATAGATTCAAAACATTAGTTTACTAAGATTCAAAGACTGATTTCACATCGAGATCAGAAAACCTAGAGTTCATGCATAGGTAACTTTATAGTTAACTCATTCCGGTCCCTCTCCGTTATTTTCATTAAGTCTTTTTACACGCTGTATATTAGTTTGACCTGTATCTATCTATCTATATAACGGAATCTTTCAACGCGAATTTCACCCACTTAAAATTATTGGATCGACTTGAAACTTTGTATAATTGAAAAGGACCTGTGACTATACAATAATTTCATTTTTTTCTAAAATCCTGGCCAGAATCATCAGAAAATAAAAAAAAAGTATTTGTATCTATGTAACGGAATTTTTGAACACGATTTTTACCCACTTAGAAACATTGGATCGACTTCAAGCTTTGTATACTTGTAAATGATCCGTGACAATACAATATTTTCACATTTTTGTTTCTACAATCCTGGCCAGAATCGTCAGAAAATAAAAAAAAATGTCTGTATCAATGTAACGGAATCTTTGAACACGATTTTCACCCACTTAGAAACATTGGATCGACTTGAAACTTTGTATACTTGTAAAGGACCCGTGACAATACAATAATTTCATATTTATTTTCTAAATTCCTGGCCAGAATCATCAGAAAAAAAATTGTCTTTGTATGTATGTAACGGAATATTTGAACACGATTTTTACCCACTTAGAAACATTGGATCGACTTCAAGCTTTGTATATTTGTAAATGACCCGTGACAATACAATATTTTCACATTTGTTTCTACAATCCTGGTCACAATCGTCAGAAAATTAAAAAAAAGTGTCTTTGTATCTATGTAACGGAATCTTTGAACACGATTTTCACCCACTTAGAAACATTGGATCGACTTGAAACTTTGTATACTTGTAAAGGACCCGTGACAATATAATAATTTCATATTTTGTTTTAAAAATCCTGGCCAGAATCATCAGAAAAAAAATGAAAACTGGTATAATAGGTTGCGGACTTGTCGACTTTTTAATCAATCGTTGTAAGAGCTCAGTTGGTAGAGCGGTGAACTCTAGTGGTATATAATTTCAGTAATCATAGGTCTCTGGTTAAAATCCGGCTGGGAGGGTTTCTTTTTAGAAGAGTATTACTTTTAACTCATACTACAATAGTATCGAATTTAAAGATATTCACATTTTTATCTTATTCTGTAAAATATTAAAACTAAAAAATAAATAATAGTTTTAAAAAACTAAAACAACACGCTTTATTAGAAAACCGAACTAAAAATGAGAAATAATTTTAATTTCCAACACGCTTGGGATAAAATTAAAGTGGTCAACAAAAAAATCATCTCCAACACATACAGAATAAAACTAGAGTTAACAACAAAAAGAAAATAATTTTACCATCAAAATCGTAGCGTGCTTTTTGTGATTTTTACATTTTCTTCTTAGAGACTTTACTTTTACCAATATCTGTTTATTATCAAATATATTAATTGATATAGGGCACCCTACGCTTTTGATGGTAACATTATTTTCTTTTTGTTGATAACTCTAGATTTATTCTATATGTGTTGGAGATGATTTTTTTGTTGACCACTTTAATTTTATCCCAAGCGTGTTGGGGTTAAAATTATTTTTCATTTTTTAGTTCGGTATTCTAATAAAGCGTGTTTTTTTAGTTTTTTTAAAACTGTTATTTATTTTATAGATTATTCTTCCGTTCGTTTATTATTAGTAGAGATGGAACAATCCCTTCGTAAACACGATATCAGCATATGGTTGATGCAACTATTGTATATGACGTCAGAGGAAAGAGTAGAAACGTTTTCTGCACCATGTGGTTACGACAGCATTGGTAAACTGTGTTGTTTAATACCCAGTGTCCAGAATAACAACTTTATATTAGTTATATTTCATTCCAAATGTTCTTAACGCGTAATTTTTATATTCCATGGAAGTATAATTTGTCTGCAAGTCTGAAACCTGCACTAGTTTATATCTAACTGCTGTTCAGAGTGACCTCTACCGTATGGATAAAGCTTAGCCAACCTCCTACATTTGGAAGGAAAATGTTATAGCGCGAGACGAGGGGTGTTTTTGAGAGACAAGAGGTATTTTAAAACAAACCCTTGAAAGAAAAGTTATGTTAAGATAAGATCAACACTAATGAAAAAATACACTGTAGGGTGAGGGGTTGCGAAAGAACATTTCTCAGGTATTTTTATGAGACAAGGGATTTTTTTTAAATGACCAACGTTACTAGAGGGTAGAGCAAAGGCGGTCGAGTCTGAGTCCAGAGTCTCTGCGGCACCAACGGACGAGTGAGGTCCCGGGGCAGCGCCCTGGCGACATTTCAGCGCCCTGCTGGGCCCATTTCTTAAATATGTAAGTAGAAGTTTGTAATATAGTTTTTCATTTCTCTCGGGAATGTTTACAATTAAATTTTAATCACTCTTAATCAAATGTTAATCTATTATTAAATGGTGCTTCCAAGTTCTATCTTAAGTAATTTTCAAATGTAACCTATAATATGTTCTCATATCTATATATTAAAGTGTTTGATACACCGTCTCAATGGCTTCTTTTTATGTCGTAAAAAGTGTGTAAATTCTTCTAGAAGTCCTGTTCACACTTCCTATAATTTCCTCGGCACGCTACCTAGTAATATGAGTAAAGCCCTTTCGAAATAATAAAGAATAAAATAAAGAAATAAAGCGATTCAGTACACTGGTGCCTGGCGGTGTTATAATCAGGTTTAATAATATTCCTGATAGGATTACGAACCCATGTTAGACCGTATTTTGTAAAATTTAAACGCCTCTGAAGGAACCTTTAACTTACTATAATAGAATCTTCTAAATATTTGATTTAAGTGACTGAATTATTTTAGAAAAATTAACTTATTATTTTTGTAGGTGTTCTATTAAAAATAATTTATTATTATAGTTGTTCTAATTCACATTTGATTTACGCCTCTGAAGAAACATTTAAATTACTACAATACACTCTTCTAAATATTTATTTAAGTAACTGAATTATTTCTAAATTATTGAAGTAAAATTAATTTATTATTTTTGCAAGTGTTCTAATTAAAAATAAATTATTATAATCGTTGTAATTAAAATTTGATTTATTATTACAGATGTTCTAATTATTTTTCCCGTTTTTTTTTGTAATGGTCTAATTGGTATTAACAGCGTAAATAAATTCGAATCATTAATACAACAAATTATTTCTCCAAACTTCCAGTTGGAGTTGACATTATATATGTGATATTTGTTTATATAGGAGATAGTTATCGCTAAATATCTTCCTTGATCTAGTATTTAATATATCGGCTAATTAAGCGAATAATCAATTAATAATTAACATTTCTTCACCTTCTCGTTCTCACAAGGAATTATATAATTAGGATACATACTTGTTTAAGAATCTGAACGTACGAGTAACAACCATGAATCACCCCTACAACTTTCACTAGCAGTTGAGAATTCGGAACCTAAAACTTTACAAAATCAGGAATTTGTGTGGCTGATTTATTACGATTTTCCCCCTAACCTTATTTTACCGGAGAACAGGACTTCCACTGCGTAAATGTTTCCGGAGTAGCTGAATGGTTTAGCAAATGACCAAAATTTTTTTAAAAATATCCATTACAAGATAGAACTTGGCAAACTTATCAAAATTGTGAAAAAAATAATATCAGCTGTAACGTTTTAAATGCTTTTGAAGATTTTATCTTTTCCATTTATTTTCAAGAAAGAGAGTTCATAAGTATTGATTTAAGATAAGTATTTAATATATAGCTTTATAAAGAGTTTATATAGGTAGCTTTATTAACATAACCTGAGCATGATTTATTTTCATTTATTTTGTGTGATAATATGATTACGTGAAACATTTGAGTGTACATGCGGTAGGGATTTGGGAAAAGGTAATTATTCCCCTCCAGTGTTGAAGACCTAACGGAATATATAAAAGCGAAATAATGAAATCACCCTCAAATATTCTTAGAGAGAGATGACCCTCAAAGACATTTAGGTCGCATACTGGCAATCAATTCATTGTTTGATATTGTTAACGATGAGATATATAATTAAGAGATAAAATAATAATTCCCCAAGGCCCCTCTTTCAAATCGAAAAGGATCATTCTTGTACACTTCAAAAAACAAACGCTTAAGTGGATTTTTTTTTTCAGAAAGTGAATTAGATTATAGTTAGATACATAGACAGACAGATGGATAAGGTGAACATTTTTGTAACCCCTCGAATTCAGAACACAAATACCAACACCCAAAAATAATAGGGCAGAACAGATTTGACAATTTAAAATCAGAATAAGAAAACTGAAATTAACTGATTTTTTTCACAACATAAATAAGTATGCATAGTATACTCAGGGACCCAAGTTCGAACCTCGAGATATTACTTGGGCGAGCAGGACAAACAACTTATTTTCGGTTTCCATGACCGAGCTATAGATATGACTACCATAACCTGTGGGATAAATTTAATACGTTATGGATTCAATTTTATTTTGGGTTAGGATATAAAAGTTAAGATAATACATTGTCGACACCTTCAGGGTTAAAATATAACTAAATTATTTTCAGAATGCATAATATGAACAAGACGATTCATAAAAAAAAACGAAACTTAAACATTGGTTAGAACTACCTGTAATATTAATAACATAAAAATAATGCGAATTTTCAGCTGATCTAAGTTTTTATGAATATTTAGTAAGTAAATGAAGGCTCGTATATCTAGTATGTAAGACTAAGACACAGACACAAAATTGTTAACTTAGTAGGCCTAAGTCAATTTTCTATTTCTTTTTTGGGACAGATGGTATGCTTTTATATAGGCCACCACGTAAAATGATCGATAAGGGAACGTCAATACCAATTATGTCATCTACGCTTGTTTAACTAGATTAATTAATTAATGATAACCATATCTCAATGCTAATATTAACGATAATAACTATAGTAATAATAATAATAATTACAAGAAGAACGATAATAATGAAAATAATGCAATTTTTTTTCGAGTTAACGTCGGTACCAATTATGTCATCTACGCTTGTTTAACTAGATTAATCAATTAATGATTACCATATACTAACGCTAATATTAACGAAAATAACTATAATAATAAAAATAGTAAGAAGAAGATTGATAATAATGAGAAAAATAATGTTAATTTACAACTTAGTAATGTTGACTACAGAATACCTCACTGGAGTAACCAGACAAATTTAGAGCGATACATAAAGAATAAAGCAATTTAAATAAGGACTGAAAAATAATTTGAATAAACTAGACAGATGGAAGGAATAACAATAATACTAATAACAATAAGAAGGAAGATAATGATAAAAATAATGCTAATCACGTTAAAGCCTTAGAAATGTTGAATAGGGAACACTTGACTAGAGTAACCTTACTAATTTAGAGCGATAAAAAACGAATAAAGTAAGTTACATACTGAATAAACGAACCAATGATAAGGACCTTACAGTATATGGTTCAACCTTTATCTTAGTAAAAAGTACTAATAATAGCAATAATACTAATCTGAATAAACATGATAATCATAATGGAATAATATTAGATGAAACTTAACCGTAATAATAATTATCGTCAAAAATGCTTAGGCCCGGCTGTGCGGCGCATGTAACCCTAGAAAAATATATGTAATATTAATAATCACATCATTAATCATCACCTATGCAAGTATTAGGCGTGTGGCCTG
The DNA here is from genome assembly GCA_030220185.1 of Diploptera punctata. Taxonomy (NCBI): domain Eukaryota; kingdom Metazoa; phylum Arthropoda; class Insecta; order Blattodea; family Blaberidae; genus Diploptera; species Diploptera punctata. The sequence goes on along the minus strand of JASPKZ010009369.1, from coordinate 136,035 downwards.
TTATGGTCAAAAAGAGGAAATTTCCCTCCAGCGCTTTTTGGACGTCACAGCGACCTTTTGCCCTGGGGGCAGTAGCGAAGTATGGCTTTTGGAATTCTATGAGACGGCATTCGTTGAAGATGGGCTTTCCAGTTCTTCTGGTAGTTTTTTTATAGGGTGAAGAATGAGTTCTACATTCAACTCTTCCACAATTCCCTCATTTCTTTTATGGTCCCTCTTTGTGTAACCTGCTGTACGGCGCGTTAATGGCATCTCATTTGCTGTTATTCGGCTTTCATCTCTTCTTCGTATTGTCCATGCTTCACTACCACATCTTAATACTGGTCTTGCGAGAACCTTATAAAAGCGTAATCTTGTGATCTTCTGTATTAAAGACGGTTTCATTATACTGTTAATTATTCCCGTTGTTTTTTTGTAAAATTTGTGATTTTCTTTGATATATCAGCTTCAGCATGAAATGTTAAATTATAACCCATATAATTAAATTTGTTTACTCGTTCTAAAATTTCATCATCCAAAAAAAAAAAAAATTGCTAGGTATAGGGTATTTCCCACAAAAGGCCATCACTTTAGTTTTCTTTGTATTGATTTCCATATTGTACCGTTTTGCAATTATATTAAAATTGTGTATACTGTAAATCTGTTTCTGTTGGAGCTATTAGTACTAAATCATCTGAAAAAGGCAAAGAGTCTATTTTATGGTTTCTCTTAAAATTGGATAGAACCGTGTCTCATCTTGGATTATTCTGTCCATGTATATGATAAAGAGCAAGGGCGGGAGGCCACATCTTTGTCTTACACTCCTATTAATTTCGGTCCATTCTGTTTGCATACTATTGATTCGAATTGAAATCAAATTTGTTTTATAGACACTGTATAAATTTCACATCGCTAATATTAACAGTAATAATAATAATAATAATAATAATAATAATAATAATAATAATAATAATAATAATAATAATAATGATAATGATGATGATGATGATAATAGTAATGATAATATAATAAATAAAAATAATAATAATAATAATAATAATAATAATAATAATAATAATAATAGTAATAATAATAATAATAATAAATAATAATAATAATAATAATAATAATAATAATGGCATACTAATAAAATAATAACGATAAGATAAAATCAACATGTGAGAATACCTCCAAAAATAAACATCATAAGAATGACTACAGTATTGTAAGATTAAAGAAAGAAATTATCCCTAGATGGTAAAGCTGACACATGGGAATGTAGGCCTACAACTGCTCTGATATCCAGAACATTTTCTTTTTCGTGGCCAATAGGTAAACCAAAAGTGGCAGGTTGTAGGATACTCCACGAAAGATATAATTAGTGATCAGCTAAATCGTTGACGTAATAGTCATAGAATAAGTAATGTACCAGTTTAAGGGAAAGCGAACCAACAAAATGAGGGAATGGAGTAAGCTGCATACCAGCACAAAATTTTCACACACATTAGGAAGAAATAACGAAGATTTGTAGTTAAATAGTGATAGTTATGATGCGCGAAGAGTGAATGAAAGAAAGACATGGGGACTTAGTGCATACGGAGAGGAAGGTGCTTAAATAGCAGATCAAGGGTAAGTGAGGATATGTATTACCGTATTTTCAAAATTAAAAGAGTACAGGAGTGATCATGAAATATTGGAGTACCTAAATTATTCTTCCAACTTAGAATTCTGAGACGTAAAAGACAAGACTATAGTAAGGTGTTCTTAAAAAAAGGATCTAGTTGGGATACAAATCATTTCCATTTGGGAAAGCAAAGGGTACCCTCAATAAAATTTAATGAAAACTACGCCACAAATTTCTATATCCTACTGATTGTAGCCTTTCCCTGGGATGTATCGAGGACGAAACGGAAGGGGAGGTCTGAGGCCTCGATCTCTCACTTCGTATGTCTTCATAACATACCGGTGAAGTTAGAACCAGCTGGATTAAACACCCACGCACATAAAACTGAATTTACGTAAGTTTTTTTTAAACATTTCTAGATCGGTTTTAAGACACCTTTTACATGGGCCCACACATGACACAGGACGCAAAACACTAGGTAACGTGAGGACATGGGATAGACTCTTACATAAATGGGAACACACAGGAGCAATCCGGAAGTAAAACAGGAAAGCGTGTTAGGAAGGAGTTAGGCCCCTTTGAGAAAATTGGAACCTTTTCTTCCACTATCGCGGTTGTGGCTGGATACGTTCGGGCCCCCGGATAGGAAAAGATTCCAATCTTAGGTGATTGTGGTGTTGCTGGATGACTTCACCAGTTGGTAAACTTCGCCAAAATTAAGAGAAAGGGATAAAGTAGGAAGTGTGGGAGTCGGGAGGTGAGGCACCCTCAGAAGGAAATGATCCGGAGGCACAGACCTCCCCCTGGTGATCCAGAGGCACTGACTCAATAACCTCACTGGCTTGCCGCGCAAAAATAGAGAATCAAAAAGAATCTGCAAGCGTGGTAGGGAGAAGTCGGGCCCCCTTTGAGAAGATTGGATATACGCCTTTTTCCACCTTCGAGGTTGTGGCTGGACACGTTCGGGCCCCCCGGGTGGAAGGAGGATTCCAGTCTTGCGTCATTGAGGCGTTGCTGGACCACTTACCAGCTTGGCAAAGTAATTCGCGAATAAGGAGCGAAGCAGACAGGGTCGGGCCCCCTTTGAGGAGATTGGAAATACCCCTGAGAAGGATTCCAGTCTTGCGTCATTGAGGCGTTGCTGGACGGCTGGTCTATGGCTCCAAAGGAAAAGGAGGAAAACCATCGATGGTACACATGAGATAAGGGAAACAGAGAAAAAATGAGAATAAGAAAATAGCGAATACAAGAGGTGAAAATGAATCATAACTTGGCAATAGTGGGATAGACTAACAATAAATTAGGGAATTAGGGAACAGTAGACGAGTAGTTAGGCAGAGGACCAGAGGACGAGTAAGAAGCTTCTAAGTTGGAACAACCCCCCCCCCGATATTAGTATATGAGCGAAATAAATGGGTTCAGTGGAAAATAACCCGAGATGTCCATAAGTAAGGACTAATATGATGACTATTTGTGAATTAGATAAGCGAAGCGGTAAAGAATAGAGAGGAAAAAAAAAAGAAAAATCAGCAATGAATTGACATGCCACTACACCTACTCCTCGGATAAAGCCCCTTTTTGGTAAATTGTGAAAAAAAAATGATATCGGAATATTCAGATTGATTGGTAGACGCAACTCATATCGAACCCTAGACAGCAGACTCTCTAGATTGCGACATGAAGTTGTAAGGCAAAGAGTTAGCTAAAAGCATGAGTCTTACAGCTTGTAAATGCGATAAACAAGGGCGGAAACTTGCAAACAGGAATTTGAATATTTATATTAGCTAATTATCCAGACAGAATTTCAGAGTAATTGATAAACAAAGTATATATTTTTGTGAAATGTCAATGAAGTAAGATTCGTTTAAATGACATTTAAAGTAATTTTTATGTGTTCAGTATTTTAAGAAGTACAGACGAGCGTATTTCTCCTATACTACCCCTAAGAAGTATAACGAAATTGTTTAAACGGGGGAAAGCAGAAATATATAATAAAATCGGAACTTCCATGATTAAATATTCTAAACCCTTATGTGCAGAACCTGAAAACAAAGTGAAAGTCAAGAAACTCGAAATTCTGTCAGGAACGTTGAAACCAGACCCACTTAAAGTCACTGTTTAATTTTTCTTGTTTACGAATGTCTAAGTTGTTAGCATACGAGCCCTACGGTCAGAAAGAAGCTGCCTCTACCAAAAATTTGGGACTATCGCCTTTACTAAAAGGAATGGAAAACAGAAGCCAAAAGAAAGTAAGTTGTGAATTTATATATATATAAAGGGACACCCATTTCCATAAACTGACCTATTATATAGATAGCTCAGAATTCCAGGCAAATAGCTGGATGAAAAGTTGATAATATATGATAATGATTGCTCAGGTTTTAGAGGATTTGTTTATTTTATTTATTTTTTTTGGATTCCCAAAACTTAAGAAATTGAAATAAATTTTTTTAGTGCATGTTAAGGATTTACGTATATGGCCGGGTCTGGATAAGTATATCTGACCTGAGCGGAAAGAACATTCCTGAGAGAAATTCTATAAAAACAAACTCTACTTACAAGGTAAAGTAAATTAAAATAAAGAAAATCAGAAGGCATTGAGGATAAGACAACAGGGATGACTTAGGAGCAACAATTCACCAACAACATTAGTTAATATTCAAACAATTGAGAAAAGACAACAGGGAAGACTTAGGAGCAACGTTTCACCAACAACATTAGTTAATAATCAACCATTGAGGATAAGACAACAGGGATGACTTAGGAACAACAATTCACCAACATTAGTTAATACTCAAACAATTGAGGAAAAGACAACAGGGGATGACTTAGGAGCAACGATTCACCAACAACATTAGTTAATACTCAACCAATTGAGGAAAAGACAACAGGGGATGACTCAGGAGCAACGATTCGCCAGCAAAGTTTGATACTACTCCGCCATTGGGACATAAATCTGAGCCTCGATGAGATATCAGATTCATACCATACGCTATTACATCAAGGTCTCAACAGAACATGGAAGGATTTCGACACTGAACACACTTCAGTGTAAAGAGAAAGAAAAACGCTGCATCTATGCACCTGGTTCTGCTGCTGAAGGAGCCGTCGTACTGCCCTTGAACCTTCCGATTAAACCAATCCATTTAAGTCCTGTCATACTCTTATTTTTCCTGTGATCAACAACGGATTGAGCAACAATATGTCCTATTAAACCATCCTCAAGATTCCTTCGCACCTATCAAAGAAGTTCGACAGGGTTATGCCCTAATCCTATAAGCAACAACAAGGCTACAGAAGAGTTCAAAGAAACATCTTTGTAATACGTTAGGCAGACAGAAGGCCGCTAATATGGTCTACTAATGTATAACAGAATCGAACCGCCACCGTTTCAGCAGCAGTTCGGAATCGACCTACCACCGCTCCATCTGCGGCACGTAGGACACACTCGCCCATCACAACATAAACTGTGAACAATTGGAAAGCAAAAGTGAACTAGTCGGTGAAAAGTGCAGGTGTACTCTCCTACTAATTCAAATTCGAACTATCGCCACTCCAGCTGCCGAGAAATAAAATACACTCGCCATGATAACCATGAACTGTGAACCAATTTGAAAACAAAGCCAACTAATAGGTGAAAAAGAGTTGTTCTCCCCTACGAATTTGTTTTTGATAGATACGGTGTTTTAAATTGTCTACATTTTAATCAGATCTTATTCCTCTTTTGCCCCAACGAGATATTAGTGATATGAGCACTGTTAAGTGAATACATTAATTAATCAAGATTAGAACATGTTACAAAAAAACACAAATGAACTTTAGAAGTTAAGATTATGCCTAGGTTAAGATACGCTGTTGGGAAAACATTCAATGACATGCTCCCTGCGATTATACCACAGATACAGGAAACGATTTTTCTCTTTAAAGATTTAAGTAATAAGGAATTATAACTCAAGTGATGTCTGCTATAAATTTGATAGAGCATGTATGAAAATTCGCAGGGCAAGTTATGGAATGGATACCAACAGTTGCCTGTTTTTACAACAAGGGAACCAATTTTCACATACGATAGCATAAGTAAGCAAGTAAATAAAAAAATACTAACTATGCGTAAGGCGGTAACTTGATATGAAAACACGATTTCGGAAACAGGATCTTGCTTACACGAAAGGCTTAAAATATGAAACTTGGTTCCCTCCACATGTATATTTGTATACACAATTACAGGGGTAAATATCTCAGATTAGTCAACATTTTTTTTATACAATCAACAGGAAAATAGGAACTATATATGACTTGGAAGCATCAATTACAAACCAACAAAAGACTTGACCTCCTTTAGAGACAATATGCAATATTAAATTCTTTAATCTAATGGTACAAATATTAATACTAATAATGATAACTATTTTACTTACCAGGCATATTGAGCTCACTTTTCAATAAAATAAAATAATATCTACTGTAAGGGTTTTCACCCCCACAGTAGATTTTGGGGAGGGGAGAATGTTATAGCGCGAGACGAGGGGTGTTTTTGAGAGACAAGAGGTATTTTAAAACAAACCCTTGAAAGAAAAGTTATGTTAAGATAAGATCAACACTAATGAAAAAATACACTGTAGGGTGAGGGGTTGCGAAAGAACATTTCTCAGGTATTTTTATGAGACAAGGGATTTTTTTTAAATAACCAACGTTACTAGAGGGTAGAAGAAAGGTGGTGAGTCTGAGTCGAGAGTCTCTGCGGCACCAACGGACGAGTGAGGTCCCGGGGCAGCGCCCTGGCGACATTTCAGCGCCCTGCTGGGCCCATTTCTTAAATATGTAAGTAGAAGTTTGTAATATAGTTTTTCATTTCTCTCGGGAATGTTCACAATTAAATTTTAATCACTCTTAATCAAATGTTAATCTATTATTAAATGGTGCTTCCAAGTTCTATCTTAAGTAATTTTCAAATGTAACCTATAATATGTTCTCATATCTATATATTAAAGTGTTTGATACACCGTCTCAATTGCTTCTTTTTATGTCGTAAAAAAGTGTGTAAATTCTTCCAGAAGTCCTGTTCACACTTCCTATAATTTCCTCGGCACGCTACCTAGTAATTAGAAAAGCCCTTTCGAAATAATAAAGAATAAAATGAAGAAATAAAGCGAGGCAGTACAGAAATGTTTCATCTTTAACTGTTAGTTTGTTCTAAAGAAATCTCTTAAGGATCTTAGTTTAAACATTTCCAGCTAAAAAATTCCAAGAGCTTTCTCTTTGCAAATTGGACGGTGTTATGGATCAACCATCTATGTGACTTTATGTAAGTTTGGAGAAAAATACGTTTTTGGTCGATGTGACTAATTTCTTATACTTACAATATTGTTCTTACTGGAGGTAAGTCAACGTTCCCACATCTAACCTGGTTGCTATGCAAACAAAAGAAATTACAATGCTGATATGGACTCAAAAAGCACACGCTCGGTAAGTAAAATAAAATATTTCTTGAATGTTTTGTACATACCTTTCTTTAGACTTTTTCGGAATTAATGCAGAACATCCCACTCTCCAGGCTTCTTCAATTTCTCTATCATCTACCATGACTCCTTCCATAATAAAATTATCAAACAGATTCTAATCACGGTACTACATATAAAAATGTATCCACAGCCAACAATCCTTGCTTATAATAAAACAAATGAAAAGCTACATAGCAACGATCACCAAATGTTTCTTTTTCATAGAAGTCATTTACATCCAATCAATATTTTAATTCATTTATTACTACAGAATGATTCAGAAATATGGCTATACGTTTGATCGCATTTTGTGACGAAATTATTATCATTAAAGGAAATATGATGTTATCATTGGAAAGGGAATCCTTCAAATTACAACCATATAACAAAACAAAACAAATCACTGTTCACGTGCAGCTTGGCGGGTTGATTTTTGTGGGCTAGCGTCGAACGCCTCCACAATTCTCTTCGTTGTTTCTGCATCCGTGCTAATGCGTGGCCTTACAGGAGGTTTGATTTTCTGCATCCTTCCCGGTTCCAGTAGTCATTTTCTCCACTTCCCCACAGTCGACGGCTGCAATGCTACGTTAAACTCTCGTCTTGCCCGTCTTGCGGTCTCACGATCATTAGCATACGTTATTGCCCATGCAGCAATTGTAATTTGCTGTTGCATATTCAACGCCATTTTGGCTAATGACGTAAGTTCGACACTGTTTTGTTTTATTCCATTGTTGTAATTTGAATAATTGCCTTTCAAACGGTAATTTCATATTTCCTGTAATGGTAATATTTTCATCACACAACGCGATTAAATGTATAGCCATATTTATGGTTCACCCCGTATATTTAATAAAAATTAGTCACATCGACCAAAAAATAGTATGCAATACACATGAGGTAAGCACGTAACAGATCTCGAAAATTGGAAAATTAGGCGCAAGCGCCTCGTTTTTTTTCAAACTTTTTCTCGATCAGTAACACGTGCTTACCTCACTTGTATCGCAATATACTATTAAAGTTTAAGTCAATCATCACTCTTTATTGTAGCGCCAAACTAACAATACTGGATAGGCTATAGCAAGTTATTTTACTTGTTTGACAGTTATGCATAAAAATTCTAAGAGCGGGAACACTTGGCGCTTAGCTGCATGATGCAAAATTCAGATTAGCATTAATGAAGATCTGGTTTCATAGCCGTTTGTTGCAAAGCATAGAATCTCTGATAGGATTGATGGCGTTTACATTTTTCTTTAATAATAAGGCTATATTTAAAGATCTGGCGCTAAACATGTGCGTACACGTTCTTCATGAGCCAGTGCAACAGATGACATCTAAGTATCATTTTTTTAAATGACGCTTAGACGGTTGATGCATAACATCGTCTAATTTATATTCTACTATTTTTAATCGCAAGGACATAACTTGAAACAAACCGGCTCCTGTATGCGCATTGTGTCAAATATTTTTGCGCGTGATTGTAATTTTATTTGATGGTATAAAGTTATTCAGATTTTGTAAACTTACTTATCCTCATTAAACGCTGCACCTACTCACACACACTTTGAGTTGTACTTAATATGTTATAGAAGTTTAATATTAATACTATTCAACAGGCAGTTGAACTCGAATCTTAAATGGAATTTTCAAGCAACGCTACTTTGTCTTTTATGGGAGTGCAAATTCACGCTGATGGGCCGGCTCCAAGAGTAGGCAAGAAAACTGTGGGACAGTGGGATAAGCAGTGGGAATAGAATTTATATTTTTAGTCTGATATATAGTACTAAAATGAGCTATGTACCGGGAGGTCTCTTTACGGACCCAGCCAGCCCATTTCCTCGCCGAATTACATCAATCCGTAATGTTATTTATATTGAAAGCGCATGAAAAAAGATTATAATTATATAATTACTAGCATCTCTTCGACTACATTATATTCTATACTTAATTAATCTTATAATATTATTTTATAGTGTACTAGCTAATACCCGCCGTGCGCTGCTACGCCTAAATAAATGGAAAATAATGTGATTTCATGTTTAGTTGAATAAGTAAAAGGAAAAATAATGATAAATTTATATTTTTTAGATACCCGTTGGTTGCCCGGTAATCTACTTATCCCGATCTTCTTGACATAAATGAGCTGAAATACGAAAATTTGTGTGTTTTATGTTCGGTTAAATAAGTAAAGGGGAAAATTTATATCGTAATTATTTTTAGATATCCCGTGCTTTTTACCTGACGTTGTCCGTGAATCTACTCATCCCGATCTTCTTGGCATAAATGAGCTGAAAGACAAAAATTAATGTACTTGTTATGATAGTCGAATAAATAAAATGAAAAGTAATTATAAATGTATATCGTAATTATTTTAAGATTTTTCGTCCTGATTACCCGGTGTTGTCCGGGAATCTACTTATCTCGATCTTCTTGGCATAAATGAGATAAAAGACAAAATTCGTTATTGTGAGTTATCGTAAAAGAATACTCGTCATGTGCTGCTATGCTTGCACAGGAATCTACGCACTTGTCTCGATCTTGTTGGCATCAATGAAAGACAAAAATGGTTATTCTGAGTTATCTGTAAGAGATAAACATATGCTGTCGCGGACGTTTTTGTAGAGCTTTTTGAGATACTCAATTCTGTGTACATTAATTTTGTGTATTTGTTATGGTTTAGGCAGGGTAAGCCATTTAAGCGTCCGAAGAGCTACTTTTTTTCACGTTTTCCACTGCAAAAGGCGATTTTTAAGGGTGTAGGAGTTGAATATCTCAACTCTCTTATAGTCTATGTTCATCCCGGGAATCTCCTGAACATTTTGCAAAAAGCTCCATCACAATCGGATCAACGGTATGGCAGCGCATAAAGTACGAACAAACAAACATTCATTTTTATATATTAGATTTTAACGTGAAACATACTGGATTTTAAGTTATTCTAATTTACGTTCTCAAAACATGGAGACCGGTTTCGGGCTCGTATGGCCGTTAATGAGGAGCCTCCTCTTAATTCTACCGTCTAGTGCAGGCATGTAATAGTTTCGAGCTCCAAATTCCGTGCTGAGCGCGGTACTATATAACTCTAGAGCATGCATTCTACCTCCTACTTCTCCGGCGGGAGCTATATGAAAGACTACCATTGTCACGAACACTTATAACAGGAGGAATCGAAATATAAAACGACGCACATATAGGAGGAAAGCATTTATTAATGAATAGTATTAACTGGTTTACAGTATTAAATAATACCTCTAAGGATTTTAATCTGCAATATTTAATATTTGCCAGAAAAAAAAAACATTAAGAACGAACAGGCCTCTACGTACAAACAAAACAAAATATGAGAATACGTTTAAAATGTCCATATGTTTCTACACCATTTTAACAAACATGATTTATTATTTTTTGGTACAGAAAAAAATAGTGGGCATATTTATTATTCCTACTGTAGGAAAATAAATCACCTCTTTTCAGGGTGCTACTTCCCGGCATTCTTACTAGACACTTGGCATTTTTTTTAATTTTATTATACTTTTAATAAAAAAGTTTCCTCATTAGAGGATTACCATAAGGATAAAGTGATCAGACAATTAATTTTCGAAATTGAAGTAATATATTAATACATTTCAAATTGTAATTTAAGTGCATTCTGTAAAGTAGAAATTTTGTAAATATGGTTTCTTAAAATTGAAATTGATCCTCAAATGGCAGCGATGGAAATTTTAGAAAGATACACTCTGTCCATATCTAAGAAATTCCACAATTTAGCTAAGAATCCTGGAATAGTACCTCTTGCCCCGATCATCAATCCTGTGACAGTTATACTAATTGGTATTTATCTTTATAATAGTCAAATGCTGGCTGATATATGGCATTCTTTTCAGAGTCAACTTCCTCAGGTTGGCTACTATAAGTCTCAAAACGGGTTGTGGGATCTAATATCATACCAATTTCAGAGAATGGTCTAAATGTAATAATATTTATTCGCCCATTACTCCCATTTACTAATTTCATGTTAAACATATAAAATTAGTACCTGATAAACCAGTCGTCCTCATCTAAAATACAGTTCTGTTTGAAAACTTCGTCAAATAGTTAAAAATATGACGGCCTTTCAAAACAATGTTTCATCTTCTGCATTTCAACTGGTATAATCCCCTCACCATGATGGTTGTCCGTTTATATAAGAGCGGGTGGAGCCACAATGCTTGACAATGATTAACATGCGGAATAATTACAGTGGCGGTAGTCGGCATCGTTGTATTTAATTATATATATTAGCTGCGGGGAAACTAAGCGAACCGCTGGACGATCACCATAGTTAGGCTACAATACTAATGTTGTTGTATAAGTTGTACAACGGGTTCAGGTCTGCGGGCGTGTTCTTGTTGAGTAAGTCTTTATTCTCAACTTATTTTAAAATTTCTATGTCTTCTAGGATGCTAAACCTTGTTTTATTATTCTTTCTGTGTAATCTTGACCTAGTATAATCGATTTTGTCGAACTGATGACCCGTTTCTAGTATATGTTTGGCAAAATTTGATTGTTCTTCCATATTAATATTTTTTTAATGTTCAGTATATCTTGTGTTAAAATGTCTTGTTGCTCTACCGATGTAAAACTTATCGCAATTTTGTACTTTAGTTTATAAAAGCCTTTAATTTCGTATTTATTTGTTACTTCAATTTTGTTTGATACGATGTTGTTGAGTTTGTTGTTAGTTTTAAAGGCGATTTTCATGTTTTTGTCTTGTTTTTTCATCTTCTTCTTCTTCCGAATGCAGTATTGGGTGATGATGCCCGTTCTGCGACTACAAAAACTGATCTTTCCATCGGTTGAAGGGTCTTCCGAGGTCTCTTTTGCCTTTAGGGTTGAGGTGGTAAATCATCTTTGGTAAACGGGAATTTGACATTCTCTGGACGTGTTGGAACCATTTAATCTGATAATTTTGTATATGTTTAACCATTTCCCTACTATTCCACTGCATCCTATCTCATCACTTTTCATTCTATCCCTTAATGTTTTTTCATCGAATTACCTAATTTAACCGTGTCAAATTGGAAGAGATATTCTATGCCAAAAAAAAATACGAAGGCTTGATTTTCGCAAGGACTCCACGCTGAACGTAGCCATACTCATCATTGCGTTTGACGAGTGAAACTGAACCAAGTCACCAGGTAGCGTTACCTGTCCAGCGGAGCGCTCCTGGTGCATATCGGAGCGCACCGTCTCACACAGCTCGTGTTTACATACCTGATCTAGTGCTTATGGTTAAGAGAAGTTCCTGCCTGTAGACAGCACGTCAAGAACATTATGTTCAATATGTCCACCCAGTGATATTGTTTTATGTTCCATGGGGTTGAAGGTCCTACAAAAGGAGAGAGGGTAACGTAAAAAAAAACAGGACGAAATTACCAGAGTCTTGCATTTGGTCATGTAGAAACTCAAAGAGGCAAGCCACAGCAATTTGGTGGTATGCAGAAGTACAGCGCGATTGTATTATACACAACGTACACAGTTAGGGCTTTGATTATTATGTTAACATTCCTTCGTTGTATTTTATAGACACTCGTAATATATGTATGACATGATAATAAAAATAAATGCTCGGACGGGACTTGAACCCGGACCTCTGGATTTATATCCCAGTGCGCTACCGATTAAGCTACCGAGCAAGTCTGTAAGTCTAGTACAAACATTAATTTTTCTTACATGTATATATATATATATATATATATATATATATTGTGGCAAGTTAGTCACACAGCCTCCTGTGTAAATCTATAAATAAATCCCTACCAGTAATAATAAGCAGATAAAATTATAATATCATTTAATGAAGCAGTTACTGGACTTAGGTCATATTTATATTCAAATTGATCTGGCAAGCGAGTAGAACCTGATTATGTAGGCGCAAAGGTCATATAAAATGATCCAAAGAAGTCAGCATCGATGTAATTAAATTGCTAGTTATTAATGAGGGTACTGTCAACTCAGATAATGTAACCCTTTCTTTTGTTAAGACGGAAGTGGCTGACACATGATAATAACTTACTAATGACAAAATCCTTTGCTCGACAGATTGAGTAGAAATATCTTCTAAGCCTCCAGTTAACTGATTTATCGTGATAACCATAACCCATTAGCTAAATGTACAAGCGGGGGTTTTACCCTGACACAAACAACGCTAGCAAAAAAGTGTGGGAATATGGCAATTTTCTAGCGTCTGAAGCCTAGGAAAAAACCCAAGCTTAGCTAATGTTTGTGACCCGACTGTACGTGAAGCCAGCACGGGAAAAAAAGGTCCAACCTCTGAAGGCGTAAATCGCCAATAATAAATTTGTAACACCCCCGGGATCAAAATAGGAGGGCGCATTAACCAATTTATATGTTTCGTTATATGTGCCTAAGCACTGACCTTAGGTCCACTAGATCGAGGTAGTGGGAGTAACTAATTTACCTATAGGCGAGAGAGGCTTCTCCTCGTCACTTCTCGTATAAAATTACATCAAGTCACTTCTCGTATACGATCAAACAAAGTCACTTCTCAAAAACACTTCGTTCTGAAAGTTGAATAAAGCCACTTCATATATACAATTACTTGCAGTGTATAAAAGTTAAGAATAAACTACTTTTACCAGACCTTCTTTACACATTAATTCTGCCCGACGAAGTCCTCGTGGAATCCCGAGATAAGAACCTCAACTCTACCGATTACCAACCTGAGCAACCTAAGTTCTCACACATGGAGAACTCCTTCAGTATTCCTAGTGTCACTAAATCCAATCTTTACCTCTTTACCCAACAATAACCCTCCTCCATATTGGCTCCCTAACGTGCGGGCAGAATAGGTCGTAAAGTAATACACGAATAGAAATCAACGGAAGAACGACTAAGTCCCACGACCACGAGGCAACCAGGACAGAGAAGATGATGGCAACAAGCAGACAGACAGCAACTGAAGGAAGGAAGCAGTAAGTGACACAACAGCAGAATAAGCATTTTTTTTACTTTTTACCTATATAAGAAATCAAAATATTACAGTGATTTAACTAAAAAAAATATATCTGTGTGTGTATTGATGTTGTTAAGAAGTAGGAATAGAAAGAGGCAGGCAAATAAAGATAAAAAAATGGATAGGAAACACGAAGAGATTAAGGAGAAGGCTTGTGGGCAACTGATTGAAGGAGAGAACGAAATCGTAAGGATGGGAGAGGATAACGAAGATGGCAGAGAGAACTTAGAACAGAGCACAGGGGAAAGTAGTGAAAGCAACGCAGGAGCAGAAGCTAGAGAGGAAGTAGAGGACAAGGGAAATCCAAGCACCGACACCATGAAATACATGGAAATGCTAATGTCGAGAATAGAGGAGATGGATAGAAGTAGGAAAATGGATTTAGAGGCGATGGATAGAAGTAGGAAAATGGATTTAGAGGTGATGGAGAGGAATATGAAACGGGAACTTGAAACTTGGAAAGGACAGATGGAGATAAGGAGGGAAAAGGATGTATTTACGTTGAAAGAAACATTAAGGGATGAGATGGGAAAAAATAGAGAGATGCTAGAAGCGAAAATAAATGAATCGTCAGCATGTGTAGAACTGAAGATAAATAAAATGGAACAAAAACTTATTAAAGACTTAGAGAAAACAGGGTAATAAGTCAAATGAGAACAGAGATGAACAATAGTATAATAACGTTACAAACTAACTTAGGGGAGAAACAGGAGGAATTACAAGGGGAAATAAAACGAGTCGACAAGAATGTGCTCTGTAGGTTGGAGAACGCGGAAAAAAGGGTGAATGATATGTGTGTATCTGTACAAAAGCTAGCCGACGAACAAGAAACACTAAAACTCCAAGTAGCTCAGAAAATTGTTGAGCAGGACAAACGCTCAGAAATGATCGAAACAATAGTTGATTCTAGATTTAATGAGTTAGGCACTAATATAGAAAAGAAAGTGACTAACGAAATCGGCAAACTAAATGATGAAATAAGTGTCCTCACAGAGAAAATTAATAGCGGATGTCAAAAAGATAGGACCCCCGAAAATGAATCACACGCGTCGGAGAGTGTTACTTGGACGACGGCTAACCACAAAGCACGTGCGCATACAGAAGTACTAGGGAACCCGGAGATCACTAGTAGTTCTGTGGTGCATACTAATGTAAGCGAACCAGATAATATACACGGGTCAGCCCCGTACTACAATTCCTCTTTCATTGATATCCCATTGCCGGAATATAACGAAAGTGAAACAAACCCCATCCAGTTCATTGAAGAACTGGAAAACTATTTCAAAATTAAATGTATCCCGAAACACTTGTATATGTATATTGTTAAAAAGTGCCTGAAAGGCAACAGTCTTATGTGGTTCGAGGTTATTTTATCCACTGATGCTCGATACGAGACATTTAAGCAAACATTCCGTAACAAATTTTTTAGTTACGAGAAACAAATGGATATAAAATACGAGATACGCAATGGGACATATGATAAGAGGAAAAACTTGACGTACAGCGAGCATTTTCTGGCCTTGGCTAAAAAAGCCAAACTTATCTCACCGAGTTACCCTGAACCAGAATTCGTACGAACGCTAATCAACCATTATCCGCAGGCAATTAGGCACAGCTTGCTAATCGCGCGCGTTAGCACATACGACCAAATGATAGAAATGCTAACTATCCTGGAAGCGGGCGACAATAGGGGTAATAATCAAAGTGGAATAGGGAAGGAGGAAATAGCAGGGAAAATACGAGTAGGAACAACTCGAACTCCGGACCTAACCGTTCAGACGAGAGGGGGGCAGCCGCGCCCGACATACGGAAGAACAATGACCACTATCGAGAGAGGACAGGAGATTTAGTAATATGCAGGGTAACAATAGACAATACAGGAACGAGAATAGGGACAACAATGGTTATGGTAGAGGGTACAAGGATCTCAGGAGGGACCAGAGGGTAAAGAACCTAGGGTCAACATGATAAACATAGGACGCGGACACTTGCGGACAAAAGAAAGAAGCGGACCAAACGCTCTAAGCACGTTTGGCACCCGTCTATCGGCGACAAAGTGCTGGTAAGGAACCACACGCTATCTGACAAATTACGCAAGGCTAACGCAAAAATGGATTTATTATGGAAAGGGCCAGGCTCATATCCAAACAATTCGGCACACACACGTACGAGGTAAAGTGGGCCGACGCCAGGGACAAGGTTATGGGACGTTACCACTTACAGAAACTCAGGCCATACAAGGAGAAGGCGTGAGCGCGGTAGCGAACAAAGCCTATCTGGTTCGTAGCAAACTTATGTAATGGTATGGAGAGTGACAGGTGGCAAGTTCAAGATCGAGAAATAAAAATGTGAATAAATTACCATGCGTGTGTTCAGAGTTTGTTTGCGTGTGAGCGTAGTATCGCAAAATATGTATATATAATAATAGTACAGGAGGCCTTTGCGAGTTAACAGACTGTGAAATTAGACACTAATAGTATTAAGGGTAGACAGACGGACAGTGAAAGTTGACACTCGAAAAAAAAAGGCGGGGAGAGATTTTTACACGTAAGAATGACAACGGAATGGATATATTACGTATGTATGTATGTCTTGCATTGTACTATATTGTATTGTGTGCACAGGTAGGCACTACCGTGATTTTGGGTACGAGATAAATGTCCATGTAAACGCTGAAATTATGCAGTACCCAGGTAAGGAAGTGGTTGTATACCGACAGAGTTTTGATTTAACATACAAAAAGTACAAACATATAAGCTCTACATGATTCCCAAACAAAATTAAAAACAAGACCTGATAAATTATACTTAAATGCATGAACCAGTTTTCACGGGATTCGAACTCAATACTAGCTGAGATTAGGACATGAATGAAAAGTATTAGTAAAAAAAATAAATAAATGTTGTATGGTAAAGTACCAAATATAATGAGTAATTAAAATAAATAACACTAATAAAGTGATTAAATATGCCTAGATTAAAACGCTAATCGCGAGAGGAAAGGGCACAATGATTGTGAAAAAAAATAAATAAAATGAAATGTCGATTTAGATATTAATCATGATAATACCCCCATATTGATGAATGTGATAAAATTAATTGAATTAGTGTGAATACATAACACATGCATGTCAACTTTCAGCTAAGATTGAGGGTGATTAATAAATTGTTGATTTGAACTTATCGATAGAGAATGGATCTATATTTTTTTATGTTTTAATCTAATCGCTCGAGCAGAAAGCTGCATTACCTACTTAACCCAGTAAAGTAAAAGTACTTGATTGATTTTAATATTCTATTATTTTATTATTGATGAAAGAACGCACCTAAGTCAAAAGGTTAAAATTCAGTAAATGTTAAAATGAGCCCAGATAGGCCATTGTCATGGTTTAGTACATACAGGTAATTGAAGAAACTTGTACAACAGTCTTAACACGAGTAAGATTATGATGATTATGATTATTTTGTCTAAAATAACAATCAGACAGTGTAAACATAGGAGCTAATGAGACAGGGTGAAGCTCAATGCACCTTAATTGAAAGGCCGAGTGGCGGTGTGAACCTATAAAGCGTGAGGAATTTATTTGTTGATTATATTTACAGAATTTAATTTGTAGACGTGGGCCGAAGCGGCACGTCACTGTGTTTGTATAATACGTGTTATTTTGTTGAAAATAATTTGAGGGCAAGGGGATCCCGTATTATCTAGTTAATGAGATGAGATGAAGTCATGATCGCCACTGGAAGCGAATGTGACAATTTGTGCGAATTTGTATTCGATGTTAATAATGAGATGAGATGAAGTCATGGTCGCTGGTGGAAGCGAATGTGACATACTATGCGATTCTGGATTCGAATGAAAATATTTTGCACGCTTAAGAAAATAACGTCGTTTGGCTGAGAAATGATAGAGCCAGCTATGCTTTGGCAGAGTAAATGAGCCGAAATATGTTGAGAATAAAATGTTAAGAAGCATGAATATCTCATGGATTAATAATCATGACGAATTCGTATGTATGCAATACCTATGGGGAAAAAATGATATCAGGGTGTAATACTATCAATAATAATTGTTTATAACGATAGCACAGCTGCTTAAACGCGATATTTTAGTATTTTGGTCGCAAAAATATAGATCCATGTAAATAAGTCTTATTGACTCAATTTAAATTAAATTTAGCAAAACTGAAGTATTATTCGACATATGGTTTGAAGTAGACAAAACTGGTTCATCGCAAATGAATTCCCAAGCTGTGGACGCACATTATAATGTAGGTAGATATTAAGGTGTAGATGAAATTGTAAATAAACAGTTACACATGAAGAAGCAATTTATGCTATACTGGTATTCAACCAAATAGTTGAATGGTAATTGTATAAGCATGAATGGTTTGAGTAGACCACCAAATTTATATTAAGGGTATACCTTTTTTTCTTTATGAATATTTATGTATGTCTATATTGCAGAAAGTGAGTCTATTTAACCTCAAAGAACGTTCCCAGGTAAAAGGGATGCATATCAGTGTTCACAATCTGTACATAATTGACGTGCTGGCAACACTCTCAGGGTTAACGTGCTCTAACCAAAATATGATAGCCATTTTTTTAAAGGCCACTATAGCTATGATACTAGCATTGTATTATGCGAGAGGATTATAAACAAATGAAAAAATCCCTTGATTTTTCCATTTGATTATAGGGCATATGTGGCAAGTTAGTCACACAGCCGACTGTGTAAATCTATAAATAAATCCCTACCAGTAATAATAAGCAGATAAAATTATAATATCATTTAATGAAGCAGTTACTGGACTTAGGTCATATTTATATTCAAATTGATCAGGCAAGCGAGTAGAACCTGATTATGTAGGCGCAAAGGTCATATAAAATAATCCAAAGAAGTCAGCATCGATGTAATTAAATTGCTAGTTATTAATGAGGGTACTGTCAACTCAGGTAATGTAACCCTTTCTTTTGTTAAGACGGAAGTGGCTGACACATGATAATAACTTACTAATGACAAAATCCTTTGCTCGACAGATCGAGTAGAAATATCTTCTAAGCCTCCAGTTAACTGATTTATCGTGATAACCATAACCCATTAGCTAAATGTACAAGCGGGGGTTTTACCCTGACACAAACAACGCTAGCAAAAAAGTGTGGGAATATGGCAATTTTCTAGCGTCTGAAGCCTAGGAAAAAACCCAAGCCTAGCTAATGTTTGTGACCCGACTGTACGTGAAGCCAGCACGGGAAAAAAAGGTCCAACCTCTGAAGGCGTAAATCGCCAATAATAAATTTGTAACACCCCGGGATCAAAATAGGAGGGCGCATTAACCAATTATATGTTTCGTTATATGTGCCTAAGCACTGACCTTAGGTCCACTAGATCGAGGTAGTGGGAGTAACTAATTTACCTATAGGCGAGAGAGGCTTCTCCTCGTCACTTCTCGTATAAAATTACATCAAGTCACTTCTCGTATACGATCAAACAAAGTCACTTCTCAAAAACACTTCGTTCTGAAAGTTGAATAAAGCCACTTCATATATACAATTACTTGCAGTGTATAAAAGTTAAGAATAAACTACTTTTACCAGACCTTCTTTACACATTTAATCTGCCCGACGAAGTCCTCGTGGAATTCCTAGATAAGAACCTCAACTCTACCGATTAACAACCTGAGCAACCTAAGTTCTCACACATGGAGGAACTCCTTCAGTATTCCTAGTGTCACTAAATCCAATCTTTACCTCTTTGAACCAACAATTAAACCCTCCTCCCAATATATAAAGCCTCTAAACGGAAATGAGTTACCAGACGCGTGTTCTGGTGGTAAAGGCGGCCGTCCACGCAGGGCTGAAACCCGGCTGACATTCTGTGACGCCGCGATGTCCAGAAAAAAGTGGGGAGCCTTAAACCTCCCACTACCCCAAGGGCCTCATGAGGCCCTGTAAGGGGATTACTTTACTTCTATAGTATTAGTAATTAATTCAGTTGCATTTTGAGAATTTTCATCATCAGTGAGGGTTTCTCCAGCCAATTCTTAGAAATTAAAATTGAATTAAGATATATCTATATATATCCATTCCATTAGTAATTCGGCCCCGAAGGGGCAGGGTTTCCGTCACTGCAACCATAGCATTTTCATTTGCTATGGCTTGCAAAAAGGACTAGGGAATGTTAGGGGTGGTAGCTTCCCGTTGGTGCACACACCGGCGAAAGAATGATGATGATTGAGGATGATTTTTGAGGATGTTAAATGAGGTTGGTGTATTGTGATGGTCATATGATTTGCGGGGGATCCAGTTTGGGCCTTAAAGTTGTCCTGATATTTGTCTCACAGGTGAGGATAAACCCCGATAAATACCTCACCCAGAAAAACTGCCCCGACCGGGGATTGAACTCGGACCCGCTGCGTGGCAAGGCAGCACGCTACCTCGAGACCACAGCGGTGGACTATATATATATATATATATATATATATACAACAGACATTCACAAATTTCCCTTAATTAAAGTTCTCCATCATTCTCTGTCCTCTGTGTCTTCATCTGTTACACCAACTTTCCTCATTGAATTTTGTTCTTCCAGGTCGTTTTTGTCTTCTTTTTCTGTTGCTTCTTTCAATTTCAAAACAACAACAACAATAATAATAATAATAATAATAATAATAATAATAATAGATAGATAGATAGATCATCGGTTGATTAATGTCTTTGACATCGTCCGATTCCTAATAGCCAATTTTGTCGGTCAATCCAATCTCCTGGTTATAGATGTTTCTCCTTCATGTATAAACATATTCCCTGACTCCAGGAGGTTTTAGGTCTTCCTCTGCCTCGTCTTCCCTCAGGTTTCCATTCCAAAACAGATTTTGGTAGTCGATCCTCTTCCATTCGCTAGACATGTCCGTACCATCTTAATTGAAGAGTTTTAATATAATCTAAAATAGTGTATTCAATCTTCATTTTCTCCTTTATAACTGAGTCCCTAATTTTTTCTCTTTTTGAAATTCTTGCTGCTCTTCGTATAAAATTCATTTTATTGACAAAGTATACTTATTTGTTTTTGTTGTTAATGGCCAAAGTTCTACTCCATAAGTAATGTTGCTCTTAAGAATTGTATGATATATATTAATTTTATTTTTATTAATATATATAATATATAATATAATATAATATAATATAATATAATATAATATAATATAATATAATATAATATAATATAATAATAATGTGTGGACTGTTACTTTAAGGGAGGAAAGGAGATTACGAGTATTCGCGAATAAAGTAGTTAGGACAATTGTTGGACCAAATAGAGATAAACAGACAGGTGAATGGAGAAGACTACTTAACACTGAACTACATGGTCTTTATAGGAAGCCAGATATAATAAGAACAGTTAAG
Organism: Diploptera punctata; assembly: GCA_030220185.1. Taxonomy (NCBI): domain Eukaryota; kingdom Metazoa; phylum Arthropoda; class Insecta; order Blattodea; family Blaberidae; genus Diploptera; species Diploptera punctata. Next base: position 114,513 of record JASPKZ010009369.1, on the reverse strand, counting down.
TCTCGTAGACTGCGAAGGGCAGGAGATGTTGCACGTGTGGGGAATGAAAGACTTGGATGGAAGCTTCTTGCAGGAGAGCCAGAGGGAAAACGTCCAGTTGGTAGACCAAGTATGAGGTGGGAGAATAACTGATTTGAGGGAAGTAGATTATACAGGGAATGATTGGAAGGCATTAGCTCAGGATTGAGATGTATGGAGAGCTTATGTCCGCGCGGCCATGAACCTACGGGTTCGATAGTGCCAGTGAGTAAGTAAGTAATAATAATAAAGTGTGACACTGTTATATATCGTTCATGTATTTTTTCTCTATTTTTACTGATTTTCAATTTTGATTTTACGTTGTTTGACTTTTATTTACTTTCATATCCTCATTCAGGACAAACACAGGACACACTCAGTCCCAAAATATCAACAAAACCGGAAACACTATGTTTTTTGAGGATGGAAAGGCGAACTATCTCTACAATATCAACCACAGGAAAAGAGAGATTTGGGGATGCCAGGACGTAAATCACCTTGAGTAAATTACAGTCGGCAGATCCTACTAAAATGTCCATGATGATTTTGATGATGATGATGATAATACTTTGATATCCTTTTTTAGGAAAAGCACAGGACACGCACCTAGGCCCAATGTGGAGATTTAAAATCCCCTACCCCGCCGGGAATAGAACCCAGGTCGCTGGAATGGAGAAACTCTACAGCCTACGCCACGGCGACGGAAAAGTTATTAACATATGCTGTATTTATTGTTCAAAAATTTACAGCAGACATATGTAGTAAGTAATTGAAGTGCATATATAAACGCATAATGCAATTGTCTAAATTGTTTTTGATGCATGATCATCTCAGTACAAAGTGCTGTAGTACGATCAGTTACATGTAACTTATAGTAAAGTGGCCATCTAGTAATTACTAATTACCGGTACACAGTTCCTTCCGTTTATTGCATGCAGATGGGAGCCGGAAAGGAAAAGCAAAAGGCAACGGATTATCATAAGTAATGCCACGAGTGATTTCCAAATTATCGATAAATTCACGACTCACGAAGTGAGGAGTGAATTTATCTAGAGAATTTGGAAATCAAGAGTGGCATTTGTTAGGACTATTTAACGAATAAAATAAAGCTGTTTACTCACAAATCATTATTTAACTACAGTTATTTAAAAATATTTTTATATTTAAAGTAAACGGTGATGTTTGAAAACTAATGAGAAACGATAGGTAGCCTACGCTTCTACTGCTTCTTTTGTTTATCACTGCAACCAGATCATACTATTTATTGCCAAAGGAACGCAATATTGTAAGAATGCTCTCTAGTGGAGAAAAAATGAAACACATCAATCTGTATATTAATTCATTTTTGATGTCGTATACATTTAAGAAAGTGCAAACAGTGGTTTCTTTTTTTGGTGGTATAATCAATTGCTACAAATGTTGACATGTAAGCACTATTATATACAATCTGGTAGCCGTATTTGTTATAGGCTCAGTCACTGCAAAATAACGGTCAGACCTGTTCAGAATATTAAAAAGGAGGAGCTTTGCTTAATATATGATAATCCTAACGTTGATAATTATTTCGTGAAACACGTCTCTGATTGGTTGTAATACAGAAATCATTGAAACGTGATTGGTCATTGACTCCCATTTGGGGCATGAGTTAAATAGTCATGTATAGAAGCTTTGTATATAAACCCTAACATTAACGGTTAAATAAACATAATATATATGATTAACAACATGAACCTGTGTTCCTTTCAAGCTTGACTGACGTACAGTGACAGAGCAGGAAATAGAACACTCGCACGGCATTAACTCGTTATTACAATAACGAAGGGAATTGTAACGCGAACGTCGTTGCCAATTATCGGAGCCGTTATTCTTCGAATAATTCTTACGGAAACAAACACTTGGTGATGGTATTTTGTTAGTATATAACTTTTTAAGGTATATAATATAAGGCAGACCAAGAAATGTTTCACTGCTTTTCATTGCTGCATATATTTATTTCTTTATCTCAGTTTAACCTCATACTTTATAGATACTTTTCTTGCGCGATAGTGCGTTTTGTCGTACTTGCAGCAATGGCGACCATGATTGAAAGTTCAGTTTCCTACATTTCGGGGTTGCCAATATAAATAACTATAATATAATAAAATAAATATACTGTAATATTACATATTACAAAACGCGCGTGGGAAGTAAAACCACAGCCCTCTATGTATACTACATACAATGTATATACAAAAAAAAATATGTAATAGGTAGTGTTAATATACATTATACGAAACAAATAACTGCATTTTAAATGAACTGAACTTTATTCGAAACAATATAAAACAACAAATACGTACTTGCCGCCATTTTATCACTAGATTGATGTCACGGCCTCCTGTAGTTTAAACTAATGATTTTCGATCCATTAGTATTTTACCTACTCTTTCAAAAGCTTTGGAACGATTAGTCCATAAACAACTGACTGACTACCTAACTGAACACGACCTTTTAGATCAGTACCAATCAGGCTTTAGGACAGGACACAATACAAATACTGCTCTACTAAATATATGTGAAGACATACGCGAAGCATCTGATAATCGAAAACTTACTATCCTTACACTACTTGACTTTAGTAAAACATTTGACACGGTAGACTTGGACTTATTGTTGCTTAAACTAAAAAACCTCTCACGTTCTGACAGTGTCACGCAATGGTTCAACTCCTACCTTCCTGAGCGCTAGCAATGTTGTAGGAAATTCTACATTACGCTCTTCTTAGACCTACCTTAAAGCTGGAGTTCCACAGGGCTCGGTGCTCGGCCCATTACGTTTTTCAATCTCTATAAATGACATATCTGACTCCCTAAAACATTGCAAACATCATTTATTTGCGGACGACATGCAGATCTACTTTCACTCAGAAAATATTCTTTAAATGACGCGGTAACCAAAATTAATGAGGACCTTGACTCGCTAACGGCGTGGACAGAGAAATATGGACTTCAATTAAATCCTAGAAAAACACAAGCAATCATTAAGGGCCATCAGAGACTATTATCCCCAATTAACACAAATACAGTATTACATGTGTCATTTAATGGGGTTCAAATCCCTTACAGTGAGGCAGTAAAATATCTAGGAGTATTTATGGATAAACATTTAATTTGGAATAAACAAATAAATAACATTTGCAAAACTATCTTCTCAATAATACACTCATTAAATCGTATAAGAAATTGTTTACCGTTTGCTCTTAGGAAAATGTTAGTAGAAACACTTGCAATGCCCCATTTTGATTATTGTGATACTCTTTTTACTGACCTAAATACTGTTCTTACCCAAAGACTTCAACGTGTTAATAATTCTTGCATACATTTTATTTGTGGTATACGCAGAATATATCACGTTACACCATCCCTGGAACAATTGTCATGGCTTCGTCTACAAGATCGTAGAACCATCAATTCCCTATGCCTCCTCTATAACATATTACACACATCATTACCTTATTATTTATCACACCGCTTCACTAGACTCTCTGATACACATAAATTAGATACCCGATCCCTTGAGCGCAGTGTCCTTTATATCCTTCCTCATCATACTACCTATTATTCGAAATCTTTTACAATTTCTCTTGCTAGAACATGTAATTCCCTTACTGCCAAACTTTACCATCTTTCATAAACAAATTGAAAATAAAATTATTAACAGGAACAACTCACTAATATTACTTTTTAAAAATTAATAATGTGTTTTTTCATTATTTAATAAAAATAGTTTTAAGATTTGTTAATATGTTTACCTAATGCCTTGTATAATAAGTGATAGATTAATTCATTGTAGTTTATTACTTTCTTTGTATTTTTTTCTTTCTTTTATTTTTATGTATAGTAGAGTCGATCTGTTATTCCTTTCTGTATTCATTCTATCATTAATTTAATTTTAATTGTATTTAATTGTATTGTATTATTAGACATTATTTTCATTATTATTCAATTTAACAGATAATTAATAAATTGTTTAGTATGATTATTATTGTAATTTATTGTATTTATATGTAACATATGTTTGTCCTGGTGAATGGAAGAGAAGGCCACATGGCCTTAACTCCACCAGGCTAAATAAATCTATTCTAAATCTATTCTAATAAATACTGTTCACGCTGTTAATGTTACTCAGTTGTTTATAATGAACGCAAATATTTCCAACGAAGATGTTATTGTTTTTACTAGTATTTATTATTTTAAAAACATATTGAAAAAAATTGTACAACGCACGTTTGTAAAAACTACTTCCCAACCTCGCATCGTGCATGTACTATTACACGCCACACGGGTCTTACAGTGGCACGATCTGTCGGGAGAGGGATTTTAACTGTGTTTTCATTAATTTTCACATTTAACTGTGGATCACACACATACTTTTTTTACTACACAAGGACATGGAACGCCTCCCGGAATGAGCGATCAGCTCAAAGTAAAGTTTCGAACAAGATACCACAACATTTAGAAGATATACACCATTCACATATAAGTGTGACAAGGAACGATACTACTCCTTTATCACAGAGCAACATCAAGACATTGTATTTCTGTTCAGATATTGGGAAGGGAGTCTTGTAAAGCAAGCCTTAAGGAGAATAGGCAAATTCTTGGGACGTCTTCGACCAAAAATATGTATTTGTAATTCCCAAAATGCTCATTCCTGTACTTAATTTTACTTAAATACATTTTTTTAAATTTCATTCGATTGGAAAGCTAAATAATTTGCTGTGTAATTTAAATATATGTTTTTGATCTCATAGAATAACATATAACTTACTTGTAATAATAATTTTTGTTATCGAGTTTTCAATGAAAACTGAACAATTTACAATAAACAAATTGCCAAATTGTGCTTATAATAATTCATTATAAAATAAATATTTCTAAAATCAGTGCCTTATATTTCTCCACGAATGATTTTCTTCTTCAGGTAGAAGTCACTGACTCCATTATTTTGGTTATTTTAAGAAATAATACAGATCTACATGGCAAGAACTTCACATTTATGTTGACTATTTAACTCATGCCCCAAATGGGAGTCAATGATCAATCACATTTCAATGATTTTTTATTTACAACCAATCACAGTCGTGTTTCGCCTAAAATTTACCAACCAAGTTTATCGTAATAAAGAAAGCATCTCCTTTTTAACATTCTGAATAGGTCATAGCATTATTTTACAGTGATTGACTCTCTAAGAAATACGGCTATCAGATTGTATATATAGTGCATGAATGTCAATACGTAACGCATACGAGAGATAATATAAAAACATTTGTAACAATTGATTATACCACAAAAAAAAACACTTTGCACTTTCTTAAACGAATTATTTTCCAGGAAATGACGTTGCAGAAAAATATAATTGACACATTTGCATCATAGGACATCAAATTGATTAATACCTATAACGTTGGTTATAAATTTCTCCACTAGGGTGCATTCTTACAATACTGCGATCCTTTGGCAATAAATAATATTATGATCTGGTTGCAGTGACCCTCCATGGTATCTTTACCTTGTCGTGGTGGAGTGGCTTGCGTGCTTAAATGATCCTGAGAGCTATGCCGGCGGTAGCATTGCTGCCGATAGGGTTACCCATGCCGGACTGGTCGAAGGTGATAAGCCAGACGAAAAAAGTACCTTGGTCGAAAGAGTGACGATCTTTCACCGTAAAAATAGAACCGTCAAGAAATGCGGACATGGGTTCAACTGGGGTAAAATTTTCCGGAGGTCAAATAGTCCCCCATTCGGTTCTCCGGGCGGGGACTACTTCAGGGAACCCATGCCAAAGGCTCAAACACAGGGACATGTTCCTAGGAACATGGAATGTTAGGACTTTATACAATAGCGGGGCACTAGAGATATTAACGCGGGAATTAGATAAATCGCCCTTGGATATAGTCGCTTTACAGGAAGTTAGGTGGCCAGGAGAAGGTAGTCAGGAATCAGGAAGCTTTGCATTATACTACGGGGGTGCAGAAAGACCTGCATTTGGAACGGGTTTTTTAGTCAGAAGGAGGATCCTATCCGCTATCCGAGATATTAAGTTTGTTAGTGATAGGGTATCATACATAATTCTAAAGGGTAAACGACATGATTTTATAATTGTAAATGTACATGCCCCCACAGAAGATAAAGATGACAAGATCAAGGATGAGTTCTATGAAGAATTAGAATGCTTATTTGATAGCCTTTCACGATATCATATGAAAATTATCTTAGGAGATTTTAATGCAAAAGTGGGGCGGGAAGATATATTCAAACCAACAATAGGCAAATTCAGTCTTCATGAAGATAGTAACGACAACGGGGTTAGATTAGTCACATTTGCCACATCAAAGAATCTCATTGTTAAGAGCACAACATTTCAGCATAAGGATATTCATAAATACACCTGGACGTCCCCAGATGGAGAAACTCGGAACCAGATAGATCATGTATTAGTGGATAAACGCTGGCACAGTAGCATAATCGATGTTAGATCAGTTAGAGGGACAGACTGCAATTCGGATCATCATCTGGTCAGAGTGAAAATCAGACAACGGCTATCGCTTATGAGAGGAACAAATGCTAAAGATGATTCTGTAAAATTTGAATTAAAAAAACTTGAAAAATGATGAAATGCGGCAAGAATACCAAATCAAAATTGCTAATAGATTTGAAGTACTGGAATCTTCAGATGACAATGTGGCAAACGAAGAAGAAACTGATATAAATAAAGAATGGGAGGCTATAAGAGATACTATTAAATTGTCAGCATCAGAAAGCATTGGTTGTTTAAAAAAGAGGCAAAACAAGAAATGGTTTGATGAGGAATGTGCCGACATTGTAAAGAAAAGAAAGCTAGCAAAAATGAAATGGTTACACGAGCCAAATGAGGTAAATTTAGAGCAATTGGGTAGTATTAGACGGGAAACCACCAAGCTACTAAAGAGTAAAAAGAGGGAATATTTGAGAGAGAAGATTAATGATCTTGAAATGAATGCAAAAAATAGGAACATTAGAGAATTATATCAGGGAATTAGTATAGAGAAGAAAGGGTTTCAGGCTAGAACAAACATAATTCGGAATGAAAATGGGGATATGATTGCAGATTCCAGGAGTATATTAAATAGATGGAAAAGTTACTTTAATCAGCTATTAAATGTACATACAGAACAGGACATTGAGGAGGATAATTTACAGACAGCAGAAATGCTAGTCGCAGAGCCAAGTGCATTAGAGGTTGAAATGGCGATTGAAAAATTGAAGATGTATAAAGCATCAGGTTCAGATGAGATCCCAGCAGAACTGATAAAATCAGGGGGAGAAAAATTGATGGACAAGATACGCTGGTTGCTTAGTATGATTTGGGAAAAAGAAGCTCTTCCAGATGAATGGAAGGAATCAATTATCGTACCAATTTATAAGAAAGGAGATAAAACTGATTGCAACAACTACAGGGGCATCTCATTACTTTCAACTTCGTACAAAATTCTAACAAATATATTAGTAAGCAGACTTACTCCCTATATTGATGACATTCTAGGAGATCATCAATGTGCATTTAGAAGAAACAGGTCTACAACAGATCAGATTTTTAGTATAAGACAGATTTTAGAAAAGAAATGGGAATATAATGGTACTGTACATCAACTATATGTAGACTTCAAAAAAGCATATGATTCAATTAAGAGGGAGAAGTTATATAGTATCCTGCTGGAGTTCGGAATTCCTAAAAAGTTGGTTAGACTTATACGAATGTGTCTAAATGGCACAAAGAGTAGGGTGCGTGTAGGCAAACAGTTTTCGGACACTTTTGAAATCCAGAATGGGTTGAAGCAAGGAGATGCACTATCTCCTCTACTATTTAATTTTGTACTAGAGCATGCCATTAAATCTTTAGAGAATGAGGATGGCTTACAACTGAATGGTATTAATAAGCTGTTAGTTTATGCTGATGATGTAGTATTGTTGGCCGATAGCGAGGAGATACTAAAGGACAACACGCACACACTATTGAGTAACACTAAGAAATTAGGACTGGAAGTAAATATCAATAAAACTAAATATATGGTCACACATAGAAATCCATTAAATAATGGAAATGGACAGCTAATGACAAATGAGGGAAATTTTGAGGAAGTGGCTGAATTCAAATACAAATACCTAGGAACAATAATCACAAATAGGAATGAGATGCACAAAGAAATTAAACATAGGCTCAATTCTGGAAATGCATGCTATTATGCATTGCAGAGGCTCTTGATGTCCCAACTCCTTTCAAAAAACGTTAAACTGAAAATATATAAAACAATTATTCTACCCGTTATATTATATGGGTGCGAAACATGGACTCTTACTTTAAGAGAGGAAAGGAGATTACAAGTATTTGAGAATAAAGTACTTAGGAAAATTTTTGGACCAAAGAGAGATGAACAGACAGGTGAATGGAGAAGACTACATAACAATGAACTACATGGTCTTTACAGGAAGCCAGATATAATAAGAATAGTTAAGTCTCGTAGACTGCGATGGGCAGGACATGTTGCACGTATGGGGAATGAAAGACTTGCATGGAAGCTTCTTGTAGGTAAGCCAGAGGGAAAACGCCCAGTTGGTAGACCAAGAATGAGGTGGGAGAATAACATTAACTATGATTTGAGGGAAGTAGATTATACAGGGAATGATTGGAAAGCATTAGCTCAGGATAGGGATGTATGGAGAGCTTATGTCCGTGCGGCCATGAACCTACGGGTTCGATAGTGCCATTGAGTAAGTAAGGTTGCAGTGATGAACAAAGGATGGAAATGAAGCGTACCAATCGTTTCTCATTTGTTTTCAAACATCGCCGTTTACATTAAATATATAAATATTTTAAAATAACTATAGTTAAATAATGATTTGTGAGTATAGAGCTTAATTTTTTATTCGTTAAATAGTCCTAACAAATGCCACGAGTGATTTCCAAATTATCGATAAATTCACGACTCACGAAGTGGCATTACTTATGATAAATGTGACTAGGAAGTGTGATCAGAAGAAATTATTTGGTTAAAATTCATCATTGTAGCATAACAGACTTCTGAAGTTTGATTAAACTTTAAAATCGTTGTATCTCAAAACAACAATTTTGGACTTAGAGAAATCTGCCAGAATGACGATACATTCATATTAAACATGCCGAATATGTTTATGATGATGACCAAATGACGTTCGGGGAGCATTTGGGCCTTAGAGTTTCCTGATATTTGTCTTACGGGTGAGGAAAAATCCCAAAAAGCCATCACCCAGAAAACTTGTTCAGACCGGAAATCGAACCTGGATCCGCTGCATACGAGGCAGCTACACTATCCTTCGTTACCACAGCGGTGGACATTATTATTATTATTATTATTATTATTATTATTATTATTATTACTTCGGGAATCATAATATAAGAATTCATTAGGCATTTTCGAGTATTGCTTCATTCAAGAGTCTTTAACTTATTTTTCCACATGTAGATGTGAGGTCACCAACCAACTGGTAGATAAAGGGTCTTCTAGGTCTGTTGCAAACGTTTTTGTTATTGATGCAATAAAATGTTTCATCAAAACACGAAAAAAAAATCAGGAAACTTTAAGACCCAAACGGTTCTCGAACATCATGTAACCATCATAATCATCATCATTCATATTCGCGTTAGATCAAGTTTAGGATTAAGGACTCTCCTGGCACACCATTATCACCATCATCACCCATCATATCATCGGGGTACCGTAAACCCGCCTTCCAGACGCCCCAACTTCAGAAGTGGGTTATAATTACACCAATGCTAGGAGAGAACACCAGATATATCGAAATGACAACCAGCTATTACAATTAATGTAATAGACTTCATATTTTGTATAATTAGTAACAGTTTTTTTAATGCTAATGATAATAAAAATTGCAGACATTAACCTAAAAAACAAGATTGCATATATTATGGAAATATTTTAATTGAATGATAAACTATCAAACATTTCGTCACATCCGCTATAATTACACACCACCAAAGGTTCTGTGACCTCGCGATTTTCCTGATTCAGTTCAACTGTTTCCTTGATTATATACTTACTTACTCACTCACTAAGTGACCTCGCGATTTTCCTGATTCAGTTCAACTGTTTCCTAGATTATATACTGATAACAATTTATATATTTTATCTCAAGCTTTACTTCTCTAAAATCCATCCGAATATTATCCCTCACTATGCCTAGGCCCCTCCATGGTATATTAACCTTGTCGTGGTGGAGTGGCTTGCGTGCTTAAATGATCCCGAGAGCTATGCCGGTGGTACCATTGCTACCGATAGAGTTACCCATGCCGGACTGGTCGAAGGTGATAAGCCAGACGAAAAAAGTACCTTGGTCTAATAATTCAAGATATGGATGTATGGAGAGCTTATGTCCGCGCGGCCATGAACCTACGGGTTCGATAGTGCCAGTGAGTAAGTAAGTAAGCACTATGCCTAGGCCTTCTTAAATGCATTTTTCTCAAGGTTTGCCAATAAAATATTGTTATAACTTCTACTGTCACACTGTCGGGCTTCACTAGCTCCCTATCTCAATATCCTAACCTTAATAATGTTAGGCACGAAATGAATTACGGAGTTCCTCGATGCGAATTTTCCTACATTCTCATTCCGTATGGAACGAATATATTGGCTTCAGGACTCTTTTTTTAATACTTTCAGAATGTGACCATGTTACACCGATATATATGAAACAAAAATTATTGTTCTATAAATGTTACTACGTTTATTTTAAACAGATCAAAAAGCATTATAGGAATGAACTTAACATAGAAGCGAGTATATTATATTTATTCATCATAATCATCAGCAGCTCCGATCTCATATTAGACTTGGTATGACCATCTTTTACCGGGTCTTCCAACATTTCTTCGTCCTAGTGGCTTGTAATGAAGAATCTGTTTCTGAATTCTATTGTTATCCATTCAATATTTATGTGGTCTATTCATTTATCTCTGTATTGTGTTATTCTATCTAATACTTTGAATATATTTAGTTCTCCTCGTATATTTTCATTTAATTTTCCCTTCTGTTGGGGTTAATAGATAGTCTACAGCTGTGTTCTCGAGGTAGCGTGCTGCCTTGTCACGCAGCGGTCCCCGGGTTCGATCCCCGGTCGGGGCAGTTTTTCTGGGTGAGGTTTTTATCGGGGTTTTTCCTGAACTGTAAGACAAATGTCAGGGAAACTTTAAGGCCCAAACGGTCCACGAAATCTTATGGCCATCATCATCATCCTTATCATTATCAATGGTCCGTCGCCGTGGCGTAGTAGGTAGAGTCCCTACCTTCCACTCCGGCGGCCCGGGTTCGAATCCCGGCGGGGAAGGAGATTTAAAATCTCCACGTTGGGTCTGGATGTGTGTCCTGTCCTTGTGTTTATATGCGGGAATAAAACAAAGTTAACAAAAAAGGTAAAACTAGAAGGAATAACAGTGTAAAACGAAAACAGGAGGAAAAAAAAAACTGAACTAATTGTAAAACCAAAAAAAAAATACAGCTGGCAGCTTGATATCTAGTCCTAGATGGCAGTCCCATCAGATATCTTACCCTGCGAGACACCAGTAACGTCTCCAGGGGATATCAATGTTTATGCTTTCAAATCTCATGGTAGAAAATATTATATTTATTATTTTTAATTATTTGTATTGTTCCTCCTTTTATAGAGCTCATCTCCCCTACGGACTTAAAAATCAGTGCAGTGGGCGAGTCCCCAATGGTGAACATCAGTAACGTCTGGAATTTTAATTATATATCCTGTAAGAAAGTTCAGTATAAATAGTTTATACCTCATACTCTTAAATATTATTATACTGGTACTGAATTCTGAAGTAACATGCGGTCTTGCTTTTAGGTTACTATCTGTAATCTTTCGTTATCATTAGCATTAAATAAATAATAGTTTAAAAAACTAAAACAACACACTTTATTAGAAAACCGAACTAAAAAATGAAAATTAATTTTAATTCCCAACCCGCTTGGGATAAAATTAAAGTGGTCAACAATAAAAATCATCTTCAACACATCTAGAATAATACTGGAGATATCTACAAAAAAAATAATTTTACCATCAAAAGCGTGGGGTGCTCTATATCAATTAATATAATTGATAATAAACAGATATTGGTAAAAGTGAAGTCTCTAAGGAGAAAACGTAAACACTATAAAAAGCACCCCACGCTTTTGATGGTAAAATTATTTTTTTGGTAGATAACTCTAGTTTTATTCTAGATGTGTTGGAGATGATTTTTTGTTGACCACTTTATAATTTTATCCCAACCGTGTTGGGAATTAAAATTATTGTTCATTTTTTAGTTCGGTTTTCTAATAAAGCGTGCTGTTTTAGTTTTTTAAACTATTATTTATTTTTTATTTTAGTTTGGTTTTCTAATAAAGCATGTTGTTTTAGTTTTTTTAAACTGTTATTATTTTTTTTTATTTTTAGTTTAATAGATTGTCATGAACCGGAATCCCATGAAAATTTAATTGCTTAATACTCTTCTAAAACAATCCTCCGGGCCGGATTTGAACCAGCGATCTATGGATTACTGAAATTATATACCACTACAGTCCATCGTTCTACCAACTGAACTCTTACAACAATTGACTAAAAGGCGATAAGTACGCAACCTATTATACCGGTTTTTATTTTTTTGATTTTCTGATGATTCTGGCCAGAATTTTAGAAAAACATTATGAAATTATTGTATTGTCATTAGTCCTTTACAAGTATACAAAGTCGATCCAATGTTTTTAAGTGGGTGAAAATCGTGTTCAAATATTCCGTTACATAGATACAGGTCAAGCTAATATAAAGCGTGTAAAAACAGCTACTGTATATAATTGTAGGCTTTCACGGCCGGCGTCTTGATCCCTGTTTGGTTCACATTCCGGGCTAAATGGCCGTGGACTGGTTTTCTTGTCCGGCAACAAAATCGGACCACGGCCTGAGAAGGAAACTGGTACATGGTCATTTAGCCCGGAACCGAACCAAATCACTACTAATTAGACAAAACATACACTATATTATACTAATCATACTAGCTGAATGAGATGATCGTGGCTGTTTCACTACTAATATATCATTCTCCAGCTTAAATAGTATTACATGAATTTTGATAGAATATTTAATTGCATCAGTAATAAAATTAAGGTTATAGTAGTTTGTTAGTTGATGTAACGTCACCTATTTATAATAATAATAATAATAATAATAATAATATAATAATAATAATAATAATAATAATAATAGTTTTATTTATTGTGGCAGAGTTAAGGCTATGAGGCCTTCCCTTCCACTAAACCAGCACAAATACAATTTATCACTAATTTATCCTACAAGGCTAATCATAATATATTATGGGGTGAACTCTTAATCTGGGAATTTTATCAGGGCTATTCTTATCATGTACGCGTTCTTCACTCACCACTTACATATCTGAATGACGGTTTTTAACTTATCTATCGATGAAAGTCGCGTCTTCGAATTTTCCGTATTCATGAAATTATAAGATAATTAGGAGCCAATTTTATAAAACGTAACCAAATACCTGATGGTCGAATCAACTTATTGATGGCTTAAATTCATTTTCATAACTTAGTCAACAGTACAATCAAAAAGGGGACCGATTTGAGGCAAGGATTGTCGTCTATTTAAGACAACAATTATAAAGAGAAACATTTCAATATGGGAAACAAACTTTTAATCAAATTATATGTGTTAAAGGTCCATAATAATAATAATAATAATAATAATAATAATAATAATAATAATAATAATATAATAATAATAATAATAATAATAATAATAATAATAATAATAATATAACAATAATAATAATAATAATAATAATAATAAAAGTTTAATTTATACTGGCAGAGTTAAGGCCATGAGGCCTTCTCTTTCTCTCAACCAGTAATAATTACTCGTAAAAGCAAGCAATACATACCAAAATGTAGGTCTTCATACATTTTTAAGCACGATGCCAATATTGAAAACATTTACTCTAGCAGCAATAATATATCCATCCATAGTAATTCTGCCCGTAGGCAAGTCCTTCACTGCAATCATAACATTTTCATGCTATGCTTGCAGCTTTACTAGGGAATTGTAGGTGTGGTAGCTTCCCGTTGCTTTCCACATCGGTGAAGGATGATGATGATGATAATGGATAATGGTAAGGATGATGATGTTGATGATGATGGCCATATGATTTCGGGGACCGTTTGGGCCTTAAAGTTTTCCTGACATTTGTCTTACATTTGAGGAAAAACCCCGATAAAAACCTCACCCAGAAAAACTGCACCGACCGGGGATCGAACCCGGGCCCGCTGCGTGACAAGGCAGCACGCTACCACGAGACCACAGCGGTGGACCGATATGCAATAATTTCAGAAGGAAAAGAGACATAGGAAGAAGATATATAACTATACAACGTTGAATGAAAAAGCAATACTGAAAATGGGATAAGCTAGGTATTATTAAGAGTATATACTGATATAAAAATATTAACTTGTCTTTTGAATGATGCTATTGTCCACCCTTTTTTCAAGAAAGAGGAAATTTTAAGATCGTGTGAACGATATTGAGTAAGGCATACGTAGAATATAGTGGTATTCTGTACAGTGGTGGGGGATGTTAACTGTTAGGTTATTCTGTGCTCTGATACGTAAATCATGCTATGAGGACAGCGAATTAAAGCGAGAAACTAGATAATTAGAGGTTGAATTTAGTATAATCTGTAAAAGCAGGACAGGTAGTCTAATGTTGGGGGTACGTCAGTTTGGGCCAGGAAATAGCTTTGAAGGATGGATATATATATATATGGATATATATATATATATATATATATATATATATATATATATATATATATATACATATTCATTAGTTGCCGTACATTGCATAGAATACAGGTACTTATAAATATTGTAAATATTGCTTCCAGTCAAACCGTCACTTGGCCAAAATTTTACAAGGGTTAGAGAAATTAAAAAAGAAAAAAACCAAAAATATTTAAATATCTTAATGAAACTGTTTCCAAAATTAAATCCTTGGAATAAAATCCTGCCAAAAAAGGTATAGCTTAAGGGTATTATTTGAGGAATAGAAGAGTATTATAAAATAATTACTTTAGGTATCTACACCTCTCCCTGGATTAGAACAGAGGTATCTAACTTCACATAACGAAGCTATACATAAAACATTAAAGAATAAAACAAGAAGAGATACTAGATTGAAGTTTTATAAAACATTGACAGTTCCTGCATTACTTTATGGGAGCGAAACTTGAGTAATGACCAAAAAAATTGCAAAGTAGAATACAAAGCGCAGAAATGAACTTCCTTAGAAGAACAAAAGGCTGCACAAGATTGGATCGGATAAAGAATGAAGATATAAGAACAGAGTTAAATATATATCCATTGAATGAGAAAATCAGAGAATATAGAGAGAAATGGTTTACACATGTGGAAAGAATGAATGTAACAAGATTACCAAGAGCGGCATTTAACTACAAGCCAAGAGGTTCAAGGAATGTAGGAGGGACAGTGAAAAGATGGACAGAACAATTGTGAGGCGGGACAGGTAATTTTTGCCTAGCCCGAGAAGTGAAGAAGAAAAAGAAGAGGATCTTCTCTCATTTTATAATATCTGAGTCTCCGCAAACAGTGAAATGACGTTCACATGTATTAATAGAGGTGCTTCAACTACATAAAATCACTGTCATGGGATGTGGTTTTGCATTTCAAGAATACGTCATTTTGTTAAAAACATGTTTTGTAGTGACACAAGTGACCTCTAGGACATCCTCAAAGTCCTGGCGTTGCATGTGTTGAACTTTTCACAAAAGTTCACTACTTATCTCGTGATTACTCCACGTCGTGTTTTCTATTTCATGTGACCCGGAATTTGTGGCATCGATTTCTTGAAATTCTCCCATTTCCTTCCTCCTCACCACAACCTTCCTCTCTTTACATCCACCATAGTAGAGTTGTCAGAATTCACTGGCATCGCGTAAAATCTGATAGCAGATATACGTGACAACAAACATTTAATTATCTAATTTACAAATAACATCATTATTATTATTATTATTATTATTATTAGTATTCCAACAAGCTGTTAGCTGAAAGAAATGTTTTTTGGAGGCGATCGACAAGAATTTCAAGAAGAGAAACAGCACAATAAGGGAAATTATGCAAGTTGAAAAAATATATATATTATGAAAAATAGAAGAAAAAGTTTGAAATGATATGGACACCTCATAAGAAGTAGAAGAGAGAATACCAAAGAAGATCCTTAATTGGAAAGCTAATGGAAGAAGTGGAAGAGGCAGGCCTAGAGAACGATGGACGGATGGAGTGAAAGAGAAGTATGGAAACTAGAGATTTGAGGGAAGAAGATGCTTTAGGCAGGAACCTCTGGCGACAAATCACTTTGGATTGAAGGAGAAACATTGTATTGTGGAATATTCCTAAATTAAAAAATAGTATTATTAGTTAATTCATTTAAGATAATAAGGTATAACGAGTGAAAAATATTAGATACAAAAATTACATAAAACATGCCATATAAAGTAATTAAATATAAATACGACAGATTTATAAAAACTGAATTCAAATAAAAATGAATACAATTAATATAATTAGAGGAACAAAAATCACAGAAGCT
The DNA here is from genome assembly GCA_030220185.1 of Diploptera punctata. Classification (NCBI taxonomy): domain Eukaryota; kingdom Metazoa; phylum Arthropoda; class Insecta; order Blattodea; family Blaberidae; genus Diploptera; species Diploptera punctata. The sequence goes on along the minus strand of JASPKZ010009369.1, from coordinate 97,753 downwards.
ATCTACTAATCTGGCGAGACGTCAATTTAAAAAAAATTGTTTTAAGAGATTATAAAATAGGATATAAAAATATATGGAAAAACAGAGGAAAAATTGATCCATTTATTTTATATGAAATGTTACTTCCTTGAATGAAAAACGTAACCTTATATCTGTAACTAACCAAATTAATTTAGTTCTGTTTACTTTTACAATACGGCCGTGGAGGACGGATGTAACTCAACATCATTAGTAAAAAGAATCGGAGTTGTTCACATTCAGAAACGCAGCATTAATATAAATTCAAGTGAAACTAAATTGATATCTGTAGGCCTTTTCGTTATGCATTTTATATAGAAATATATTATATACAACATAATTGTATATATTATGTATTTATATACACATTTTCACAAATATCCTCCAGGTGGCACATGCATTAAACGACATGTAGGCCTACCGTTGTATTGATTCTATTGTAAGCAACCAGCATATGTCATTTGCAATAGTGGTTTCCTTATTATTCCTACATTTACATAACATTGAATTCAAGTATTAGTCTACAAAGTCCGAAATAGGATTGAAGGTGTGCTGCTAGTATAGCGGCGAGAAAACATAAGATCCGAATTAGAGCATATAGTCTGCAAAACATGAAAATGGAGCACGATACGCGAAATGAATTTAACCCTTAAATTTGTAATGTATCCTTTTAGATACATCAGTTGGTTTAGTTAATCTAATATTTTTAATAAATTAGAAGAAAACTAACAAAAATAAATCACTTAAATGTGTGTCTAATTGTACAGTATACCTAATAATAAGTTATAGGAGATTCCGTTTTTTTCGCGGTAGGCCACATTCAAATATCTAACAGAAGAATCAATACAATTTGTGTTTTGCTAATTTAAGGATTAACACTGTTGCTTAAAGTAAACGACTGAACTAGGTATATTGTTAAAAAGACATTGAATTACTTGTCACCAAAATTTGATGTCACAGGTCGCAGATTCGAAACACGTCGATCCTATTCCTATTAGACTAATACTTGTAAATACATTATTTAAATCGTTATTGTTCACTTTTTATTGTGGCAGGGCATTCATATCTGACTAATGATGTCAGATTTTGGTAGTATTGAATCCTCTGTTACAATTTATTATATTTACGTGCCTTCAGATTATTGCACTTGCACTCTAATACTTGGGACACTTACAATAAATTAATTTATCGTTGAAACGAATACGCCGTAGCGTAGTGGTTAAGGCAGTGCGCTACAAACCGGAAGGTCGAGGGTTCAAGTCCCGTTAGGGTCAGGATTTTTAAACTGACCCAAACCTTCTGATGGCACCATTGACCCTGGGGGTCGACTCAGCCTCTAACTGAAATGAGTACCAGAAGCTTGTTCTGGGGTAAAGGCGGGCTGACAACCCGGCTAACATCAAGTGCCGATTGTCTAGTAAAATGGGAGCCTTAACTTCCTACTACCCCGAAGGTCTCCTATAGTCTGTAGAAGGATCACTTTACCTTTACGAATATGATGGATTATAAGGGTTTAAAAATCACTAAAGAATCAGAAGAGTGAATCAACAAACCAAAAATCAACAAACAATAGGAAAAATATTAACTTATTTAAAACCTAAGTAGATTTACTTTATCGCTACCAGCCTATACAATATTGTTAAAACACTCTCTCGACGAAGTTCCAGTAAATATTCTCGACTAAGGGCCAGTTTCACCAAGAGAGGTAAATGTATTACGCCAGTTTAAGCTATGCATTATACATGGGGAAAACTGGCGTAATACAGTTACTCTCTTGGTGAAACTGGCCTAAGGGTAAATTTCACCAACAGAGGTAACTGTATTACGCCAGTTTTCCCTGTGTATAAAGCATAGCTTAATCTGGCGTAATACAGTTACCTCTGTTGGTGAAACCGACCCTTAAGGACTGCAAGAATGGGATGTAAATTTAACTTCTCCATCGTGGTGCAATCTCAACAGTATAGAGGTAAACTGTTAATATATTAAAATAATACCTGATAATCAGCGTGAACTAAAATGAATACCTGTTTGAAACATTTTTGTGAAGTAGTTAAAATAAAACCATGGTTTTACCTACTTCAAGATTTTTTAAACAGAAATTCATTTCAGTTGAAGATGACTGATGCATCAGGTACTTATTTTAATATTTTAACATTTTACTACATAACCTCAACGGTGATTTGTAATGAATTTTAGAAGTGATGATAGTGATAAACGTTATAAAAGACTTCATAAAAAGAGAGACACGACATACCTACTATAATACACTCCACCCATATATGATTAATTCGTCTAATTTTGGAGACACTAGGAAGAAGATGTTGGATGTCTTCAGGATGATCTTTACGATTGAAGTAAATTACAATTTTGGTTACAAATTTTGAGTTCAGTGTTACATTCATAAAAAAATTATATTTTGTAAAATTTTCAAATTTTGAGTGTTTCTTTTGTTATAGATAGAAAAACAAAATTATTTTCAAACACACGCACGCCCCACACACACACACACACACAGTCCCTTGTGTACTTGTGGAAACGCAGAACAAACGATAGATCATCTACTATTTGAAGGTACAAAACTAGAAACAGAAAGACAGTTATTTAGGAACAATATGATTAACAAATATGGTAAAAGGACATTCAGTAATATAAAACTAGTGTAGGATATACACAAAAATTAAGATCATACATTTAGTCTATAGATTTAGATATATTTTAGAGTAAAAAAAGCCAATCCAGTGAAATATTTAACGTTATATTAAATTAGATAAGTAAACCAAACAGATTATAAGTATACAGTTAGCCATAGAACATAAATGAAAACATAACTAAATTGTAAATTATTAATATATAACACAATTGTGAAGAGTATTTTATTATATGGTGCGGACACATGGACGTTGAAGCAAAAACACAGAAATAAATTATTAGTCAAAGAAATGGACTTTATAAAGAAGATCGGCAAGAATATCAAAATTAGATCAAATAAAAAATAATATAATAAGAGAAATAATTAATGTTGAAAAGGATATTGTACAAGAGATTGAAGAAACCCAACTAGGATAGTATGGACATATAATGAGAAGAAGGGACACAGAAACAACAAAAAAGTATTGAAATTGATACCTCCTGGAAAAGGGAAACGTGGTAGACTAAAGCCAACGTGGATAAAGGGAATTCAAAACAACATTAAGAAGATAAATATGACAGAAGCAGACACGCAAGACCGGGAAGTGTGGAAGAAAAAAATTGTATATTTTGGTTTAGGATACCTGTGTAAATGACAGAAACAATCCTGAAATAAAAAAAAGTAAATTGTCTAAATAATGTTGTATAATAACGCATTTAGTATTATTATCTTTGTTATTAAAAATAACACACACACACACACACATATATATATATACATAAGGACTTTATTAAACTAAAAGTAAGATACGTACAATGTTATTTACAAATATGGATCGCACGGGCAGTAAGCCGTACGCGCTGTTGGACAGTCCGTTACAATAAGTTGATGTTTAAAAACAAAACAAAAAAAAAAGAAAACACAATAATATTACAATTAGATATCAATACAATTACATTTTACATTAACTTAGTTATGTAGAATTATTAAGAATTAATGACTTTGCAATTTGCTAACATATTTATTTATTCCTGAATAAGTGTTGTTCTTATTTTCCGCGTTTTGTCCAGAAATCTACCCAGGTTTATCCAATTTTCTGGGTTTACCAGTAACTCGTAGCATGCCAATCTTCCACGATTTGAATTTAGAAATCTTTCCGGTAATAATTGATGCCTCCAATATTCTAAATCGTTACATTTTCCTAGTATATGTATCTCGACTTCAAATCTCCCGCACATTGGACATATTCGCATATCGTGATCGTCACTAATTTTTAAAAATTTCCATGCCCCTAACCTGAACCAAGCAAGCCCTGATCTCTCTTTAAATCCTAGATTGAGTGATATATATATATATATATATATATATATATATATATATATATTAGGGTTATAACTTTTTTACCTCACTTTCCTATTTCATAATGTGATAAACGTTTACCGCTGTACGAAGAATCGACTAGTCATTTCAATATTCCTTTAAAAAAGGTCACCCCGAAATCAGAATTAATATTTCACTACTGGCTGATTATTTTGAATCACAAGATATAAGTTATACTGTAATACAAACAACAAACGAGATAAAAGCGTTCAATCACATGTACAATCATTGTAAATTATTGTTGATTGCTTAAAAAGAATCGGAGATGTAGGTTATCTTTATTTCTACAGTATGCATATAATTCTTGCATGACTTTAATTGCATGTTCGGCGCACTGGTTACTTCTTGGTATACTTAATGCAGATCGCTCCTTCTTCCAATGATATTCCAATGAGTGCAGTGCTTTTTTAAAAGGCCTTAATATGTTTGACAAGTTCTTGAAGTCATTCATGTTGTACATCTGACTACTAAACCAATAGTCTGTCCAGTCAAATGAAATAAATCTGCACACTTTTTTCGAAGCTACTCTTGTAGTAGGCATAAGTATAAATGCAAGTAGAGCAAGAATATCTCTTTAGCTCTTGAATTTCATCTTGCGTTACTAATGTTTGGAATTTTCTGGAACCTAATGAATGGAAAGCGTCTTTTTTCCTCAAATAATAAGAATGGACGAGTTAGATGGTACAGGCACTTCATGCCATCTCTCCACCCCGATTTATCTAGGATATCTTCTTTTCCATTCACAAATTGTGATTTTTTTAGCTCCTTATGCTCGTTCGCCAATTTAGATACAAATGGGTATTCAATGTTTGGAGGCTTTGTACTGTCAGTAAGTTCTTGATCCATCATTAAACATAGTATTCTGTGCAGAATGTGATACTGACAACCGATGAATTGAGGTATAGCAACAGCTTTTTTTTTTCTCAATCTGAGAACACTTTTTGAAATTGATTCTATAGGGAGTTTTTGTCTCTTTGAAGGGTGAATTTTCTCCTTTCGGGCAACTTTACTTGTTGAGTAACCAACCTCTCCTTTGCTTTCCAATTGTAGTTGATACATTATTTTGTCTTCAGTAAATAATCATTGGCCAATTTATTTTTGTAATATCAAAAAGCTGGTCAAGAGTATCCAACTTTACCCTCCTTACGCATTCCTCATGAGTCCTCAGTATTTTATGGAGCTTTGTACGTATTAATTGATTTGGTACATGGGGAGAATTAAGATTTTTTGCCACAAATTTGTCACTTCTTCAGACATTTTCGCTATTCTCTCATTTCTTTCTTTGACCTCTGCTCCAAGAAACTGATACCTTCGAATAATTTGAAATTGAAGAGGCATCTTGCAGTTTTGTTCTAGTGAAAAATCTACTGTAGGCGAATTTTGTCTTCTTGTACGTAACTGTTGAAATCTCACTAGATTATTAGCCCAGATACCTTTATTTTTCTGAGGGGTGTAATAACTTTTCTTGTGTGACATCATGTATTCCCATTAAATTAAACATGCTATTGTTTCCATTCACTAGTAATCATAGATACTAAATGTAATGAGTATGAGCACTACGCATCATTATATACCAATACTACACAATATATTAATTGAGTACATTTATTAGAAGTTTTAGAAATATTATGAAACTAAATATTGATTTGGGGGTGACCTTTCGTTGAAGCTCAGTAAAATTAAGGCCTTTTCAATAGTTTTAAGCAAACGTTCACCCATTCATTACACAGGAAATATATATATATATATATATATATATATATATATATATACATATCGAGGACATAATATGCTGTCCATACATCTATATCTTGAGCTAGTGTATTCCAACCATTATGTGTGTAATTCATCTCCCTTATATTACTCTCCCATCTCATCTTGGACTACCTACTGGCATTTTCCCTTTGCTTTTTCTATGAGAAGTTTCCATGCCCCTCTTTAATTTCCCATTAGTGCCACATGTCCTGCCCTTCGCAGTTTACGAGACTTAAATGTTCTTATTATATCTAGTTTTCCATAAAAATCATGTGACTTACTATTATTTAGTCTTCTCCATTCACTTGTCAATTTCTCTCTCTTTGATCAAAAAATGCTCATAAGAACTTTGTTCTCAAATATTAGTAATATTTTCTCCTTCCTTAAAGTAAGAGCTTCATATTCACGTAACTGGAGAAATAACCGTTTTAATATTTTAGTTTAACTATTTTTTAGAGAAGATGGAATGACAGGAGTCCCTGCATTGCATTATATAGGCATATATATATATATATATATATATATGGGTTATTATCATCATTATTATTATTTGAACAAGCATCACAGTTACCTGAATCTGTGGACTTCCCATAATAAGTTATCGTCAAAGTCACATAAATTACATTTTAATATATCGTAAAAGAACATAGAGTGCATACATTGTGATAACTCTTCTTACGATACTTGACTTAATCCACTGTTGCTTGAAGTTCTCATGTGTGGATTTAGAAAGGTAAAGAATCCGTTAGGAATTCGGATATGGTATTCCCTGTTTACAAATATAATTACAGCAAAAGAAGATAAGTACATAGTACGTGAAAAGACTGCAATTGCAGACGATATTGCGTCTTCTGTGTCACGTATTTAATAGTGTAGTCAAGCTCCATCACAGAGTTGGCATGGGAACTACAGTATATGTTTAAGATAAAAAAATATAAATAATACATGGAGACCTTACTATTATACTCGTACAATCCATTGTGCACCTACATTTTTTATTACATTTTCTAATAAAATGTGAGATAGACCGTCTCTCTGGTCTAGCGATTAGAATGTTTATCTAACAAGTATACCAGGTTATCCGCATTCGATTCCCAGCTTCTTCTTCTTCTTCACTTCCTGGTTTAGAGTCGGTTTCACCAACGGAGGTAACTGTATTACGCCAGTTTTCCCCATGTATAATACATAGCTTAAACTGGCGTAATACAGTTACCTCTGTTGGTGAAACCGACCCTAAGACATTAATTGCCTGTTCTGTCTTCACTAATAAATCTAAGACCATCTCTTCCGAGGACGTCCGACAGCTCTTCTTTCTCTCCTCGGAAAATAATGTAAGATTTTATTTGGTAATATACTTTCTTCCTTTCTTTCTACATGTTCTTTCCACTGATTCTTGTTGTTAACTATATTTTCTTTTATGGATAGATCTGCAGTTTTTCACGGAGGATATCCTCATTTCTTATCTGGTCTATTCTAGTGCATCATTTTCCGATTGAGGGTCTTTCCACTTTTCAGCGGTTGCCCTTTTACCAGTCGGCTGCTGGACCTTCACATCCACATGTGTCAATCACAGAGGTAGATGATCAACAGCCAGTGTAGGGGGTGACATGTGGTTAGCATGTCGAGTCCCCCAGCCGTTATAGCTGGTTCCTCAACCTGGGTGCATCATTTTACTCTTCTTAAAAATTAAAGCTATACAACTTTTTTTTTAAACTATAGCGTCGATACTGGGGACCAGTCAGTTTCCTGAGGACAGCTATCTACAGTCCAGTTTTGATAACTGTAGCCGTCTTGGTGCGTGGCTTAAGGGAACATTGCCGAGTGGGAGAGGGGACTAGTAGACAAGCTAAAATAATTTTATTCTTCTTCTTCTTATTATTATTATTATTATTATTATTATTATTATTATTATCATTATTATTATTATTATTAATCAATTGAGTTGGCGTTTACTTGATGAAAATCCATATCTGTTTAATTAAATAAAAATAAAACTTAAAGTTATATGATTATCATATTTATTACAACATAAATTTGTATCAGCTGTTTCGGTACTTTGTACCTTCTTCAGACATGATTACAAATGAATGAATTGTATTATATATAAACTCCAGTATATAACAACCGTAACTATGCAATTGAATGTAAACAAACTTGTTTTAAATAAACAATCTCTATAATAGAGAAAATAGGCGAATCATTTAAATCTCTTTTAAATTTATAATAAAATAAAAAATGTTTGTTTAACATTCAGTTGCATAGTTACAGTAATGGAGTTTATATATAATAACAAAATTAATTAATTTGTAATCATGTCTGAAGAAGGTACGAAGTACCAAAACAGCTGTTACAAATTTATATTGTAATAAATACGAAAATCATATTAAACTTTAAGTTTCATTATTATTATTTAATTGAATAATAATTAATAATAATATTAGTAATAATAAATTGTTATAAAACGGCGCTATCATATATTGAACACTCTAAACTTACTTGACAACAAAAATATTCACTAACACAGAACTAGTAAACAAGGAAACTCAACGTATAGTAACTATTGTGTTTTCTAAACTGATGATAGTTGCTGGCAGTACCTGCAATTCGCCTTCCCCTCTTACCGCATCAAACATCATAGACCCTCAAAAGTGGCTAAAGAAGCTAGAACTGAATTCTACACGATGTGAGAAATAGAACTAACAAGTCGATTGGAAAACTTAAAATAAGGTTGAGGGACTGGGTCACGCTACTTACGCGATTCCCTGCACTATTTTCTACTAGCCAGTGGCAGCAATCACTTTAATCGGCCATAGCTCTTCAATATGGCACAACTAGGGTTTCTTTAATGTGAGATATAAACATTTTTCGTAACTGTGTAACTAGAATAAAACAAGCCAAATAAAGTTGCTATCGCACTTAATATTGAATGGCCATTTTTAAGGCAATGAAAGCACAACTCGTAAAGATTAAATAAATACAATATTTTTACTTATATTTCGGGACTATTTTTTTGTGACTATGTTTTCCGTGTTAATTACATATTTTAATCATGCTTAAATTGATTCGAAATAAATGATTATGAATCTGATATTTAGATATGCAAATATTTAATTCAATGATAAGTTTATTTTTTATGATTTATTAGTTTGACTTATTTCACTTTTGTACAAAGGATCGTTTCGAAATAATCACATAATTTTGAAAAATATTAATATTATTAACATTACTGATGATATATCATTAAATCATAATTCTGATGCCACAAAATATAATACCTAAAAGACATAATATAAAATACATTTAAGAATAATACTGTAGTTACCAAAAAATGCAAATTATTATTATTATTTAGATTTATTCTGAATCACATTAAATAAATAAATAAAAATGATTTATGCTCATAATACATAACGTTTAATATTGAACATTTTTCGTTCTAAATAATCTTTCATTTCTCTTTCTTCAATATTATTAGTGTTTGTTAATTTCTGTGCCAAAATTTTCCAGAATTGAAGTTTCAAGTTTTGAAGACGTTGCGTGAAAAAATCCTCACAGTTTTGACATTTCAAGTTTTTATTATTTTATTGTGTTAAACCTATATGAAAATAAAACATTTTGTATTGAAATTTAACATAATAGCTGTAGCATAGTGGTTAAGGCAGTGCGCTACAAACCAGAAGGTCGAGGGTTCAAGTCCCGGTGGGATCAGGATTTTTAAACTGACCCAAATCTTCTGGTGGCACCATGACCCTGGGGTCGACTCAGCCTCTAATTGAAATGAGTACCAGATTCTTGTTCTGGGCAAAGGCGGCCGTCACGCAGGGCTGACACCCGGCTGACATCAAGTGCCGATTGTCTAGATAAAGTGGGAAGCCTTAACATCCTACTACCCCAAGGGCCTCCCGAGACCTGTAGTGGGAACACTTTATTTTACTTTAGTGTATACATTTTATAATACAAATATTTCTAAACACCGATAAGCTTTAAGCTTTTTTCAAGCATTGTTGAATGTTCGTAATGGAATGGATCGCAACTCGGAGGGATCGTAACTGCCATAGAGAAACTTTCGTACTCTGTGGTAACTTCAGCGTACACCTTCAGACTAATTGGAAAGCAAAGGGCGCATGCGCTCTTACGCTCCGCCCTGTCTGCCACTAACACGATGCGCGAATTTCTCTATACATTCCACGGAAAGACTGTAGATATAAGCTCAAAGTAAAAAACTGTGTAGTCCTATATTGCCATAGAGAAACTTCAATATTGCAATAAGATAAATTATTTATAGATAGGATTGCACAATACAGAGACGAATAGATGGACCACGTCAATAAAATGTATGCAGAATCCCGAAACAGATTCTTCACTACAGACCACTAGTATGAAGAATTGTAGGAAAATCCAGTAAAAGAGGATAGATAAATACTTCTAACACGAGATCACAACAAACCTTACGGTCTAAACCTTGATGCTGATGATGGTGATGGTTATTTGTAGATCTGATATAGACGAATGAAAATTAATATTTTACATCTATGTAGTAATCATAAATTATATTGATTTGACATAAAGTGATAATTTGAGACGATCTAACCAATGTTGTGAAAGCAATACAATAGTTGATCATTTGTGTTACCAACTAAAGCTATTCAAAACGTAAATGTGTTTAAGTTATAAGCAATGAATTCAATCTAACACATTGCAAATTAGAAATACTTAAGCCTATACATTGAATATCAAGTAATCGCAGAAAAAAAAAACTCAAATTAGTCTTACGCATCAAAAGATACGCCTATTTTATTATATCTACATGTATATTTGTACACATTGACCAACCTCATGGACTAGTGGTCAGCGTTTTTTACTACAGTTCATGAGGTCCCGGGTTTGGTTCCCCGTACGACCATAGGATTTTTTTCCTTAAAGGGACTTATTCCTGTGGTTTTTCATGGTCTGTAATTTAGATTAAGTATAAGTTAAAGACTCTCCTGGCGCTTCATTATCATTTATCACCCATTATATCATCGGGGTAACGTAACTCCGCCTTCCAGGTGCCCCAACATAAGAAATGGATTACAAACCCGTTAATGCCAGGGAAAAAAGGCCAGAAATGTCATAAAAGACAACCTGATAGCATTGGACAAAAAATATTATACACTTTCCTCATTTTGGTTTGTTACAGCTGACGCCGTTTCCTGATTCCTTTTTTCCATGCTTCACGGCCCTGCCAATCATTAACTTAAAGGTTTCTGTTCTGCATAGCTGAATAAACAACATCACTCCAACGCTTCTTGGGCCTTCTTTTTTTCTACCTGCCTGTAGGAGTCCCAATTCCATATCTTTCTTGGCCACCAATCCATTCTTTCTAGATGACCATATCATAGTAGCCTCTTTATCTCATTGATATATATGATGGTTCCTTCAATTTCCATCATTTGTCGGATCACTTGATTAAGTATATTATAAATTCCACAGCTTCTTCTCGAGAAGTGCATCTATAGGGCCGCAGATGGTTTTCATTTCTGTTTGTTAGTTCCCATACTTCAAGGTATATATAGGCCTAGTAATACTTTCAAAAATTGTTTTAAATATACGTTTTTTTAGTGTTATTTGGCCATTCCATAAAATATAATGTAAATATCTTATTGTCCGCTTCCCTCGTTGTATTGTATAATTAATATCTTTTCGAGGCATGTTGTTTGGTTTTTTAGCATTTTTTTTCTTTTTATGATGAACGAAGAGCTGGCCCGATGCATCAACCCCCAACATGGGGGACGGGTAATTTTTGTTCAAGGTTTTCTTCCTCTAACCTTGATAGTCCAGTATCTTACTGCAAGGCAGCAGCGCTAGTTTTGGTCCGCCCTGGGTATTTTATTTCCCCAGTACCCGCCATATCTGGTGAGCATTCCCCTATCCGCCACCTGGGGAGGCGTCCGATGGGAGCTGCCAAGATACCGGAGGATGATGATGATGATGATGAATATATTTTCGATTATCTGCTATGTGATAAAATACACTAAGTATTTAAAACTCGAAGCAAGCGGAAACTGACGTACTGGTGGAACAAATATGTCGAGTGTGCTATAAATTGTAAAGAAAGGTACTTGTAAAAATTACTAAGAACTAATGCTGTGGAAGATAGACATATGTATGTTATGTTAAGACGAAAAATTATTCCAGATATTAATAAATAATATGGTTGGCAGAATAAATGTCTGGGATTAATGATCAACTTGAGAATTCTCAAGCCTGGAGGGTTATGAAGTTATTACGAACTGAAAATAAAGATTCGGACAGAATTGTCTACGTATAGATAATAATTGGCTTAATTATTATAAAGAGTTACTAACGCGAAACAGAAGTGAATTTTTGGTAGAAGAATAGAATGGAATTACGGAAGGAAATAATTCAGATGCATAATATATTGGACGTACAGTTAGCAATGACCAAAATGCAAAATGGAAAATCGCCTGGGCCAGGGAAAATTCCAGTAGAGTTAAAAATATCGGCTCCATCTGTTCTTTTCGAATTATTAGCAAAATGGTTTACTAGATGTTTGGATGCAGAAATACCGAATGAATGGAAAAATACGTACGTATAACATCGATCTACAAAAACGATAATCAGCAACAATGCAATGATTATAAGAGGGATGAGTTTTATAAGTTAGTGGGAAGAGTTTTTGGTCGAATATTAAAGGAATGTGTTTATACACGTTTGAAACACTTTAACAAATTCATCGGGGTTGACCTAAATGTAAATATATTTTTTAAAGAATCCTAACGACAAACATTCAAAGGTTGTAGACCAGGGATGTCCAAACTATGACCCTCCATCACTTTCTATCCGACCCTTGTAGGACTGTAGCATTCTAATAAAGTAAAATATACTAAGGATAGACCTATAATATTAATATATAAGTAATGGAACGAGATTTTCTGAAACATGATATAACGACATAACAAGAAAAGTAGCAATCAACAGATGCTAATAATAATAATAATAATAATAATAATAATAATAATAATAAATATTTTTATTATTATTACTATTATTATTATTATTATTATTATTGTTATTATTATAAAATGTACGGAAATTAACAGCTAATGACAAATGAGGGAAATTTTGAAGAAGTGGCTAAATCCAAATACCTAGGAACAATAATTCTAATCACAAATAGGAATGAGATGCACAAAGAAATTAAACATAGGCTCAATTCTGGAAATGCGTGCTATTAGGCATTACAGAGACTTTTGATGCCCCAACTCCTTTCAAAAAACGTTAAACTGAAAATATACAAAACTATTATTCTACCAATTATAGTATATGGATGCGAAACATGGACTCTTACTTTAAGGAAGGAAAGGGGATTACGAGTATTTGAGAATAAAGTACTTAGGAAAATGTTTGGACCAAAGAGAGATGAACAGACAGGTGAATGGAGACGACTACATAACAATGAACTACATGGTCTTTATAAGAAGCCAGATATAATAAGAACAGTTAAGTGTCGTAGACTGCGATGGGCAGGACATGTGACACGTATGGGAATGAAAGACTTGTATCGAAGCTTCTTGTAGGAAAACCAGAGGGAAAAAGCCCAGTTGGTAGACCAAGAATGAGGTGGGAGAATAATCTTAACAATGATTTGAGGGAAGTAGAGTATACAGGGAATGATTGGAAATCATTTGCTGTGGATAGGAATGTATGGAGAGCTTATGTCCGCGCGGCCATGAACCTACGGGTACGATAGTGGCAGTGAGTAAGTAAGTAAGTAATAAAATGTATGGTCATGTAAAAAAATGACAGGAAACAGATTCCCAAGAAGAATACTAGAATGGGTGTCATTTGGCATAAGAAGAAGAAGAGGACGGCCAAAAGAACGTGGATTGGTGGTGTTTTGAGCAGCACGAGAGAAAAAGGATTTGACGATGGAGATTGGAATGACAGACAGATATTGAGGAGAATAACAATATATTAATTGAGCGTAGGAAAATATTATGAAACATTGTAAAACCTGCTAAATAATAATAATAATAATAATAATAATAATAATAATAATAATAATAATAATAATAATAATAATAATAATAATCCACAAAAGCTATAATAGAAACTATGGCCCGAGTCACCTTCATGTTTCTTCCATTTGGCCCGCGACACAAATAAGTTTGAGCGGCTCTTTTGTAGACTAACTCATTGAGACTATAGATCCCGGTGGTTCATGGCCGCGCGCACATAATATACTCTCCATCATAATATTGAGTTAATATTTTCCAATTATCTACTAAGTTAGTATAATTCACCTCCCTCGAATCATGGTTAATGTTATTCTACCGCCTCATTCTTGGCCTTCCTACTGGCTACGTTAAATTCTCCACGAGTTACATAATTAAATTATGATGTAATATTTTTTGTGCGGAATTCTTAAGTTACGGTAAGTCGAATTACCGGTTTTTTTATCACATCAACATACAATTGTTTACGCTGTTTTAAATAAAACAATCAATTTCTTGTGACGATGTCAAAAATTAATTTTTGAAAAGTCATGCAAGTCAGTTTATGTCCTAAATGTATATATTTTAGTGAAATTGTTTGATTGGTTAAATATTTGTTCACAATTAATTTGTTTTATGTCAGCATGCTGATTCTGAGGATTATTTTGAGCTTTTTTTTACACGCTTTATATTAGCTTGACCTGTATCTATCTATCTATCTATCTATCTATGTAACGGGATTTTTCAACGCGATTTTCATCCACTTAAAATCATTGGATCGACTTGAAAATTTGTATACTTGTAAAGGACCCGTGACAATACAACAATTTCATATCTTTTTTCTAAACTCCTGGCCAGAATCATCAGAAAATCAAAAAAAGTGTTTTTGTATCTATGTAACGGAATTTTTTAACACGATTTTCACCAACTTAGAAACATTGGATCGACATGAAACTTTGTATACTTGTAAATGACCCGTGACAATACAATAATTTCATATTGGTTTTCTAAAATCCTGGCCAGAATCATCAGAAAATAAAAAAAAGTCTATGTAACGGAATCTTTGAACACGATTTTCACCCACTTAGAAACTTTGTATACTTGTAAAGAACCTGTGACAATACAATAATGTCATATTTAGTTTCTAAAATTCTGGCCAGAATCATCAGAAATCAAAAAAAGTGCCTTGTATCTATGTAACGGAATCTTTGAACAATATTTTCACCCACTTAGAATCATTGGATCGACTTGAAACCTTGTATACTTGTAAAAGACCCGTGGCAATACAATAATTTCATATTGTTTTTCTAGAATCCTGGCCAGAATCTCCAGAATCATGAGAAAATCAGAAAAATTAAAACTGGTGTAATAAGTTGCGGACTTGTCGACTTTTTAGTCAATCGTTGTAAGAGCTCAGTTGGTAAGAGCGGTGAACTGTAGTGGTATATAATTTCAGTCATCCATAGGTCGCTGGTTCAAATCCGGCTCGGAGGATTTTTTTTAGAATAGTATTACTTTTAGCTCATACTACAATAGTATCGAATTTAAAGATATTTACATTTTTATCTTATTCTGTAAAATATTAAAACTAAAAAATAAATAATAGTTTAAAAAACTAAAACAACACGCTTTATTAGAAAATCGAACTAAAAAATGAAAAATAATTTTAATTTCCAACACTCTTGGGATAAAATTAAAGTGGTCAACAAAAAAATCATCTCCAACACATATAGAATAAAACTAGAGTTATCTGCCAAAAAAAAAATTTACCATCAAAAGCGTGGGGTTCTCTATATCAATTAATATATTTGATAATAAACAGATATTGGTAATAGTAAAGTCTCTAAGAAGAAAACGTAAAAACTATAAAAAGCGCCCCACGCTTTTGATAGTAAAATTATTTTTTTGGTAGATAACTCTAGTTTTATTCTATATGTGTTGGAGATGATTTTTTGTTGACCACTTTAATTTTATTCCAAGAGTGTTGGAAATTAAAATTATTTTTCATTTTTTAGTTCGATGTTCTAATAAAGCGTGTTGTTTTAGTTTTTTAAAACTATTATTTATTCTATTCTATAAAATTTTGTTGCAGATATCGGAGATGTAAAACAAAGATAACTGTAAAGAACAATATATCCTGCTATCTTGTGTAAATTGTCCTGCACCATAGCTGACTGGTTGAGGCACGAAGCCTTGGCACAGAGCTACGGGACTTGTGCTGGTTCGAGTCTCCGTGGAGGAAGAAATTTTATCATGGTATTTCGGCCAGTATGGGACCGGTGGCCACCCAGAATCGTGAGGCATTTAGGTACCTAGAATAAGTAGCGGTTTCAGGTTGAGGAATCCAGCTATAACGGTTGGGGGACTCGACATGTTGGCCACATGTCACCCCTAGACTGGCTAGATGATCATCTACCTCTGTGATTAACACATGTGGATATAAGGCCAGCAGCCGTCTGGTGCGCTAAGGGCCTTGTAGGCATACCTGCAAGCCCTAGAAAGAGTTGAGGAAAACATTTAGATTTACTCCTGTGATTAGAATTATGAATTGGATTTCGCGCCATGGAACAATAATAATAATAATAATATAATTATTATTTTTTTCCTGGCGCGACAGGCCTAGAAGGCCCTTAGCCTACCAGCCGGCTGCTGGCATCTCATCCACATGTTAAGTCACAGAGGTACATGATCAGCCAGTGTAGGGGTGACATGTGGTCAGCATGTCGAGTCCCCCAGCCGTTATAGCTGGTTTTCTCAACCTGGAGCCGCTACTTATTGTAGCTACCCAAATGCCTCACGATGCTGGGTGGGCACCGGTCCCATACTGACCGAAATACCATGAGAAAATTTCTTCCCCCATGGAGACTCGAACCAGCGCAAGTCCCGTAGCTCTGCGCCAAGGCTTCCTGCCTTAACCACTCGGCTACGGCGCGGACTACTATTATTATTATTATTATTATTATTATTATTATTATTATTATTATGTTGTGTAGATTAACTCATATAGTCGAACTGCTTTATAAAATCTGGAATTTAGATTACTTCAGATCCATCTGTTAATCAACCATATTTACAAAATTTAGCTTTCAAATAATATGTAAAATTTCCGGCAGTTAAATTATTCGAAAGGATTAAATCTAAATAATAATAATAATAATAATAATAATAATAATAATAATAATAATTTGGTTCATTCAATCTCCAATTTCAGTAAATTTCATTAATTTATACAGTGCAAAATCTATATTCACAGACACACACACACACACACACACATATATATATACTGTATATATATATATATATATATATATATAGATATTAGTGCTGATACTAATAGACTTCGACACCATTTAACCGATCACCATGGAAATTAACACATATATGTATATTTGCCATGGAGAGTGTTTTTATGCTATCTTTTATGTTCTAAAACCATTAGTTGTAGGAGTTCATCTGAAACGAAAATTTAAAAATAGCTCTAGCGGTCGCAATTTTCGATATTTCACACGAAACTCGGTATATCCTATTGAAATAAACCGAAAATAAAACAAAAAGAATCAGCGTAATGCGGCCGTTAGAAGTGGGGGTTTACCTGAAATTCGAAATTAAAAAATGACTAGTAACCGCCATGTTTGGTTAATCGCAGTGTATATACCATATAATTTAATCAAGCTTTAATATTTCATTTATTTAAGCGTAGCAGCGCACGCCGGGTATTAGCTAGTATTGTATAACAGGGAATTACGGTATTTTATAAAATTACTAAATCTACACTAAAACCATTAAATATTTCAGTTTAAAAATAAACACTGTAGGAAATTCTTGTGACAGTTGTGAAATAGTACCTTTATTTCTTTATCACTGTATTATATTACTATCTTATTGATACAATTAACTTGTCCGTTAATTAATTTTTAATTATAGCCCAATCGATTCATTAGTTTTGTTTTCATATCTTTGGGAAAAAAAACAAACGTTGTACTCTACGAAAAATACTACTCCTTCAATTAAGATAGATTGGTATGAAACCTATTCTATGAGCATTATAGTAATGTTGGAGGACTTTGTATCAAAATACTTGCGGTTTTAATTTATCGGTTTCCTGTGGCGAACAATTCACAAACAAACTTATAAAAACCATAATAATCAGTTATCCTAAATTACTAATTTAGATTAAAAACTGTATCATGCTTGTACTCACCTTGAAGAAATTCTTCGACTGTGAGATGACGTGATGTCACACTGCAACGTGTGCATCGTAACGGTACTTCGGCAAGCCTGCCACCTGTGCGGCCGGAAAACTTCCAAAGTGTTAAACCGGTTGGGTCATCAGAAGAAAATGTTAGATTTGTGGAACTCACGAGCATCCTTTCATTCTTGTTATATATTGTATTGAATGAAGCCACCAAAGTTACTTAGAGAATAAACTGAATCAATTACAGGAAACATAATGATTTAGCTCAAACAGTAGCATTTGAAATTTAATTCGGAATGTCTCTAGTTCAAATCCAGTCCTATCAAGCTGATTGGATTTTTTCAGTATTTTCTTAAGTCATTAAATGGAAATTCTGGATTGGAATATTGTATTACCATGATATATTTTATTAATAATCATCATTGTATACAATAAAAGCTCCTTATTCGCGGGTTAAAAAAATTGCGACACAGTTCCTGTATTCGCGGCTAAAAAGTCTTTATTCGCGGATCCAGTCGGTATATTAGAAGGATTAGTGTCCTTTATTAACCATCAGCATTTTAATTTTACTGCAGGCAGGTGCCAAGGCGGCTTTTACAAATAGTGATTTAAACCAAATGGACAAATAAATATCAAACAAAACTTATTATCACTAACCCTAAAGTTCATTGTTGAAAGCTGTTGTCGTATTTCACGTGCCGATACGTATTATCGCCTCACTATGATGGTTGTCCAGCGGCTCGCTTTGTTTCCCCGCAGCTGTTGTATATAATTAAAACGGATGCCGACTATCGCCACTATAATAATTCCACATGTTAATCATTCTCAAGTGGCACCCGCTTTTATATAAACGGACAACCATCATAGTGAGGCGATATTACTTTGACAATTTAACTCATGCCCCAAATGGGAGTCAATGACCAATCACATTTCAATGATTTTTTATTTACAACCAATCACAGTCGTGTTTCGCCTCGAATTTATCAACTAAAGTTTATCATAATAAAGAGAGCACCTCCTTTTTAACATTCTGAATAGGTCATAACATTATTTTGCAGTGACTGAATCTGCAAGAAACACGGCTACCAGATTGTATATATAGTGCATGAATGTCAACATATAGAGCGTGCGGGAGATAATATAAAAACATTTGTAGCAAAAAAAAAAAGAAACCACTGTTTGCACTTCTTAAACGAAGTATTTTCCAGGAAATGGCGTTGCAGAAAAATATAATTGACATATTTACATCATAGGACATCAGAAATTAATTAATAGGTTTGTTGTAGTAGTAGTAGTAGTAGTAGTATTTAAATGTTCTGAAGCTCTTGATTTATCATCATTCGCTTGTTAATACCTATAATATTGGTTATAAATTTCTCCACTAGGGTGCATTCTTACAATATTGCGATCCTTTGGCAATAAATAATATTATGATCTGGTTGCAGTGATTAACAAAGGGAGGAAATGAAGCGTACCAATCGTTTCTCATTTGTTTTCAAACATCGCCGTTTACGTTAAATTTGTAAATATTTTAAAATAACTATAGTTAAATAATGATTTGTGAGTAAACAGCTTAATTTTATTCGTTAAATAGTCCTAACAAATGCCACTCTTGATTTCCAAATTCTCTATATAAATTCATCGATAATTTGGAAATCACTCGTGGCATTACTTATGCCTCCATCGCCACGAATAGTATTATTGTTTCAACTTGTCATTCGTTCCAATAATTTTGATTGAATAACACGTATCTCTTGTGCTTTGTTCTCAGTTTATAATCTCGTGTAAAAGGAAAGAAATATTACTACCGAATAAAAAAAGTGTTACCGCTTAAAGTAGAAATAGAAATACTTGACCGTTTATACGAGTTGGCGAATCGTTTGTGTCTATATCACGCCGTTTCATTGTTAATGGATCAAGAAATCCGAAGACAAAATAAGGAATTCTATCGCAGAATTCACAACTGAATATCAGTCTTAATTGAATGACCTTTCAAAAGTGGAAAAACAGGAAAAAAATTACTAAGTTCTTTAAGTTCTTGCCTAAACCTGACAGTAATAATTAATTGAAACTGTTCAAAATCTCTCATTAATTGATTTTATTTTGATAATTTTTATTCTATTGTGTAACCTTGGAACGTATCCCCTATATACCCATACAAATTACCATTCCATATTCGCGGTTTCTGTATTCACGGCATATTTGCGGAACATATCCCTCACAAATAAGAAGCTTTTACAGTGTTCCGTAAAAAAAATATTTTGAAAGTCTTTGCACAAGACAAATGAATACACACAATAAAATAAACTAACAGCTATCAGATGATTACAGTACTACACACATCATTTCCCAATTACCTATCACCCCGCTTCATTAGACTCTCCGATACACATAAATTAGGCACCCAATCATATCAGCACATTATTCTATATATCTCTTCTCATCATCAGTCAAACTTTTACGAGAAAATGAAAAGAGCAAGGATGCATTGCACATTCACACAGATGGAAGCAAGAACCAAGATTCCGGTCAATCTTTAAACAATGCATACTCCTACATAAAAAAATCAGACTGAGTCTAAATAGCACAAATAACCAATTAATAATTAGCTATACAAAATCTCATAGAAACGTCGATTAACGAAGAATATTTTTAACTCATGCCTCAAATGGTAGTCAATGACCAATCACGTTTCAATGAATTTTGTTTTACAACCAATCACAGTCGTGTTTGTCCTCGATAATTATCGAATTTTGATTACAAAAATTAAGAAAGCTCCTCCTTTTTAATATTGTGAACAGGTCAGAACATTATTTTGCAGTGACTGACTCTCTAATAAATACGTTTAATATAGCAAATAATGAACAAATTCCTTCGACCTACACATTTGATAATTGTGTGTTCAATAATTGTATTTTAAATACTGATTTTACTGAGTTGTTTCCGAAAAAATGAATTAATAACCAATAATGTTGATTATAATATAATGTTTGATGTGTTTCATTTTGTTCTTCTCCACTAGGAAGCATTCTTATAATATTGCATCCTATTTGGCAATAAATAATATAATCAAGTTGCAGTGATGAAGAAATTAAATATAACCAAACATTTCTCATTTGTTTTCAAACATCGCTGTTTACATTAAATATATACATATTTTAAAAATAAAAATAGGGTTGTAAGGGGTAGCGACGTGTGTATAACCTTTCCTACCCAATTCTCATCCTCACCTTCTCGTGGTACAACCCGTTTTCACAAACGAGGCTCTGAGGACCGAGTTACGGCGGTATAACCGTTCCATCGGGTACTGAGTAAATGCAGTATCCTAATGTCTGTCCAGAGACTAAAAGGTAGTAGCCCTACCACTGGACTGCTTAGCGTCGGGCCAGTAACCTGTCCTAAGGAACTTCAAAACTACTTTCAAGTCTCAACACGAAAAAATCCAGAAGGAATTGAAATATGACGACCTACAGCAAAGAAATATCTGCTGAAATGAGATATCTTCGGAGGACTGCAGGATACACACTACTAGATCACAAAAAAAATGAAGACATCTTAGAACAATTACACATGGAATCTTTAGAAAACAATATTTCTGATTATAAGTCAAGATGGATACAACATGTTCATCGAATGGAAGATCACAGAATACCCAAACAAATGTTAAGATATCAACCTGCAGGAAGAAGAAGACCAGGACGTCTACTCAAAAGACTTTTGGATGGTGTTTTTCTTGAGGCCGAAACAGGTCAACAAATGGCCTAAATTCGTGAATGTACTATGATGATGATGATGATGATTTTTAAAATAATACATTTCAAAAAATTAAAATAATAATAATAATAATACGTATATATATATACATATATATTATAATAAGTATGTCCACCGCTGTGGTCTCGTGCTCCCTTGTCACCCTGCGGGCCGGGGTTCGATCCCCGGTCGGGGCAGTTTTTCTGGGTGAGGTTTTTATCGGAGTTTTTCCTCACCTGTAAGACAAATGTTAGGAAAACTTTAAGGCCCAAACGGTCCCCGAAATCATATGGCCATCATCATCATCCTTATCATTATCATCATCATCTTCCTTCACCGCTGTGGAAAGCAACGGGAAGCTACCACACCTACAATTCCCTAGTAAAGCTGCAAGCATAGCATGAAAATGCTATGATTGCAGTGAAGGACCTGCCTTCCGGAAGAATTACTGTGGATGGATAATAAGTATATTTAAATAGTTATTTGTGAGTAAACAACTTAATTTTATTCTTTAAATAGTCCTAACAAATGCCACTCTTGATTTCCAAGTCCTGTAGATAAATTGGAAATCACGCGTAGCATTACTTATGATAAACAGCTACAATCTACATCTATACACGAATTAACTTGGACTCACTAAAAAAACAAATGAATCATGCAAATTTAATTTAGCAAATCAGAAAACAAGAGATATGCAACAGTACTACTGGGAAACAGATTTCAGCTGAGTGAAGGCCCATTTCAGAATACACGATAACGAGACTCCAGAACAACTAGCCAAGGAAGCGACTGTAAGCAAGATTTAGTGGAGTGATACAGTAAAATTCGTAAAAAACTGTTATACTAAGTGAACTGAACGAGGAAAGTGTAGAAAAATGGCAAATTGAGTGGGTCAAACTATAATTGGAACAGTGACAAAATCCTTTATCTGTAATATAAACAACGAATTAAAAATTATTCTAAAATTGACTAGAAATTTTACCACACTACTTACAGGACACGGAAATAGGACGTACTTACGTAGATTCAAAATTATTGACAGTCCTATTTGCAATTGTAAAGCCAGTGAACAAACTATTAACACTTATTGTTGACTGCATGTTAGTTGACAAGGAAAGAGACAAACTAAAAATTATGATGATCTTGAAGAAGATTTTCGGGCTGTAGGCCATGGTCGCGAGGCTTGTAGTTCCCCGACGTTTCGCCAGAGACTGCGTCTGGCATCCTCAAGGGTTGTCTCAAGCCTCGCGACCACGGCCTACAGCCCGAAAATCTTCTTCAAGATCATCATAGCAACTCCGGCCGTGAAAGTCTACGTGAATACAAACTAAAAATTATTGTTACTCGAAAAGAGGACTGGCCTGTCGACTACACTCTAATTCAACAGACTTTATGGCCTATGCCAGTGTCCCCCTACCTACAGAGGATAGATGTTGCCAAACTCATAATAACGGTATTTGTTTGTTATAGAGGGGTGGAGGGGCAAGGTTAGCAATAGTTTTTCAAAATCAATGTTCTATACATTTAAATAACATAGTTTTTCTTTTACGGCAAGCAAACTAGTTTTATAGTAAATATAATAGTCGATACTTTCACTCATGATAGTACAGATCCGCAAGAGCTCAGTGACAAATGGTAACTATTTTTTTTAAGACGGGGTGGCTTAGACGGCTACAACTTACAACTATGTACCTGCTGTGTTGCCATCTTCAGTTTTATATAAGGATTTCTCTCAAGAAAATACTATTAAAATGACAACCCAGTTCCCTATTCCAAACACACATAACTTTTTGGGTTGAATCTGAGTGTATTAAAACAATATACTTAAAAGTCCACCGACTCACAAACTCTCTCAAATTTGACTATAAAAACTACTACTAAAACTACAAATCTAAAATATTAACTACTTTAATTAATGAGCTCCTTTTATGCAATATGGTGGGCTAAATATTAACTAGGCCACTAGTAATTAAATATAATTACCTACATATATTTATTTATTTATAAACAGGTTTATAATGTAATGAAACGTATTCTTATGCCCATAGCGTTTTAAATTTTTAACTTCTTTCTCCATTCTTCTCTATCTTCCTAATCCAATTCTTCCAGACTTATCTACATCATACCTCTTCTTATATCATCCTTACTTACTTACTTACTCACTGGCACTATCGAACCCGTAGATTCATGGCCGCGCGGACATAAGCTCTCCATACATCCCTATCCTGAGCTAATGTTTTCCAATCATTCCCTGTATAATCTACTTCCCTCAAATCATAGTTAATGTTATTCTCCCACCTCATTCTTGGGCTACCAACTGGGCGTTTTCCCTCTGGCTTTCCTACAAGAAGCTTCCATCCAAGTCTTTCATTCCCCATACGTGCAACATGTCCTGCCCAACGCAGTCTACGAGACTTAACTGTTCTTATTATATCTGGCTTCCTATAAAGACCCTGTAGTTCATTGTTATGTAGTCTTCTCCATTCACCTGTCTGTTCATCTCTCTTTGGTCCAAAAATTTTCCTAAGAACTTTATTCTCAAATACTCGTAATCTCCTTTCCTCCCTTAAAGTAAGAGTCCATGTTTCGCACCCATATAATATAACTGGTAGAATAATAGTTTTATATATTTTCAGCTTAACGTTTTTTGAAAGGAGTTGGGACATCAAGAGTCTCTGCAATGCATAATAGCACGCATTTCCAGAATTGAGCCTATGTTTAATTTCTTTGTGCATCTCATTCCTATTTGTGATTATTGTTCCTAGGTATTTGAATTCAGCCACTTCCTCAAAATTTCCCTCATTTGTCATTAGTTGTCTTTTTCCATTGTATAATGTATTTCTACGTGTGCCCATATATTTAGTTTTATTGATATTTATTTCCATTCCTAATTTCTTAGTGTTACTCAATAGTGTGTGCGTATTGTCCTTTAGTATCTCCTCACTATTGACCAACAATACTACATCATCAGCAAAAACTAACAGTTTATTAATACCATTCAGTTGTAAGCCTTCCTCATTCTCTAAAGATTTAATGGCATGCTCTAGTACAAAATTAAATAGTAGAGGAGATAGTGCATCTCCTTGCTTCAACCCATTCTGGATTTCAAAAGTGTCCGAAAACTCTTTGCCTACACGCACCCTATTATTTGTGCCATTTAGACACATTCGTATAAGCCTAACTAACTTTTTAGGAATTCCGAACTCCAGCAGGATACTATATAACTTCTCCCTCTTAATTGAATCATATGCTTTTTTGAAGTCTACATATACAGTACCATTATATTCCCATTTCTTTTCTAAAATCTGTCTTATACTAAAAATCTGATCTGTTGTAGACCTGTTTCTTCTAAATGCACATTGATGATCTCCTAGAATGTCATCAATATAGGGAGTAAGTCTGCTTACTAATATACTTACTCTTACTTACTTACTCACTGGCACTATCGAACCCGTAGGTTCATGGCCGCGCGGTCATAAGCTCTCCATACATCCCTATCCTGAGCCAATACTTTCCAATCATTCCCTGTATATTCCACTTCCCTCAAATCATAGTTAATGTTGTTCTCCCACCTCATTCTTGGTCTACCAACTGGGCGTTTTCCTTCTGGCTTTCCTACAAGAAGTTTCCATGCACGTCTTTCATTCCCCATACGTGCAACATGTCCTGCCCATCGCAGTCTATGAGACTTAATTGTTCTTATTATATCTGGCTTCCTATAAAGACCCTGTAGTTCATTGTTATGTAGTCTTCTCCATTCACCTGTCTGTTCATCTCTCTTTGGTCCAAAAAATTTCCTAAGAACTTTATTCTCAAATACTCGTAATCTCCTTTCCTCCCTTAAAGTAAGAGTCCATGTTTCGCACCCATATAATATAACTGGTAGAATAATAGTTTTATATATTTTCAGCTTAACGTTTTTTGAAAGGAGTTGGGACATCAAGAGTCTCTGCAATGCATAATAGCACGCATTTCCAGAATTGAGCCTATGTTTAATTTCTTTGTGCATCTCATTCCTATTTGTGATTATTGTTCCTAGGTATTTGAATTCAGCCACTTCCTCAAAATTTCCCTCATTTGTCATTAGTTGTCTTTTTCCATTGTATAATGTATTTCTACGTGTGACCATATATTTAGTTTTATTGATATTTATTTCCATTCCTAATTTCTTAGTGTTACTCAATAGTGTGTGCGTATTGTCCTTTAGTATCTCCTCACTATTGGCCAACAATACTACATCATCAGCATAAACTAACAGTTTATTAATACCATTCAGTTGTAAGCCTTCCTCATTCTCTAAAGATTTAATGGCATGCTCTAGTACAAAATTAAATAGTAGAGGAGATAGTGCATCTCCTTGCTTCAACCCATTCTGGATTTCAAAAGTGTCTGAAAACTGTTTGCCTACACGCACCCTACTCTTTGTGCCATTTAGACACATTCGTATAAGTCTAACTAACTTTTTAGGAATTCCGAACTCCAGCAGGATACTATATAACTTCTCCCTCTTAATTGAATCATATGCTTTTTTGAAGTCTACATATAGTTGATGTACAGTACCATTATATTCCCATTTCTTTTCTAAAATCTGTCTTATACTAAAAATCTGATCTGTTGTAGACCTGTTTCTTCTAAATGCACATTGATGATCTCCTAGAATGTCATCAATATAGGGAGTAAGTCTGCTGACTAATATATTTGTTAGAATTTTGTACGAAGTTGAAAGTAATGAGATGCCCCTGTAGTTGTTGCAATCAGTTTTATCTCCTTTCTTATAAATTGGTACGATAATTGATTCCTTCCATTCATCTGGAAGAGCTTCTTTTTCCCAAATCATACTAAGCAACCAGCGTATCTTGTCCATCAATTTTTTCTCCCCCTGATTTTATCAGTTCTGCTGGGATCTCATTTGAACCTGATGCTTTATACATCTTCAATTTTTCAATCGCCATTTCAACCTCTAATGCACTTGGCTCTGCGACTAGCATTTCTGCTGTCTGTAACTTATCCTCCTCAATGTCCTGTTCTGTATGTACATTTAATAGCTGATTAAAGTAACATTTCCATCTATTTAATATACTCCTAGAATCTGCAATCATATCCCCATTTTCATTCCGAATTATATTTGTTTCTAGCCTGAAACCCCTTCTTCTCTATCCTAATTCCCTGATATAATTCTCTAATGTTACTATTTTTTGCATTCATTTCAAGATCATTAATCTTCTCTCTCAAATATTCCCTCTTTTTAACTCTTTAGTAACTTGGTGGTTTCCCTTCTAACACTACCCAATTGCTCTAAATTTACCTCATTTGGCTCGTGTAACCATTTCATTTTTGCTAGCTTTCTTTTCTTTACAATGTCGGCACATTCCTCATCAAAACCATTTCTTGTTTTGCCTCTTTTTTAAACAACCAATGCTTTCTGATGCTGACAATTTAAATAGTATCTCTTATAGCCTCCCATTCTTTATTTATATCAGTTTTTCTTTTCGTTTGCCATATCGTCATCTGAAGATTCCAGTACTTCAAATCTATTAGCTATTTTGATTTGGTATTCTTGCCGCATTTCATCAATTTTTCAATCATTTTTCAAATTCATATTTTACAGAATCATCTTTTAGCGTTCGTTCCTCTCATAAGCGATAGCCGTTGTCTGATTTTCACTCTGACCAGATGATTGATCCGAATTGCAGTCTGTCCCTCTAACTGATCTAACATCAATGATGCTACTGTGCCAGCGTTTATCCACTAATACATGATCTATCTGGTTCCGAGTTTCTCCATCTGGGGACGTCCAGGTGTATTTATGAATATCCTTATGCTGAAATGTTGTGCTCTTAACAATGAGATTCTTTGATGTGGCAAATGTGACTAATCTACCCCTGTTGTCGTTACTATCTTCATAAAGACTGAATTTGCCTATTGTTGGTTTGAATATATCTTCCTTCCCGCCCCACTTTTGCATTAAAATCTCCTAAGACAATTTTCATATGATATCGTGAAAGGGTATCAAATAAGCATTCTAATTCTTCATAGAACTCATCCTTGATCTTGTCATCTTTATCTTCTGTGGGGGCATGTACATTTACCATTAATAACATCATGTCGTTTACCCTTTAGAATTATGTATGATATCCTATCACTAACAAACTTAATATCCTGTATAGCGGATAGGATCCTCCTTCTGACTAAAAAAACCCGTTCCAAATGCAGGTCTTTCTGCACCCCCATAGTATAATGCAAAGCTTCCTGATTCCTGACTACCTTCTCCTGGCCACCTAACTTCCTGTAAAGCGACTATATCCAAGGGCGATTTAATCCAATTCCTGCGTTAATATCTCTAGTGCCCCCGCTATTGTATAAAGTCCTAACATTCCATGTTCCTAGGAACATGTCCCTGTGTTTTGAGCCTTTGGCATGAGTTCCCTGAAGTAGTCCCCGCCCGGAGAACCGAATGGGGGACTATTTGACCTCCGGAAAATTTTACCCCAGATGAACCCATGTCCGCATTTCTTGACGGTTGTATTTTTACGGTGAAAGATCGTCACTCTTTCGCCCAAGGTACTTTTTTCGTCTGGCTTATCACCTTCGACCAGTCCGGCATGGGTAACCCTATCGGCAGCAATGCTACCGCCGGCATAGCTCTCAGGATCATTTAAGCACGCAAGCCACTCCACCACGACAAGGTAAAGATACCATGGAGGGCTGCTTACTAATATATTTGTTTGAATTTTGTACGAAGTTGAAAGTAATGAGATGCCCCTGTAGTTGTTGCAATCAGTTTTATCTCCTTTCTTATAAATTGGTACGATGATTGATTCTTTCCATTCATCTGGAAGAGCTTCTTTTTCCCAAATCATACTAAGCAACCAGCGTATCTTGTCCATCAATTTTTCTCCCCCTGATTTTATCAGTTCTGCTGGGATCTCATCTGAACCTGATGCTTTATACATCTTCAATTCTTATATCATCCATCCATTTAAATCTAGGTCGACCTCCCTTTCCTTTCCCGAGTGTAATTCATTCCAAAGCTTTCCTGGGTAATCTTGTCTCTGGCATTCTATGTATATGACCATACCATTCTAGTTGTGTGTACCCCACAAAATCTAGTATTGCATTTTGGACTTTCATTTGTTGTCTGATGATTGTATTTAATTACCTGTATTCTTTAGAATATTTTAATGTAATGTTGTAAATATAAACTACATCAATAAAATTAATCCTCTTATGTAATTATAAATATGATTTTTTTTATTTGGGAATATTCCACAATACAATGTTTCTCCTTCAACCCAAAGTGATTTGTCGCCAAAGGTTCCTGTCTAAACCATCTTCTTCCCTCAAATCTCTAGCTTCCATACTTCTCTTCACTTCATCCATCCATCGTTCTCTAGGCCTGCCTCTTCCACTTCTTCCATTAGCTTTCCAATTAAGGATCTTCTTTGGCATTATCTCTTCTTCCATTCTTATGAGGTGCCCATACCATTTCAAACGTTTTTCTTCTATTTTACTTATTTACTTACTTACTCATTGGCACTATCGTACCCGAAGGTTCATTTTCCTAATATTTGTTTTTTCAACTTGCATAATTTCCCTTATTGTGCTGGTTTCTCACCTTCTTGAAATTCTTGTCGATAAACATAAATACATTAATTAAATATAAACAACTATATCATATAGAATATTAGAATGTAAGATACATTAAAATGTTGCATATCTCTCCTCATAACCAATCTTTTAAGTAAGAAGAGTGGTTATGTGGAGAGGTATGAAATATTTTAATTTATCTTAAATTAAACCTCATAGTGATTCATTCCTATAAAACTTCAATATTATAATGTAATTGTAAGTATTGACTACATTATTATATAGGCCCTATACGAGTAATTAGCATCTTACCCAAGTATAATGTAACCTTAATATATAAAAATTTCGTGTCACGTTGTTTGTCCGCGATGGAATCCTAAACTACTGAACCGATTTTAATAAAATTTTGCCACTTTGTGCAGTTTGATCCAACTTGAGACTTAGGGTAGTTTATAACTAAATTTATAGTCGCATTATTTTTTATTGCAAATTATTTGTTTATTATTTAACAAAGAGTTATAATTATATGTGAGTTGCATACGATTCTAACAGATGGCGGTGTAATTATCTGTGAGTTCCATACGATTTTAACAGATGGCGGTGTAAGGTAATTTGGTAAGATAATTGGTTTATTATTTAACAAAGAGAGATCCAGATGGCTGTGCTTTTTGTTACAACCGCAAATTTCAATTGAATTACAAATATTGATTATTTCATAATTTAAGTGTGTTCAGTGTTTATTTTATTTTCATCATTATTAATTTCGTGTGTAAGTATTAGTTTTAAGTAATGTGGCTGAAAGACAGCAACTTACATTAAAATGTTAACATATACCTTAGCCACAGCAACGCGTGGCCGGGACTTTTAGTTTAATTATAAATTAATATGTGCTTTATAACCAAAATAAGTATCGTTATATGCATGTATTACTCCAAATAATTGCGCTTACAGTATAAACAAATTTTAAATATCCCTCCTGATCACACCCTACAATAATATAATTTACAGTTTCACTTTCCAGAATATGGAATTCTCTTCCGCCCTATATTAGAGACTTTCAAACCATAATATCGTCAAAAACAAACCGAATAATTATTTTTTTATAAAAAACTAACTCATTCACTTCACTAATAATCATGTCTCACTTTTGGCAATGAGAGACCAATTTATTTCATTTTATAAAACTAATATTAAGGTTGTCCTATATTTTAATTTTATGTTTTATATACTTTATGACTGATTAGTTTATTAATTTCATGTTTTTCCTTGTATTATTTTAAATATAGATTATACAGGGACTGTTTGCCCAATCTTTTAATTTATCTTGTTTCTGTACGTTTTATTATTACAATATTAATAGATTCCGGGCTATGAGGCCTTGGTCTATAACACTGGGTTTTTTTTTTCAGACGTTTTTTCCTCAACTGCGGAGGGCATATTCATCTCTAGGCCCAGCCGTCCACCCCTTGGGATACCTCGGTCGTCATGACCATACTCCCAAGTCCTAGTTCTAGTCCTCCCTATGTTCGCGTCCACGTTCAAGTTCTCGGTCCTTAAACCAACACCCCAGGGAGAGAGTGTTGGAGTTCGCAGTTCTGGGAATTGCTGAGCTACATAGTACATCAGGTCACTCAATCCTGACGACCCCACAGTTGGTCCACGGGCTCCATGAGCCTAGCCGGGAGGACTGCTGTCGCAGATCCACCGACCATTCCCCTGTTCTGCCTCCAGGGACGTGTCCTGCAGCCGTTGTGAGACCGGCTAGGGCTACAAGCCCAACAGTGTGAGACTTTTAGTACATCTAGGTGCTCATCTCCTGGCGACCCCACAGTTTGTCGACGGGCCCGTAGGCCATGCCAGGAACCAGTACAGTAGCTCCCCGCTGGACTGGTCCGAGCCGAGCCCTGGTGTGCCCCCAGGGACGCCTTCTGCAGCTGTTGTGGGCCAGCACGGAGCTCGCAAGCTCCAACAGATGAGCAAATAGTACGACAAGGCGCTCAACTCTTGCCTACCCCACTAATGGTTCACGAGTCCCTTGGACTTAACCAGGAGGACTGTCTAGCAGATCCACCGATCTTTCCCCCAGTGCAGCAGCTGGGGACGTGTTTGGTTGCTGAAGTGGGTCCAGCCTGAGCTATAGTACGTCAGGTCGCTCAACTCCTGACGACCTCACAGATTGTCCTTGGGTCACTCGGTTCCAGAGTCGGCGCTAAGTCCCAGACCCAAAAGACCGCGCTTCCTCCTTTCCCGAGCTTATCGACCTGGTGGTAATTCCCAGCATTACGCCCGGTATTGTCCCAACCAGCCCGTTCGCAAGACTAAGCCTAGTCGTGCCGCTGCTGTGAGTCAGCCCACTGAGCAATGTAGGCATCCAGGGAGCTCATCGCCCATGGTGCCCCCACAAAGGTCCTCGGGATTAACCAAGAGACGGGAGCTGCTGATCTCCCCAATCTCCCACCGCCTCGCCACGACGGCCGCTTCTCCCGTTGTGGGCCGGGACATTTGAGCTTTAGTACAACAGGGCGCTCGTCTCCTGTTGACCCCACTTATGGTCCGCGAGTCCATCGGACTTCAGCTCCATATGTGTCAGTACATCTTACTATTGAATTATATATCGTCTTCACTTCCTGGATTAGGTATTAGTTGCATGTTCCGTCTTCACTAATACATCCAAGACCATCTCTTCCGAGGACGTCCGATATCTCTTCTTTCTCTTGGAAAATAATGTAAGATTTTATTTGGTAATCTACTTTCATTCGTTCTTTGTACATGTTCTTTGCACTGACCCTTGTTGTTAAATATCTTTAGTTCTTCACGGATATCCTCGTTTCTTATCTGGTACATTCTAGTGCATCCTTTTACTCTTATTAAGAATTTCATCTCTGCTGCTTGGATTTTACTTTCTTGTTTGGTAGTGATAATCCAAGATTCGCTTCCATACAAAACGACAGAGACCGCCATTGTTTTATAAAATTGTAATTTTGTTTGTTTATGGGCTTTATTTTTCAATGTTCTATTTATTGTGCCACAAATAGCTTGAAACTAATGAGTTGAGTTATATATTTGTAACTTATTTTTTCTGGTTATATGTCTGTTCCATAAGACTCCATTTATCATTGCTGTTATTGCTCTAATTTTATTTATTCTGTTTTTAATAATAAAAAATAGTAATAATAAATACGATATATGTGATACAAATTTCAATCTATTGAGTTTTTAGAAACAATAGTGAACTATTGTTAATGATAATAACTATTAATTGTATGAACTCTTAAAAAAATAACCCTTTCGAATCCAGTGTATTGACAATATTCATAAATAAATAAATAAATATATATATATATATTATTGATAAATAGTTTATTATATAAGGCCCATGATGACGTGTGGGATGTGTAATATACTTATAAAGTAAAAGATTTTACTGACTCAATGGAATGCTCAATTTTATTATTTCAACATGTTTTCATTACGTTGGAAGATCATTTGGATTTAATTCAATGGGAGATGACTCTGTTGGAATGAGCCCCATGATGTTAGAGTTTGCAAGTATTCCAGAATTCTTCTGAAATATAAATTTTGCACGAAGAAGATATTAAAAGAAAAAATAACAAAGCATTTGAATGCCTTCTTTTACACCCAACAAAAAATAAATAAACTTCATACAAAATGTATAACAAGCACTTATCTACTTGGAAGAGGAATCGCATTTCATGAGAGTACATTGTAAAAGGATCAAAGTACTCTTCACAGATGCCAGAGCTCTTGACCCGAATAGAGAA
The DNA here is from genome assembly GCA_030220185.1 of Diploptera punctata. Classification (NCBI taxonomy): domain Eukaryota; kingdom Metazoa; phylum Arthropoda; class Insecta; order Blattodea; family Blaberidae; genus Diploptera; species Diploptera punctata. The sequence continues at coordinate 64,654 of JASPKZ010009369.1, read as the reverse complement.
ACATTGCCAAGCATGTTACGCAATGTTTGAGAATTATATAGACTCTTACTTTAAGGGAGGAGAAAATATTACGTGTATTTGTGAATAAAGTTATTAGGAAAATTTTTGGACCAAAAAGAGATGAAAAAGTGAATGGAGAAGACTACAAAACTGTGAGCTATATAACCTTTATAGAAAACTAGGTCTAGACTGAGATGAGCAGGATATATGGCACGAATAGGGAATGAAAGAGGCGCAAATAAACTTCTTATAGGGAAACAGGTGCACCGCTGTGGTCTCGAGGTAGCGTGCTGCCTTGTCACGCAGCGGACCCAGGTTCGATCCCTGGTCGGGGCAGTTTTTCTGGGTGAGGTTTCTATCGGGGTTTTTCCTCAAATGTAAGACAAATGTCAGGAAAACTTTAAGGCCCAATCATTTGGCCATCATCATCATCCTTACCGGTGTGGAAAGCAACGGGAAACTACCACACCTACAATTCCCTAGTAATCCTGCAAGCATAGCATGAAAATGCTATGATTGCAGTGAAGGACTTGCCTTCGGGCAGAATTAGTATGGATGGATAGGGAAACAAGAAGGAAAACGTGCAAGGTAGGCCAAATTGAGGTGGAAGAATAATATTAACCATAATTTAAAAAATTAAGATAAACCAACGAATTAAATTAATAAAATTATTAAACTCTATAGAGTCTTCTCGTCCCATAGCATTATCTAAGCTTTTTCACTTAGCAATTAAATTCAATTTTATTAAAATAAGACAGTATTTATTTCGTCCCACCTTTCATTCCACCGTGATTTGAGGAAGGTAAATTATACAGAGTATATTTGTAAAACATCTTAGGATAGGGATGTGTGGAGAGCATATGTCCGCGCGACGCAGTGAACGTCGGGCTCGATAGTGCCCGTCAGTTAGTTGTGAATTCTGTGTTTTAGATATAATTGACCAGAGCAAGACTTGACCAGCCTCATGGGCTAGTGGTCAGCGTTACTGACTACCGTTCATGAGGTCCCGGGTTCGATCGGTCAAACCATAGGGTTTTTTTTCTTAAAGGGATTCATTCCTGTGGTTGCCCATGGTCTGGAATTTGGGTTAAGTTTAAGTTAAGAACTCTCCTGGCGCTTCATTATCATTTATCATCGGGGTAACGTAACTCCGCCTTCTAGGCATCCCAACTTCAGAAGTGGGTTACAATTATGCCAATGCCAGGAGAGAAACCAGAAATGTCGAAATTACAACCTGGGACATTTAATAAAATAAAAGATTTTCTAGAATTCGCAAGTTATGTGATTTATTGTGTAAGGGAAGTGAATGCGTGTTGATAGAGCTGAATATATTTATCGAGACTAAGCAGATATGAAGACTACTTTTATGGATTAAACCTCGCAATATCAAGTTCTGAATATTCACTGTATTGTAACTTTCTACCCTAAGTCGCGTCGAAAAGATTTATGCATTCTGATTTTTTGTCGGCAGGCATGAGAATACATTCTTGGTGTATCATTAATGGGGGTGATTGTACGCATGCCTTGTAAATTTTTGTCATAAGTAATGCCACGAATGATTTACAACGTATCTAGAGAATTTGGAAATCAAGAGTGACATTTGTTAGGACTATTTAACGAATAAAATTAAACCGTTTACTCACAAATCATTATTTAAATATCCATCTATAGTAATTCTGCCGGAGGGCAGGTCTTTCACTGCAATCATAGCATTTTCATGCTATGCTTTGCAGCTTTACTAGGGAATTATAGGTGTGGTAGCTTCCCTTTGCTTTCCACACCGGTGAAGGATGATAAAGATGATATAAGGATGATGATGATGATGATGGCCGGATTTCAGGGACCGTTGGGTCCTAACTTCGTAACATTTGTCTTACAGATGAAAAACCCCGAAAAAACCTCACCCAGAAGCCTGTCCGGACCGGAAATCGAACGCGGGCCCGCTGCGTGAAAAGGCAGCACGCTACCTCGAGACCACAGCGGTGGACCATTTAAATGCAGTTATTTTAAAATACTTATATATTTAATGTAAAAGGAGATGTTTGAAAACAAATGAGAAACGTTTGTTATGCTTCGTTTGTTCATCACTGCAACCAGATCATATTATTTATTGCCAAAGGATCGCAATATTGTAAGAATGCACCCTAGTGGAGAAAAAATGAAACACATCAAACTGTTTATAACCAACATTATATGTTATTAATTAATTTCTGATGTCCTATGATGTAAATTATATTTTTCTCGAACATAAATACCTGGCAAATAATACATTCTTGCACTATATACACAATCTGGTAGCCTTATTTCTCAGAGAGTCAGTCACTGCAAAATAATGCTCTGACATATTCATAATGTTTAAAAAGGAAGACCTCGATTTTGATATGATAAAATTAAACTGATAAAATCGAGGTGAAAAAGAATGTGATTGGTTGTAAATCAAAATAGATTGAAATGTGATTGGTCATTGACTCCCATTTGGGGAATGAGTTAAATAGTCATAACAAAATATAGAGCAGATAAAATACAGGTATTGAATGAATCCCAAGTGGTATTTAAGAGTTACGAGATGATTCATGTATTTAGAGCATTTTTTTATTGTGACAGATAGTACTTCCTTCCCAATGTTCTTGTTAACAGCTTGCATTGTCTAATTTAACATTTGATTAAGATTTATTTTGCTTTAAACACATCGTCGAAAGCATCTATAAATCTTACAAAATATTTGATGTGTAGTTGATATGAACTAGGCCTACTTTTTATATGAAAGAATGTTTAAGAGAGGAGAAAACTAAGAGTATTTGAGAACAAATTTATTAGGAAAAATGTTGGCTAAAGAGAGATAAACAGGGGAATGGAGAATACTTCATAGTGAGCCACACTCTCGTTATGATAAACCAGATTTAATTAAAACAGTTGAGTCTCTTAGACCGCGATGGGCAGTTCATGTGGCACAAATGGGACATGAAACGATGGCATAGAAATTCCTTGTAGGAAAATCAGAGGGAAAGTGCCCAGTAGATAGGCCAAGAATGAGGTGGGAGATTAACATTAACTATAATTTGAGGAAGTATACACGGATTGATTGGAAAGCATTAGCTGAGAATAGGGATGTACGGGCAGCTTATATCCGGGCGGCCATGAATCCACGGGTTCTATAATGCCAGTGAGTTAGTTTATGAAACAATTTTACCAAAATTCACATTGTAATCTCTGGCTGTGTATCAGAAAATGACACTTCATCTCTAATCCAAACCGAAGTCGATAACTGAAGAGCTCCCTCGAAAAGGCGTAACCATTAATTTCTGGGAAGGTAATTTTCCTATAGGAGGAAAAATACTACATTCATTATTGTTTGTAGGTGTTCAAATAAGTTTTGCAGAGGATGAAGATGATATGAGATATATGATATATAAATGAATGGAAGAATATACAAAATGGGGACTTAATATAAATTTACAGAAAACAGAATATATGTGTTTGGGAAAGGATGTGGATTATTGTGATACGGCTTAACTTGATAAATCACGGGTTTAACCGGATTAATATTACATCGTTTATTTAAATAATTGACATATTGAATCTTAAATCACTCTGTAGCTTCTACTGGACAAACAAATTGTAGCAACTCATTTAGAAAGATTTAGAAATATGTTTATATAATATCGAAAGTTTTTCCAGAAATAATATGTTTATCTTGCGACAAGTTAGGAAATTTTCAAAACAACTCAAGACAATATGCTAGAAGAATACTAACTATAAAGAAAATTAACCAGGGAGGGCTAGTGGCAGTGAGGTCCCGGGCTGCGCCCCGGCGACACGTCAGCGTCCTGCAGGGCAGTTTACGTAAGTAGAGTTTTCTTTCTCTCTCAGGAATGTTCAATTACGAATTTATTTGATTATAACAAAACTTAAGCTCTGAAGATTAATACTTTAAGGATGATAGTCCTTAATCTACGGGTAATCTCTCTTTCTTGAACTAAAATTATTAGTAAATGTTGCATCTAAATTCAACATTAACATTGACAGATTCTATCTTATACATTTTGAGATTTATTTAATACTATGTTAAAATAAGTCCAGTAATGGTTGACATGTTCTCATACAAATTCGTATTTCGTCTTGCTAACATTTTATTGCTAGTTTTATTAAACTGTTTGTAACCCGTATCATTAACGTTCCTTTATGTAGAGTATAGTAACCTGAATTCTTACTAGGAGTCCTGACTTCACCTCATGAATTCCTATATACGCATATCCCTCGATCCGCTACCTATCAAGACATACTATCAAGATACCGATTTATTAAGAACGCCCTTCGGAGAGTCCCTATAAATACAACATGGGTGATCTCATACTCGAAAGTGGGAAAATAAAAAAAAAAGGGAAATTTTAAAAATATCTTGGGTCAATAATTACATGTTGTCTTTCGACATTCCTGATGTTCTCTCCTGGCATGCCGTACTTGTAACCCGCTTCTGAGGTTGGGGCGCCTGGAAGGCGGGGTTACGTTGCCCCGATCATGATGATGATAGTAGTGTGTCAGGAGAGTCCCTAATCCTAAGCTTAATCTAAGAAGATGATGATGATTGCGATGGCCATATGATTTCGGGGACCGTTTGGGCCTTAAAGTTTTCCTGACATTTGTCTTACAGGCGAGGAAAAAAGTCCGATAAAAACCTCAGCCAGAAAAATTGTCCCAACCGGAGATCGAACCCGGGCCCGCTGCGTGACAAGGCAGCACGCTACCTCGAGACCACAGCGGTGGACTTTTTTAATTTATGTTTAGTGATGTATTTGTGCTAAGCTTAATTCTTATTGCTTTTGTTTGTAGGCTATTCTATACAGAAATGTTAAATCTGTACGCCCCTGACTGAACTCGTGACTGGCCATGCTTCCGCGGGGAACACAGTAAGGTCATTTTCACAACCTCGATATGAGTCGGCTGTACCAAAGTCTTGTTATGTAATACATTTTTATCCATAGTCTCGTGTCAGATATAAGTCAAGGCGAGATTATTTCCAAATACGGGATATTTGACCCAGCAGAGAAAATTACATGTAATATGATTGTCAAGGACATGGAAATACAGTAAAGCCTGAGAAACACAGCTTGCCAACATTATTTATGATAAAATAAAATAAGTTAAAATGTACCTACTTAGGTAAGATCCGTTGTCTTCAACTTTTAAAATATGTATTCTTTATGCCTGTAGGCCTTTCAGAACATCCGTTCCATCTTCAGCAGGTCCTTCTTCGCTACAATATCTAATATGATGGTTGATGCTGCTGGTCCTAATGTGATATTGTGACTTTCACCTCAACGGTTTTAACAATGAATTTTATTAGTATTATTTATGATGTAGGCCTAGAGTAACTTGCATAAACTCTGATTTCATTAAAATATTAAGAAAGTGACTGAAATGAATCCGTACAGACTATTGTTTTTATATTAAAATTACAGCTTAATTCCAGTTTGTATACAACCAAATAAAGTGCAAATACGTAGAACCAAATTTTGTATTAACACAATTTATGACTGGACACGGTAAATTTGGACATTACTTGGAACGATTTAAAATAGGTACAGATACCTGTATTTGCAAAAACTCCAGCCAGACTATCTCACATCTGTTATTTGAGTGTCCCGCATTTGATTCCAAAAGACATGAATTTGTTAAAAAATTAGGTTATTGCCATAATAGATTTCAACTGCCTTTGTCAAATATTTTATGTAGGAAGTGTTGCTATAGAAAGCTGTGTGACTTTATCCATCATATTTTTAAGAGACTTTGAGTTAGTTTCTTCTTGGGTTTGTTAATTTATTTATTTATTTGTTCATATTACGTTATTATGTAACGCTAGAAATTAACCATACTCTAAATTACTGTAAATAATTAATTGTATTGTAACTAAAACCCTAACATACCGGATGGTGAAATAGGGTTCATATTATTGGAGATTCAGTAAAACAATAATAATAGGTCTATACAAAGCTATTCACATTTGTTGAATGCAAGGCTTTCACGGCCGGTAATCATAATGCTAAGAGATTCCAGGCTAACTGGTGTTTATTCCAGACGTTTCTTTCTCGATTGCAGCGAATATAAAGTCTTCAGTGGCGAATACTTCCGGTAGTGTTCCTTGATCCGAAGATACCCTCTGCAGTCAAGGGATGAACGTCTGGAAGAAACACCAGTCATGGACCACGGCCACATAGCCCGGAATCTTTTAAAATTATCTATATATAATTGCACTTTCCTAATAATAATAACTTTTTCAGCACGTTTACGGAGTCTAATATTGAGCATATATGCTCAAAACAGGTTTGAAGTAGGTACAGAAAGTTCCGAAAAAGGACTTCTTATTATTATTCATAATGTTTAGGATTTTTATCCTATTTTTCCAAAATCACTCCTCTGAGGAAGACGCATTGGATGTGCATCCACTGTCTATCCATTTCTTGGTTGTGGTCTTCCTCTTGTTCTTCTCCCGTCCATTGGTCTATCTTCTTTAACTCTTTTTGCATCTTTGGTCCGAGCCTTGATCCTTGGGACTGCGAGCAATGTAGTAGTAGTAGTAGTAGTAGTAGTAGTAGTAGGACTTTATTAGACAAAAAGTAAGATATTTACAATATTATTTACAAATATGGGTCGCACGGGCAGTAAGCCGTACGTGCTGTTGACAGTCCGTTACAATAAAGTAATAATTGGTAATAGTATAAAGAAAAAAACAATAACAGTACAATTACATAATAGTACAATAGCATTATACACTAATTAAGTTATGTATAATTATTAAGAATTAATGGTATTGCATTTTGATAACATATATACTATTTATTCATGAATGAGTGTTGTTCTTATTTTCCGCCTTCTATCCAGAAATTTACCCAAGTTTATCCAATTTATGGATTTACCAATAATTCGTAGCATGCCAGTCTTTCCCGATTTGAATTTAGAAATATTTCCGGTAATAACTGACATTTGCGAGCAACGTATAAGATACACCTCGAAGAGGGTTGCTAGCCGTTTTTATGGCAGGTTTATTTATTATTCGAGGTTTCCTCCCTAGGCCGATTGCCTTCACCCAGCTCGAGAGCTCAGCCTGCCCCGTTTTATTTCCGAGTTGTCTCTCCTAGGTGAGTTATTTTGCAGGACTAACGAATCCCATCCGCCCGTTCGTCAATCTACAAGGCAGTAGATGTGTAGTTGCCTCTTCCGCAGGTACACCGTACCGAGGGACTCCACTCCGCTGTATCTGCCGTTGAGGTCTTCGCCATGACCCTGGCAAGCGCCCTCACAAAATACTATCAGCTGGACAGGCCGAACCAAGGTTTTTTTTACAAAGCGTTACTCCTCCCCCTCACCTTTTTTTCAACCTGGCTTGGGACAGGCTATGACGGTTTTCGAAAAAGAACACTTAACAAATATTATAGGAAATTTTTATATTTATACAATTCCGATAAGAAGTTACTTTTATAATAAAATAATTTTAATTATGTTGTAAAACTGTTTTTCTTACTCTCAATACAAAATACGCTGTTATCCCTAAGGTAATTTAGTCTCCTATACAGAATAATTGGATCATTTAATCATAAATTCATGTTTTCAAAAAAAAAAGTTACTTTTATTTTTCCATCATCCCAACGAAATAATTAAAAAACTAATTTTAAGAATCTCCTATAGCTTACATTCTGAAATTAAGTCGCAATATGCGAGATTTTATTAACTGCGGTTCATTATAAATATAATGGTCTCAAAGTATATAAAGTTTTCTTCATTCACGGTCTGGTAGTCTCCCTTCGATTAAAAAATTGCGTTAATCACTTTATTATCAAATAAATGTACTCAACAACTGTCAGTACAATACAAATTATGCACCTTCCAATGTTCTAGAATATACATCACATTATATTGCACTAAGACAGCACAGATCTCACTCTTAGACATAACAGAGCAGACATAACACTTATACTTATATAGGGCGCTCTAAAATTCCCCTTACAAACTTCTAGGACTTGTAGAGTGGACTGTGTTGATAATATCTAGAATTGGAAACCATGTCCGGAAACTTACCGTTTCCGTGCTATAACCGTTTGAAAACAAGCATTGCCTGAACGTACGTCACGTGTCTCAACAAGTAATAGCTTCGAATTTCAACACAAATTTGTAATTAATGCGTGGGCAGGTATTCTGGATGGTCATGTGTTTGGACCGTACATGCTTCCATCTAGGCTAACAAACCCCATCTACTTGATCTTCCTACAACAAGTATTGGGTGTGCTGTTGGATACTGTGCCATTGAACGTCCGTCAAGACATGTGGTTTCAGCATGACGGCGCACCTCCTCACTTTCAACTTAATGTTTGGGAACATCTGGACCGACGATTCGAATAAAGATGGATAGGCCGAGGTGGTCCAATTGCATGGCCTCCACGACCACCGGATTTGACTCCATTGGACTATTTTCTCTGGGGTCGTATGAAGAGTGTAGTTTATGACACTCCTGTAGAGATAGAAGAAGATCTGATGGCACGAGTTGTGGTCGCTGCAGGAGAGATTGCAGATACACGAGTTGTGATAGATCGCGTTTACCAAAACATCATTCGTGGGTATAATGTGTGCAACGAAGTTGCTGGTGGCCACATCGAACCGCACATGTAGTGGAACTGAATGTTAACCATAATTTCAAAAGGACAAAAATAGTTTAAGTTTAACTATAAACAAAAGTGTTTGTGAAAAATGATTCAGTTTCCATCTTGTTTCTTTATACTGTGTCACGCCTCAAAATACATTAATTGTAAAAGTGATCGCGTTAAAAACATGTTTTCAAACGGCTATAGCACGGAAATGGTAAGTTTCCGGACATGGTTTCTAATTCAGAATATTATCAACTTAATTCCCTCTACAAGTCCTAGAAGTTAGTAACGGGAATTTTAGAGCTCGCTGTATAAATATCAGAAAACAGGTTGTTCGATATAGGCCTAGATACCTAGTAAGACACATAATGAGGATTTTATGCCACCATCCCATCAACATAAATTCAAGTAAAAAACAGCAAAACACGCAAATTATTGTTGCTGCATGTGAATAGGGCCTATTACTTGAGAGAAATATGTTCGTCTTTTTCGATGTGAAAAATTTGCATCCTTCCAATATAAAAATGTATTAGTCATTGCTCAAACAGTATAACCAACATATCACAAAAAACAGCTAACAAACAAGTGAAGTGAACGCTAAACTAATACATCTCACATTAAGTTGTTGCCAAAACTAACAATAACTTGCCCATCTAACACAACTTGCCCATTTTCTCGCCCTAAATTGCCCACTAATGTAGGTGGACTCTGTAACCCGAATTTCCCTCCATATTGTTTTAGTTTCAAATATAAACCAAATATTTCATCAAATCTAAATCATATAAATATAGGCCCATAATTCGAGATAAAGATGTAATATATATATACATACATCTATAAAACGTCACTGCTATAAGGTAAAAATATTCTCTTTAATTTGCTTACTTGATATAGTCAGCTGCTAGATGGCGGTGAAGACCGAGTTCTCGCGACATCTAGTAATAATGGAGAGTATAATACATATATAAGAAAAATAAGTGTTTGAATTGGATTCGCCTGGTAGTGTAATGGATATCACGCTGAGGTACAGACTCAGAGATCCGGGTTCGAATCCCGTCCAGGCATTTATTTTTCTTATCATTCCATATTAAGCTTGCATTGCTCAATGTTAAACATTTAATTATAACATCTATAAAGCGTCACTGCTATAAGGTAAAAATATTCTCTTTAATTTGCTTACTTGATATAGTCAGCTGCTAGATGGCGGTGAAAACCGAGTTCTCGCGACATCTAGTAATAATGGAGAGTATAATACATATATAAGAAAAATAAGTGTTTGAATTGGATTCGCCTGGTAGTGTAATGGATATCACGCTGAGGTACAGACTCAGAGATCCGGGTTCGAATCCCGTCCAGGCATTTATTTTTCTTATCATTCCATACATACATATATATATATATATATATATATATATATATATATATATTATAAATATATTTTTTGACATTTGGCAATGAAGGCAAATATGATATGAAAAGAAAAATGAAAAATGAAATAAAATATATTTATAATATCTATATATAAAAGCGTTACTGCTATAAAGTAAATATTCTCTTTAAAAATTTGCTTAACTGTTACGTTAGCCGCGAGATGGCAGTTGGAACAATTTCAGCTACCTCTTGTGTGAATTGAGAATACTACATGTATAAGAAAATTGTATGCTTGTATTGGAATTCTTGAGTAGCTCAGTTGGTTAGAGCGCTAAAGGTACAGACTTTAGAGACTCGAGTTCGAATCCCGACTCAAGCATTCATTTTTCTTTTCATATCATATATATATATATATATATATATATATATATATATATAAATATATCGAGTTTGGACTTTTAAATACTCAGAAGTTTATTTGCAATCAAATGATCATATTAATGAATCAATTTTATTAATTATATAAAAGTTGATTTCCTTTTTTTATAAGTGACTAAGGCAATCCCTTTTGTTAAATTTCGGTTATTCCAATATAGACGGCGCCAGAAAGTCTAGAAGACGTAGGGTATAATAAAGGTATACTTGAATTACAGGTACCTGAATACAATAGGAACCTATAGATACCAAACTCTTTGTTAATAGAAATTAATCAGAACGTCTATTCAAAAACAGATTAGAATGTCAAGTCAAAATAATGTTTATGAATGACGAGTATGACAAAATGTTTACAATTGGAGTTTCACTATGAAGTTTCAAATTAAAATCTGGACACATATCAGTTAAAAGATAACTACGAATAACACAATAAAATTAATTGAAACTAATGGTTTTTAAATAAGTTGCTAGGCCCTAAATAGAAAAGACCCAAAGGCCTAACTATGAACAGTTGGCAACATTGTCAGTAAGTAGCGAGAGATAGACACGCCTATTATTAGCTGCGTCACAAACATAAACAAAGAAAATTCACACCCTTTATTTATATGTAATATATCTTCACATATGTATAAACCAATGGGAATAAATTGTAACCCCTTCTCCTGTGGCGATCTGAATGATTGAAGGAATACTGAAGTTTTCAATATATAACGGAGACGCGTACAACACACAAGCCTCCCAGATAGCGAAGGGAGAACATCGATTAAGTTTAATTTTAAACTGCGAGAAAATAACGACCGTTACTAGTTCAAATCGAAAATTGTAACTCCTAATCGAGAAGGACGAACTTAGGGCAAGTTCAAATAGCTCTACAAATTACGTTAAGTTCTCTAATAAGTAAAATATTTTGAACAAAACATCGTAATAAATCTACATTTAAGGATACTGAGTCGTATTTTTTATATTACAGTATTAATCAAAATAATTATTCAGTATTCCGTAGATAAGCCAGATCGCTATACACATCGTGTCATCAAGTGTTTTCATTTCATTGAATATATGTATAGTGACTATTATACTAAAATCGAGTGATTTATAAACTACAATTATTGATAAAACTATCCCTTCCAGTACAAAATTCCTTCTTTATTCCCTGTGATAAAGTGATCCTCATCGCTCATCGAACACACCCTGACTAGACCGCGAGCCTAAAATTCCCACATTACGGGAACTACTGTGATAAATCCATCACCATTTACCCACACCCATAATTAATACCTTCTTCAACTCTTGGGATAGAATCCCCTTCTACGTGAGGAAGCACGTTGGCAATTGGCTGTAGCGGGAACATGTGATATTACACTCCTAATCCTCAGATTTTAAAGTTCTAAATAATCTTATTTTAGGTGCTTAAAATAAGTTTGGATTACATGCAAAATATGTTTTAAAAATATTTTTAGGCAGACTCAAGTTTACTAATTACACGCTTTATATTAGCTTGACCTGTATCTATGTAACGGAATCTTTCAACGCGATTTTCACCCACTTAAAATCATTGGATCGACTTGAAACTTTGTATACTTGTAAAGGACCAATGACAATACAATAATTTCATAAATGTATCTAAAATCCTGGCCAGAATCATCAGAAAATCAAAATAATAAAAACCTGTATAATTGGTTGCGGACTTATCAACTTCTTACTCAGTCGTTGTATGAGCTCAGTTGGTAGAATAGTGGACTGTAGTGGTATATAATTTCAGTAATCCATAGGTCGCTGGTTCAAATCCGGTCCGGAGGATTTTTTAGTAGAGTATTACTTTTAGCTCATACTACAATAGTATCGAATTTAAAGGTATTTACTACATTTTTATCTTATTCTGTAAAATATTAAAACTAAAAAATAAAAAAAATAGTTTAAAAAAACTAAAACAACACGCTTTATTAGAAAACCCAAAAATGAAAAATAATTTTAATTTCCAACACGCTTGGGATTAAATTAATGTGGTCAAAAAAAAAAAAAAAAACCAACACATTTAGAATGAAATAGAGTTAAACTAAGAGTTATCTACACAAATAAATAAATAATTTTACCATAAAAAACGTGGGGTGCTCTATATCAATTAATATATTTGATAATAAACAGATATTGGTAAAAGTAAAGTCTCTAAGAAGAAAACGTAAAAACTATAAAAAGCACCCCACGCTTTTGATGGTAAAATTATTTTTTATTGTAGATGACTCTAGTTTTATTCTAGATGTGTTAGAGATAAATTTTTTTGTTGACCACTTTAATTTTATCCCAATGGTGTTGGAAATTAAAATTATTTTTCATTTTTGGGTTTTCTAATAAAGCGTGTTGTTTTAGTTTTTTTAAACTATTATTTACTTTAATATGCATTTATCATAAGTAATGCCACGAGTGATTTCCAATTTATCTAGAGGAATTAGAAATCAAGAGTGGCATTTGTTAGGGCTATTTAACGAATGGAATTAAGCTGTTTACTCATAAACCTTATTTAAACAGTGGCGTGCGGTGGTCAGTGCAGTTACCCCAGCTGTATGACGAAAATATGACTTATAGTATATAAAAACTTACTTTTTTTTTAGATCTGCTAAATCTGGAATTGGCCTACCTTGTTATACCAGGTAATTTTTCTCGTTGAAAGGTCTGCACGAAAATGATATAGTATGTAAATCATAAATTATACAATCATATACATTCATTTTTACTAAATAGACAAATCACGCTTATCAGTAACACTTTAAAAAATATTAATATTTGAACGAACTCAGTGCCGATATTAATTTCAACTGTTGATTTTCACAAATTATATATACGCGTTCGTAATACTTAATTGTTGTTATTCAGATATATATATTATAAATAAAGCTTCTTAAATTAACATATTGCTGTAGCTGACAAAACGTATCGCATAATTTTATTTTTTTTTTGTATTTTGTAAAAGTATAAGTAACATAAATTAAATATTGTCTTCTTCTTCCTTTCAAGTATTAGGCCAAGGCCTGTTACGATCCTATAGAAAATTTTCCCTTATGGGAAATTCTCGTATAAGACTTGAAAGCATAATAATAGTCCTTTCAATTGGTTGCTGGCCAAAAGGAAGGCAAGACCAGTGATGGGGCTGCCATCTTATAGCCTCTGGTCAGGCTTTTCTGGAGAAGAAAAGAAAATAAAGGAAAGAAGAAATGGAAGAATGTAAGTACTCCCTAGCCCTCGGATGCCCTGATAGCGTCGGGGTCGAAAAAACAAGAGTTAACCAAGAGAGGTTAGATAGTAAAGTTAAAAGAGTGCAAAACACAAGTAAGTGGAAGAAATGTTTTGCACAGCTTGGGCACCTTGTGGTCGCCATCCACATATCCCCTAGATGAGGACCCCTGAGGGGAATTAAATATTGTAAATTAAAAAATGTTATTTCTAAAAATTCTGTTATTGTGGAATTGGCGCTTTCCAAATCAGCCAATCACATTTCTTCTTCTAATGAATGTTTCATGAATCGATAAGTCTAAAGGTCATTCGACCTTGTGTATACTTATTCGAGTTGTGACGTTTCTGGGTTCAGCTAGCTTGTGTTGAATAAAAAAAAATTGATGAAATAAGACACAAGCTTCATCTAGCGGATTATCGCTAGACTTAGTAGGCAGATTCGTTTAGTGGGTTATAGCTAATTCATCCTTCCGGGAAATTCTCGAATAAGACTTGAAAGCATAATAATAGCCCATTCAATTGGTTGCTGGCCAAAGGAAGACAAGACCAGTGATGGGGCTGCCATCTTATAGCCTCTGGTCAGGCTTTTCTGGAGAAGAAAAGAAAATAAAGGAAAGTAGAAATGGAAGAAAGGAAAGACTCCCTAGCCTTCGGATGCCCTAATAGCGTCGGGGTCGAAAAAAACGAGTTAACCAAGAGAGGTTGGATAGTAAAGTTAAAAGAGTCTGGTATAAGTAAGTGGAAGAAAGGAAGAAATACCAGATCGGTTAAAGATAAAAGTAAGGAGCAAAACACAAGTAAGCGGAAACAATGTTTTGCTCAGCTTGGGCACCTTGTGGTTGCCATTCACATATTCCCTAGATGGGGACCCCATATTACGTTTATATAACACTTTGGCTAGACCAGTGTTGACCTATGGTAGTGAAGCATGGACACTAAAAAGACAACATGAAAGCAGAATAACGGCTTGTGAAATGAGATTTATGCGCGGAACAGCGGGTTACACCAGATGGGATCGGAAAAGGAACACCGATATCTTAAAAGAATTGAAGACTACGTCAATTTTGAAATATATTAAACAGTATCAACTGAATTGGAAACACCATCTTGAAAGAATGAGCTCAAATCGGATCCCCAAAGCTGTTTATAATTATATACCAAGAGGCCGAAGATCTCTGGGCCGTCCTATGAAACGCTGGAGGGAAAATTTTCTATAGGATCGTAACAGGCTTTGGCGTAATACTTGGAAGGAAGAAGAAGAAGAAGAAGCTAATTCATCTGCAGCGAAATATGTGGGATAACATAAGAGGAAACACTCTATGTGTTCCTCTATGGTCTACCATCAACTCAAAAACAATATATATGGGCTGAAGAAGGCATAAAAGCTCCTAAAGCAGCCGGAAGAGACGGGCCACGGGTTCTGCTCGTTGATTCCTGCTGACTACCGAGTGTGCACTCCGATCAAACTGAGCGTGCGCTCTGCGAGCCGGGGGACAATGGGTATGGGTACATAAAGGATCTTGTCTTGTCCTCTATGGAGATAATGTAAGGCTCCGTCAAACCGAATGCGATAGTCTGCTGGCGCGGCGGGAATTTTGAATTTTGATGTTCACGTGTAATTGATTGGAATGAAATTTGGCAAATATTTTATTTTAATAAAAAATTATTAATATATATTAATTACCCCAGCAGTGCTGGGGTAGCTGGGGTTGAATGCACACCACTGGTAAAGAGAGAGAGAGAGAGAGAGAGAGAGAGAGAGAGAGAGAGAGGGAGAGAGAGAAAGTATTTATATTTTTTTTTTCAAAAGCTGAAATTAAAAATACTACTTAAATTATATTGGCAAGTTAATCATGTATGACCACAGGTTGTGAAGAAAGAATCTTTGAATTCCCCAATCAAACCTTTCTAATCAATCAGTTCTCGTTACCACCTCTCCTTTATTATAGCAGACGATTGTGTAGGGTTGGCGTGTCGAGTTCTCTTGAGGGGGAGGAGAGGTCGAGTACGAAGGGATATATTCTTGGGTAAAGAAATGAAATTATGAGAGGGGAAAATTCAGGATTTACGAAGAAATTTATATTATTGATAGTATTATTGATATTGTTTCTCGCATTCAGTTTTTCTTTTGTTATCCCAACTTCTCAAAAAAAAGTTGAACTAAAAATATATAAAACGGTTATTCTTCCACTTGTATGGATCCAAAACATGATATTTTACTATAAGGGATGAGAAAATATTAAAGTATTTGAGAATAAAATTCTTAAGAAGACTTTTGGACCAAAAATGAATGGCGAAGACTACTTAACAATAAACTACATTAAGAAAATATTGGAATGGTGTCGACCTGGACGAAGAAGAAAAGGAAGACCTCCAAACTCGTGGATGCAAGAAATAAGAACTGGAATGACAACAAGAGGACTGGAGGACATGGAGTGGATGGATAGAGACGAGTGAAGAAGAAAAATAAAACTTTAGGCACAGAAAGATATGTAATCATTTAAAATCTGTATATAAATAAAAACTAATAATATCTGTAAAAGAATAAAATATTATCAACATGCTTATCTTCAGCACGTATTACGAATGAATGAACAGCGCATACCAAGAAGAATGTACAATTATAATCCAAAAGGGAGAAGAATGTTGGGAAGACCTATAATGAGATCGGAACAGGCCATTGGGCTTAATCCTTGTTGTTGTTGTTGATGATGATGATATATAAATAAAAATATTTATGGGAAATCAGATGTAATAAAACAGTTAAGTATCGTAGACTTCGATGGGCAGTACTTGTGGCTCGAATGGGGAATGAAAAAGGGACATGAAAACTCATTGTAAGAAAGTCAGAGTGAAAGCGCCCTGTAGATAGGCAAAAAACGAGGTGGGTAATGTAACTTTCACGATTTGAGGAAGGTGGATTATACAGGGAGCGATTGTAAAATATTAGCTGAAGATAGGGATGTGTGCAGAACATATGTTCGCGCGGCCATGAAAAAGTTATCTCGACATTGAAATAAGCATCTGGGTGTATGATGAACAATCTGTTTCAAATTATGCACAGGGATCAAGACACAAAGTTTATATCGATTTAAAGGCACTTCAACCTCAAATCGAACCCAAAAATTACTTAGTAAAAGAAGTTATTCTCTAAGCAAAAATTACTTTAATACCTGAGTGTGGACTACAACATGGCGACCTAGCATAACATCTGGTGTAACACTTGTAAATATTCCTTTATTAAATTACGTGACAACATATTCTAGCCTTTTTCTCACTCTATTAAGATAATACATTAATGATGAAAAATTTAACATAAAAAATAACATATCTATATTTTATTTATTATAAGCACACTGTTACTCTATTGGCGAACATTACTGATAGCTCTGACATCTAGGTTGCAAGAACTCCACTACGTAGTCGCCTCTCCAAACAGCTCCAACCACATTTGCACATATAGCGTTGTTATCACACCTGATGCAACATGCTCTTGCGACGGAGGAGACCAAATCGTTTATCATATGGTTGATCATCTCCTGCTCGAGTGTACAAAATACAACATGGCACTACACTATCATGAGCTTTTCTAAGTCGTAAAAATTCAGTCCCACATTCTGTTGTTTATAGATACATTTTTGTAAAATTTCTATAACTCTGAATATATGGTCTATTGTGGGGGGTCCTGTTGTGAAGCCACTCTGTTCTTCTGTCCCTCTAACATCCTTTTCAATTCATTCTTTTATCAAGTTTCCCAAAATCTGTATGAAAGGATTCGTTACATTTGTTATTAGTTTGTATTTGTTATATAATAATAATAATAATAATAATAATAATAATAATAATAATAATAATATTTCTTTATCTTAGTTTAATCTCCCCCTCTATAAGTACTTTTACTTACCTAACGCAACTCGGGTCTTGCAGGGACATGACCTATCGGGAGATCAAACTCTGAATTACACGCTTACTTTCTTGACCACACAAGGACATTGAAGGCCTCCCGGATGAGTGATGAACTCAATTCCAGGCCCATTTCTGAGATAACTCGGACATTTAAGACTACACGTCATTCAGCTCATTCATACCAAACAAGGCGAATATGATATGGAAGATTATGGTGGCCAGGTATTCGGGTATCATTTGACCCTTAAAGTTTGTCTTACAGGTGAGGAAAAACCCCTAAAAATATTTCATCCATGAAACTTGTCCCGACTGAAATCGAACCCGAGCAAGCTATAGGCCTAATCGAAGCAAAGACTTTTCTTAGAGACCGGTGGAAATAATAATAATAATAATAATAATAATAATAATAATAATAATAATTTCAAGAAGGGATGAGATCAGAAACAGCACAATAAGGGAAATTATGCAAGTAAAAAAAACATATTAGCAAAAATAGAAAAAAACGGTTGAAATGGTATGACACCTCATAAGAATGGATTAAGAGAGAATACCAAAGAAAATCCTTAATTGAAAGCTATTGGAAGAAGTGAAAGAGGCAGGCCTAGAGAACGATGGATGGATGGGTGAGGAGAAGTATGGCAGCTAGAGATTTGAGGGAGGGAGATACTTTAGACAGGAACATCTTTCGACAAATAACTATGGGTTGAAGGAGTGGAACATTCCAAAATAAAAAAAATGATAATAATGATAATAATAATAATAATAATAATAATAATAATACTAATAATAATAATAATAATAATAATAATAATGATGTGCACCGCTGTGGTCTCGAGATAGCGTGCTTCCCTGTCACGCAGCGTTCGATTCCCGGTCGGGACAGGCTCCCAACAAATATCAGCTTAGGGCACAACGGTCCCCGAAAATCATCCGGCCATCATCATCATCCTTATCATTACCATCATCATATTTCACCGGTGCGGAAAGCAACGAGAAGCTACCACACCCATCATTCCCTAGTAAAGCTGCAAAGCATAGCATGCAAATGCTGTGATTGCAGTGAAAGACCTGCCCTCGGACAGAATTATTATGGACGGATGGATGGATATGGTCCTTATAGGAAGTCATATATATAATAAGAAGAGTTAATTCTCGTAGACTGCGATGGGCAGGACATGTAGAACGAATGAGAAATGGAAGTGTTACATGGAAGCTTGCTGTAGGAAAACCAGAGAGAAAATACCCAATTGGTAGACCAAGAATGAGTGGGAGTATAACATGATTTGAAAGATGTATATTATATAGGATTTGATTGGAAAGCATTGGCTCAGTATAGGAATGTGTGGAGAGCTTATGTCCGCGCAGGCCATGAGCCTACGTGTTCGTTAGTGCCAGTTAGTTAACTAATAATAATAATAATAATAATAATAATAATAATAATAATAATAATAATAATGATAGTAATAATAATATTCATATCGGCTAGAGGACCGGTGTTAATTGAGAATTAGCGTCATATGCTCCCCCTGCCCAGGCCAGTAAGATACGATTTAAAATGAACAAGGATATTCATGATAGGATGAGATAGACCATTTCTCAGCATTTCTATTACAAGTAAATCATTGATGATAATAATGTCTGTCTGTTTTTACACGCTTGACCAGTATCTATCTATCTATCTATGTAACGGAATTTTTGAACACGATTTTCACCCACTTAGAAACATAGGATCGACTTGAAACTTTGTATACTTGTAAAGGACCCGTGACAATACAATAATTTCATATTTATTTTCTAAAATCCTGGCCACAATCATCAGAAAATCAGAAAAAGTGTTTTTGTATATATGTAACGGAATCTTTGAACACGATTTTCACCCACATAGAAACATTGGATCGACTTGAAACTTTGTATACTTGTATAGGACCCGTCACAATACAATAATTTCATATTTTGTTTCTAAAATCCTGGCCAGAATCATCAGAAAATCATAAAAATGTAAACTGGTATAATAGGCTGCGGACTTGTCGACTTTTTAATCAATCGTTGTAAGAGCTCAGTTGGTAGAGCGGTGAACTCTAGTGGTATATAATTTCAGTAATCCATAGGTTCCTGGTTCAAATCGGGCTGGAAGGATTTTTTTAGAAGAGTATTTTACTTTTAGCTCATACTACAATAGTATCGAATTTAAAGATATTTATATTTTTATCTTATTTTGTAAAATATTAAAACTAAAAAATAAATAATAGTTTTAAAAAACTAAAACAACACGCTTTATTAGAAAACCGAACTAAAAACATGAAAAATAATTTTAATTCCCAATACGCTTGGGATAAAATTAAAGTGGTCAACGAAAAAGTCATCTCCAACACATATAGAATAAAACCAGAGTTATCAACAAAAAGAAAATAATGTTACCATCAAAAGCGTGGGGTGCTTTTTATGATTTTTACATTTTCTTCTTAAAGACTTTACTTTTACCAATATCTGTTTATTATCAAATATATTAATTGATATAGAGCACCCCACGCTTTTGATGGTAAAATTATTTTCATTTTGTTGATAACTCTAGTTTTATTCTATATGTGTTGGAGATGATTTTTATGTTGACCACTTTATTTTTATCCCAAGCGTTTTGGAAATTAAAATTATTTTTCATGTTTTTAGTTCGGTTTTCTAATAAAGCGTGTTGTTTTAGTTTTTTAAAACTATTATTTATTATTTTCACTTTAAATAATGAATATTCTATCAGATATGAAAATCGTTGTTTGAAGACCAGACATAATTTAAATGCATAAACACGTTTAATTGTCTAAAGAATGGACATTGCTATGTGTTAGCATTATACAGGACTATTCAGAAAGAAGGAACATACTTCAAACATTTATTTCTTCCGAACTACAAAACATATAAACACAATTCCAACGTTCCTGGAAAGAGAAAAGTTCAAATTCCACTATTTTATGCATTCAATATGAGCACCATGTGTTACACGACAAATATCAAAACGGTGGCTCATTTCTTGTCAGACACGTATCAGCTATTCTTTAGTTATCGAATTCAGACCTTCAGCAATTCGATGTCGCAGATTTTCAAGAGTGTCAGGCATAGGGGGGATAAAACCACGGTCTTTTACGTAACCCCACAGATAAAAATCGCACGGGGTTAGGTTGGGTGACCTGGGGGGCCACCGGTAATGAAGTTGATCTTCTGGTCCTCTCTTCCAATCCAATGTCCTGTTGTGTCGCCATTTTAATAGAAACAATCAACATGACAAACAACAGCGCCAATGCGGCCGTGATCAGAACTTCAAACTTCACTCTCTCCAGGAATGTTGGAATTGTGTTTCTATTTTTTTTTACTTTGGAAAAAATAAATGTTTGAAGTGTGTTACTTCTTTTTGAATAGCCCTATATATATATATATATAAAGTTCACCGCTACGGTCTCGAGGTAGCGTGATGTCTTGTCACGCAGCGGGCCCTGGTTCGATCCCCGGTCGGGGCAGTTTTTCTGGGAGAGGTTTTTGTCGGGGTTTTTCCTCACCTGTAAGACAAATGTCAGGACAACTTTAAGGCCCAAACGGTCCCCGAAATCATATGGCCATCATCATCATCCTTATCATTATCATAAGTAATGCCACGAGTGATTTCCAAATTATCGATAAATTCACGACTCACGAAGTGAGGAGTGAATTTATCTAGAGAATTTGGAAATCAAGAGTGGCATTTGTTAGGACTATTTAACGAATAAAATTAAGCTGTTTACTCACAAATCATTATTTAACTATAGTTATTTTAAAATATTTATATATTTAATGTAAACGGCGATGTTTGAAAACAAATGAGAAACGATAGGTACGCTTCTACTGCTTCTTTTGTTTACACTGCAACCAGATCATACTATTTATTGCCAAAGGAACGCAATATTGTAAGAATGCTCTCTAGTGGAGAAAAAATGAAGCACATCAATCTGTATATTAATTCATTTTTGATGTCGTATGATGTAAATATGACAATTATATTTTTCTCGATTATTACCTGGGAAAAAATACATTTAAGAAAGTGCAAACAGTGGTTTCTTTTTTTGGTGGTATAATCAATTGCTACAAATGTTGACATGTAAGCACTATTATATACAATCTGGTAGCCGTATTTGTTATAGGCTCAGTCACTGCAAAATAACGGTCGGACCTGTTCAGAATATTAAAAAGGAGGAGCTTTGTTTAATATATGATAATCCTAACACTGATAAATATTTCGTGAAACACGACTCTGATTGGTTGTAAAACAGAAATCATTGAAACGTGATTGGTCATTGACTCCCATTTGGGGCATGAGTTAAATAGTCATCATAATTATCTTCCTTCACTGATGTGGAAAGCAACGGGAAGCTACCACACCTACAATTCCCTAGTAAAGCTGCAAGCATAGCATGAAAATGCTATGATTGCAGTGATGGACCTGCCTTCGGGCAGAATTACTATGGTTGGATATATATATATGTGTGTGTGTGTGTGTGTGTGTCCACCGCCTGTGGTCTCGAGGTAGCGTGATGCCTTGTCACGCAGCGGACCCGGGTTCGATCCCCGGTCGGGGCAGTTTTTCTGGGTGAGGTTTTTATCGGGGTTTTTCCTCACCTGTAAGACAAATATCAGGAAAGCTTTATGGCCCGAATGGTTCCCGAAATCATATGGTCATCATCATCAGGAAAGTAACAGGAAGCTACCACACCTACAGTTCCCTAGTAAAGCAGCAAGCATAGCATGAAAATTCTATGATTGCAGTGAAGCACATGCCTTCGGGCAGAATTACTATGGATGTATATATATATATATATATATATACAAGCATGAAAATGCTATGATTGCAATGAAGGACCTGCCTTCGGGCAGAATTACTATGGATATATATATATATATATATATATATATATATATACAAGCATGAAAATGCTATGATTGCAGTGAAGGACCTGCCTTCGGGCAGAATTACTATGGATGGATATATATACAGTGCGATAAGTATAGCATGGGGCAACAGACAAGCCTGCATGTGTAAGCCTTCGTCATCGCACAGCACGGACCCCGCGTTTGCTGGTCTACCGTCCAATGCTATACTGATCGCACTGTGTGTATATATAGGCCTATATATATATATATATATATAAAGACTTGTTATAGCATGGTTGCATCGCTCTCGTCTACCGGTAACAGCGCTGGCGTCCTGCCCGCTTGCCGCATAGTGCTATAGAGAATGTCATAGATCGCTTTGTATAATACATCGCTATATCGATTTCTATTATCCATGTTACACAATAAAAAATATGGATATTTATTATGTATTTCTGGATCCATAAGTTTGTTTTTAAGTTCCAAGAGATCCGTGAGTTAAACATTTGGGAACTATTGTTACTAGTAAAGGGGTTTATAATAACCTGATGGTGTAGGGAATTATCTGAGCCTACATCTTTCCTGAAATTTGTATTAAAGGCGAGAGAAAGGAACGTTGGCCAGAAAATTGTCCCGACCGGGGGACGAACTCTGGGCCGCTGCGTCCGAGGCAACTGTATTACCCCTATTCACAGCAGTGGAATTAAATGCTTAATAATTAATTATATTCAGGTAATTTGATTTAAGTCACCTCTCTCTTTTTCTCAGCAATAGCTAGAGCATACTTCACCAATGCATTACAATATCTATTGTAGGAATATGCAGAATGTATAGATTTTAGTTGCGAATAATATTTAGGGATTAACTTATAGCACAAATATCGAAAAAAAATGTTTATAAATTACTCAGGTTTCCCCAGGAAAAAAATGTTTTATTCTAGTCTAATGTTTTTGGAAAGGGGAATAGACTTTTCATTCCATTATTAATAACACAACTGTACTGGTTTAGTTTATACTGCATTTATGAATTAGTCAATATGTACCAAAAATAATTTGCAAATCCATAAATTAATAAGATAATTGGACGAACAGACAATTTCCTTCCAGAGAAGGAAAAGTGTTATTGGCTGCACATCGTTGTAAACTTCATCAATAGTTTTCGGTAGAAGTCTCCGTGACTACTTTTCGTAATATAAAAAATCTAATAATGTAGGACATAGTAGCGAACGATTACAGTAGATGTCGAAATTCAAGAAAAATATGTTGCTATCATGAATTTAGACGTATAAAATAATATAATAGATAATATCAATCTACGTAATTTACAACCTGTGCGTACATATTTTGTAACCTGTAATCCGTCCTAGCATGCTTAGTTCATAATTTCCGTAACAATAGCCGAACTTTTGGATATTTTTTTCGTTTTAATCTTATAATGCGGTCTTTAAAAGAAAGACCGCAAATCTCAATTAACATTATCTGTCATGCTTCGTAATGTAACATGGTAAACAAGAAACGATTTTGTTATTGTGTTAGTTGTTACTCTTTGTTAACTCGATACAACTAAATTGTTTGTACACGTAACACAAAATATTATAGGCACTAACTAAATAACTCACTGGCACCCTATCGAACCCATAGGTTCATGGCCGCACGGACAGAAGCTCTCCATACATCCTGAGCCAATGCTTTCCAATCAAATCCTATATAATCTACTTCCCTCAAATCATAGTTAATGTTATTCTGCCACCTCATTATTGGTCTACAAACTGGTCGTTTTCCCTCGGTTTTCCTACAGGAAGCTTCCATGCACGGCTTTCATTCCCCATTCATGCCACATGTCCTGCCCATCGCATTCTACGAGATTTAACTGTTCTTATTATATCTGGCTTCCTATAAAGACCATGTAGTTCACTGTTATGTAGTCTTCTCCATTCACCTGTCTGTCCATCTCTCTGTGGTCCAAAAATTTTCCTAAGAACTTTATTCTCAAATACTCGTAATCTCCTTTCTTTCCCTTAAAGTAAGAGTCCATGTTTCGCATCCATATAATAGGCCTATAACTGGTAGAATAACTGTTATATATATATAGTTTGTTTTTGTAAAGGATTTGGGACGTCAAGAGTCTCTGTAATGCATAATAGCACGTATTTCCAGAATTGAGCTTAGGCACTAGATAAATTAAAAGGATATTAATATGATTCGAGTTAGGTTATTTCATACCAAGCCCAATAGAAGCATTGTCATATTGCCAGAAATAAACCTATTTTACTCTCTTTCTCTTACCTGAGAATATAAACATTAACAACAAATACCTTTATAACCAGAGACAGTGCCTGATTTGTTATTGTTTTATCAGGTGCGTTCTTTCTTAAAGCTTCAGAATTTCTCTTATTTTTATTATTTTCCTTGCTTTTCTTGCTCAACTCAGGTGAATGGATATCATTGTTCTGATTTATATAGACTACATTTATTTTAACTTGTTGTAACTTTGGGGGAAAATGCGATTGTAAAAAGGTTAAAAACATTATACTGTAGACATATTAATAATAATAATAAGAAGAAGGAGGAGGACAAGATGAAGAAGAAGAAGGGCAAGAAAGTCGAAAGTAATGTGTTTTACTGCGTATTT
Source organism: Diploptera punctata (assembly GCA_030220185.1). Lineage (NCBI taxonomy): Eukaryota > Metazoa > Arthropoda > Insecta > Blattodea > Blaberidae > Diploptera > Diploptera punctata. The sequence goes on along the minus strand of JASPKZ010009369.1, from coordinate 39,557 downwards.
CAGAACACGTCCAATAAATTGGGACATTACCAACTGAATAATAGTTTCATTACGGTTTACATTTTCGTATGATGTAGAATAGACATTTTCTTTTGCCGTTTCATCAGTACTAAATCCTGTTCGATTGTGTTTGACAGTGTGATTCAACCAATCTTCAGAAACTTATTTTTTGAATTAGTACAGAATTTTAAACTGCTTTGCTTCAAGAAGTAAGCCGTTTCATTAATTGATAATGTAAGTACAGGTATTCTTATTTATTTGTAAACAAATTTTCAACATTATGCCGTTCGTATCGAAGCTTGCGAATATAAACACAAGAACGTTTAAAATTTTTCAAATTTTCTTGCGTAGCTATTGTATTACAAAGGCTGCAATTTACATTTTTTGTTCGAATATCCTTGCATGTTAGAATACTCTAAATATTTATTATTAAGGTGATTATATACAAGGTAAGCTAGTAGTATAATCTAGGATTAAGAATTAATCTACTTTTCTAAAAGTTTGGTGCTCGAATATCCAGTTCCTCAAATTTAGATTAAGATCACATAATGGTGGTCTAATAAAATAAATTAAAATGTATGAAAAATAATTGATTTAGAATCAATGTAATCTCGTGGCTACATTATTTTTTTTCAGGGAGCATATCAGAGGGTTCTATAATACAGTAATCTAAATATTTTTAAGGTCAAAGTATTTCTTAATGTGTGAATTTATTAGGAAAGTTTTGAGGAGTTGGAGATATTATAATTAGAAAATAGATATAATATACAATTTTAAAAAATTCGAGGTAAGGTACAATAACAAAGTTTAATGTACGGATTACATTACACCCTCGTGTGTGTTGTGGTATATTAACGTTAGTTTTCATTGTTGTGCTTAAGAGTTATACTTTAAAATTGTAAAATAATTAAACACTCTTAAATTATTTCAGTATATTAAAAATTAAAAATCTATCCATAGGGGTTATTCTTAATATAAAACACACTTACAGGAGGATTTGATCTACATGTATCATATATCTGTAAGTTGTTTTAGGATGAACAAGGATTTAGACTTGGCAGGTCTTGTACAGATGCTATTTTTATACTTAGACAAGTCATAGAAAAGGTATTGAATTTAATGAACTGTATTTGTACGATTTATTGATCTCGAGAAGGCATTTGAGAGGCTGGAACTTTTATATATATAAAGAAAATACAAATAAGAAAAGGGTTCCGCCAAGGATACTCATTGAGTACATTACTATTCAATAATTTAGTAATGAATGATGTAATAAAACATAAAAAATAATGATGAATATAGAATGGGAAATAAGGATATCGACATACTGTGTAATGCGGACGATGCTGGCCTGATGGCGAATACAAATGATTTACAAAGACTATTTAAACTCATGCCCCAAATGGGAGTCAATGACCAATCACGTTTCAATGATTTCTGTTTCACAACCAATCAGAGTCGTGTTTCACGAAATATTTATCAGAGTTATATTTACCATATTAAAGAAAGCTCCCCCCTTTTAATATTCTGAACAGGTCTGACCATTATTTTTGCAGTGACTGACTCTATAAGAAATTCGGCTACCAGATTGTATATATAGTGCATAGATGTCAACACATAGCGCTTGCAGGAGTTAATATAAAAACATATGTAGCAATTTATTATACCACCAAAAAAAAAAAAGAAACCACTGTTTGCACTCTCTTAAATGTATTTTTTCCCAGGTAATAATCCAGAAAAATGTAATTGTCATATTTACATCATACGACATCAGAAATGAATTAATATACAGTTTGATGTGTTTCATTTTTTCTCCACTAGAGAGCATTCTTACAATATTGCGTTCCTTTGGCAATAAATAGTATGATCTGGTTGCAGTGATAAACAAAAGAAGCAGATGAAGCGTACCTATCGTTTCTCATTTGTTTTCAAACATAGCCGTTTACATTAAATATATAAATATTTTAAAATAACTATAGTTAAATAATGATTTGTGAGTAAACAGCTTAATTTTATTCGTTAAATAGTCCTAACAAATGCCACTCTTGATTTCCAAATTCTCTAGATAAATTGGAAAACACTCGCGGCATTACTTATGATAAATGTATGGATTCTGTCTAAAGGTGCCGAAAGTTGAATATGAAAATATCGTTAATAAAAACCAAAACGATGACAATAAGTAAATTTCCTTTAAGATGCAAGTTAGAATTTGAAAAGAAATGTTTGAGCAGTTTATGGTAAACAAATATTGAGTGTTGCATAATAAAGTAACACATCGTGCTAATAAAGCAGCAGTAGTGGCTGGGTATATGAAAATCATATGGAAAAACAAATTACTTAAATAAATATACCAAAACAAGAAAATATAAAGCAATAATGTGCCTAATATTGACCTATGCTTCCGAAACAAGAGCAGATACTGTTAAAACAAAACAAACTTTAGAAACAAATGAAATTAAGGAAAAACTGCACTTAAACTGGCGTGAAATATTTTCAAAGGCCTATAGAACAACAGTGTGCATGCGCTAGAGTTTATAGAGCCAGCGATAACCCACAATCGAACCACATATCGATTATCATCCTAGATTACTATCCGTCGCTATGTAATTTAAATGACCAATATTTGCAATAAATCTCCAAATCTATGCTTAAAAAATATATTAATAATATTAAAATTACCAATGTTTGTTAAAAATGGGTGTACACTTACTTATCACTCCCTTACGCTGATCCAACCAATGATAACCCAAAACAGCGATAGAAAAATCATAGACTAAGTAATATATTCTGTGGAGAAAATAGCAGTTAGCATCACAATATTGTCTAACAGTGTCATAATATTGTGATTTGCATATTTAAATAAATACTTCAAAATTGTCTAATAATGTTATAAAAATTGTTTGAAAAAGTTTAAAATATTAAATAATGTTAGTAAATACAGAAGAAGAGCTATAGTATACAACAATATAACTGAAAAATGAAGCGCTAGTAGAAGTGCAGTTGAGCCGAAATGTTAATATTCTAAGGAATATTATACGTAAATCAAGGAAAGATAAAATTAGAAATGAAGAAATAAAGCAGCTGAATATTCAAGCAATAGGCGAATGGGTGGGAAAAAGAAGATTTGAATGGAATATCCTAATATATCTCGCATGACACCAAATAGAATTGCATGCATAGCAGAGATAAGTTACTGGAGAATGGGAGGACATTTGGAAGACTGAAAAAGAGGTGGAGGGACTCAATTCTGAAAGGATCAGATCATGGACCTAAAACAAGAAGAACATCATATTGGTCTAAAATTCAGTCTTGAAATTTAAATACGCCAAAGTATTATGCTAAAAGTGCTTATAGGCCTAAAATGTGTAATAAATATAAAGGCTGACACACGGAAAATAATCGCATCTATATATACCTACCTGTTCAAGAGTACAAGAAATTGGCTAAGCAAATCTTATGTAGGAGAGTCATGGGTATCGGTACTAAGAATAGCTCTAATCATTTATAAATTCCTGCAAATTGCAGTTCCTATTTAATTTTACTATATTCGATATTGAAAACTTCAACAGAGTGGATTCATTTTAATTTTTGTTTTCCAGGACATCACAGAAGCAGGGTGGACCAAATTTTCATCCTATATTGATAGATTGTGATACCCAGACACTGAGAGATTTGAATGTGCATGAAGAGAGTGATGTATCCCTAAATGTAACCAGGTGAGTTAAATTTATTAGCTGATATAAATATATGCGTAATTTTACATGTAATTAAATAGGATAATATAAAGGCTTCAGTCCACCGCTGTGGTCTCGAGGTAGGGTGCTGTCTTGTCACGCAGTGGGCCCGGGTTCGATCCCCGGTCGGGACATTTTTTCTGGGTGAGGTTTTTATCGGGGTTTTTCCTCACCTGTAAGACAAATGTCAGGAAAACTTTAAGGCCCAAACGGTCCACGAAATCATGTGGCCATCGCATCATCATTCATAGTCATCTTAGATTAAGCTTAGGATTAGGAACTCTCCTGGCGCACCACTATCAACATCATCACCCATCATTTCATCGGGGGAACGTAACCCAGCCTTCCAGGCGCCCCAACCTCAGAAGTGGGTTAAAAGTACGCCAAGCTAGGAGAGAACACCAGGAATGTCGAAAGACAACCTGGGGCATTTGCAAAAATATGTATATGTATATATATAAAGGCTTCATAATGCACACCGACTATTTAGAAAACAAATGTTTTAAGAGAGTTCGTAGTGAGGAGGAATACAAACAACTAGTCATAAAAATTCTCTGATTTTAATTACCTGAAATTATTAAAATATTTTGTGTTAATTAAGGGCACATTCAGTTTACACACACACGCATATATATATATATATATATATATATGTATATATATATATATATATATATATAAATACATACATACAGGGTGTTGCAAAAAACGCCGACAACGGAGGTCTGTCTGTTTGTCCTTTATACGCTACTATACCGTTCATCCGATTGTGATGGTGCTTTTTTGTAAAATGTTCAGGAGTTTCCCGGGAAAGTTTTAGGCTATTTTTTTTTTAATTTGAACAAGTTTTTACAACCTGCGTTTTACCCTGTGGGTATATCGCAGGATATTTAGTTTACACTTTATATGGTTTAACAATTAATGGATTACAATTAATATGGATTATTTCAGTGTCTGGAATATTTCATTTATGTATTTGATTGTTTGTGGCATTTTAATAACTTTTCTTAGCACTATATTTGGGTCCTTGATGTGCGCTGGTCTGTTCTTTTCTTGTAGCTTGCAATGAAGTAAAAGATACATAGCTGTTTGGTCGTCTTCTGAGCATGGGCACTTCGGTGAGGCTGCTTTTCCAATTCTGTGTAGGTATTGTTGGAATTTTCCATGGTTTGTGAGGAATTGTGTAAGTACGAAAGTTGGATTTAGGACGGTTTCTTGCTTGGTATGGATGTTTGGGAAGAAGAGTTTTGTTTGGTGGCCTTTGTGTGTTCCAGATGTCTGTGTAGTATTGAAGGAGCTTTTGTTTACAAAATGAAATAGGTAGTCTGTCATATACTAGAGTTCTTTGAAACGTTGAGTCTATTTTTGCTAGGAAATCTGCCCTTTCGTTTCCGTAGTGTCCAGTGTGGCCTCGGATCCAATAGAAGTTTACTTGATTGTTACTCTGTATGTATTGAAGATCTGCCCTGATTTGACTTACAATGGGATTGGCTGATTTGCTTTTTTTGATTGCTTTAAGTGCTGCTTGTGAGTCAACGTTTATTGCGTATTTAGTTTTAGGTTTTTGTATATTTTTTATCCATTTTAGTGCCATCTGAATTCCGAGCAGCTCGGCTTGAAATACTGAGCATTCGGGGTGGAGTTTTGCTGATTTTGAGAAAACTTATTTTCTTCCTGTATAGACTACTAGGCCTGCTCCGACATTTCCTTCTGTTTTTGACCCATAAGTGTAGAGGGTGTAATCTTCATCTCCACCAGAGCCTGTGAGTTCTACTTTGATGTCTAGGGTTTTCAGTCCCTCTTCACTTTTTGGAATGTCTGCTTTCGATAACTCGGGTAAGATTGCTGTAGTCTTCTTGTTATGATTTAGTGCCCAGATGTCATTTCTTAGTCTGAGTTCCAGTTCTATTGGGAGAGCATTTGCTATGACTGTGAGTGCCTCTGTAGAGACCGAACGATATGATTTTGTCATGAATATGAGGATTTGTCTTTGTATTCTAGGTTAGTGTGGTCCATTTGTGATTTAGGTAGCGAATTTGTTGGTACCCAGGCATAAGCAGATACCGCTACAAAACAGGCATAAGTTATGGTTGGTAGTAGTAGGCAGTATTTGTATATTGTAATTAGGTGGTTGAATGATAGCCCCCAGGATGATCTTGAGCAGCGAATTAGTTTCTGCAAAGTGGACTGTGTTTTATGATGTAGGTTCTGAATATGTTGACTCCATGTGAGGTTGCTATCCAAAGTCACTCCCAAATAATTAATTTGTTTGACGACAGGTATATTGCTCTCTTGTATTGTTTGGTGGTGTTCGATATTTTTGTAGTTGGTGACAAAACATTGGCATTATACTACATTTCTGTTTTGCTAATTCCAGTTTGTTTTCTTTACACCATCCTTCAATTCTGGAAAGAGCATTTGAAATAATATTTGGTATATCGTTATGGAGTGACCCCTTGACCAGCATCATTACATCATCTGCATATAGGACTACCTCTAGGTGTTCTTGTAGCTGTGATAAGTTTTCAATCAGATCGTCAGCTATGAGATTCCATAATATTGGTCCGAAAACCGATCCCTGTGGGCAGCCTTTGGAGATGTACGCAGCCTTCTTGCAATTAGATAGTGTTAGGTTTGCTCTCCGGTCTTTCAGGAAATCTGTGATTACTTCATAGATGTTGCTGGGGCAATTGTACTTCCTTAGAATCGTAAGTATTTTTGGATGCCAGGCGTTGTCAAAAGCACCCTTAAAGTCGAGGGCTACTAAACAGCATCTTATCTTCTTGGCTTTGTATTCATTAATGGTATCTGTAATCTTCCGTATGGCGTCGATTGTGGATGTTCCTGCCTTGAAGCCATATTGCTGACTTTTGGTGTTTCCAGATGTAACCAGATATGTTGAGAGTCTGTTGGCTACTAATTTCTCGTAACATTTTCCAGGAACAGACAAAAGACTGATTCCTCTGTATCCGTTTACACTTGTGAGTTTGCTCTTGTCATTTTTTGGGATTGCTATAACTGTTGCTTTCTTCCATTTTTCGGGGAAACAGCCTAGTTGGAGGCATTTGTAGAATAATCTCTGCCAGAAGTGTGGCAGAATGCGATGGATGTGCTGGACGATGGTTTCATCTAGACCGTCGGTACTTGGCGCTTTTTTGGGCTGCAGGTTTTCAATTATCATCGTTACTTCGGTCTCGCTGAATTCTATATCTACCGCAGTAGAGGATGTCCATTTATTTTTCAGCAGGTCTCTCGTGGCTTTCTGGTTTGGCGTGTCTTCTTTAATCTGGTCCTTAGGGAAGAACTTTTCGAGTAAGGCCTCTGCTGTGTCCTCTGCGGAAGTAGTTTGTGTTCCGTTTTCACGCGTGAGTGTGCTCGGTATGGTTTGTTTCATAAAGTTGTTTTTACATATTCTGTGCAATTTCCAGAGTTTGGTGGAATTTACGTTCTGACAGAAGGCTTTCCACGATTCCAGTTTTGCTTGTTTAATCATTGTCTGGTATTTACTTCGAATTTGGTGATAGCGATTTCGGTACAATGGTATAAGCTCTGCGACTTTGCATTTTTTGTAGCGTCTTCTTGCAGCGTTTGCGTGTTTTCTCTGGATTGTGAGTTCTGTAGTCCACCACGCTACGTGTTTGTTTGTCGGTCTAAACGGCGGGAACGTTTTAGTGCAGATTTGTTCTAAGTCATCCCATATATCGTTGATCAGTTCATTTAGTTGAGTCGATTGTTCTACTTCACTCAGTTCCAACATCCATCGTTTTCCTGCTGCTTCGACAAGAGAGTGAAACTGTTCCCATTTACCTTTTCTTGTGGCATATTTTCTAGTGGAGAACGTTGTATCTCGTCTTCTGTCTCCAGTGTTTGCTTGAGTGATGTCGAAGCTTATTGCGTTATGGTCGGAAAGGAAATCATCCTCATGTATTGCCCATTTTACTATTCTGGATGATACGTTTGGTGATACTACTGTTAGATCTATCCAGCTTTCGCCTCTGGCTCCGGAGAAGGTGGGACCATAGTCTTCGTTGATGATGAGGAGGCTTTGGTCTGTTAAAAGTTCTAGCAGTGCGTTACCTCTTCTGTAAGTTATTGGACTAAACCAGGTACTGTGTTTTGAGTTTGAATCTAAGCACCATATCATGTTCGTGGGGCGAATTTCTGTAATGAATGTTCTGAAAGGCACTAAGTCTTGTGCGATATCCCCTTGAGGGGGATAATAAGAACTTATTAAGTAAGTTGTTAGACCAGGGAGTGAGAGTTTGAGCACGGTTTGGTCTCTATTAGTATATTTATTTACAAGAATTGAATTTTTTGTTAAGTCTTTTCTTAGTATTATTGCCGCGCGGGGGTTTTCTTAAGGGATACTGGAGAAAATTGTTTGATTGTTTGGGCAGAAGCTTATTTGCCCGTTTCTACAGTACGGTTCCTGTATAAATGCTATGGCGATGTTGTTAGTTGTGAGGAAATGCATGAGGTGAGCAGTGGCAGGTATTGAATGATGTAGGTTTAACTGTATGCAATGTAGTGTAGCCATGATTGATTAATAGTTTGTTTTGTTTATTACTATTGTTTTCACTCTTACGAAACGTGGGCACTGCTCGCTAAATACACTGTTTCGTGTCGATTTTTTTATTCGAGTCATTTGTCATTGAATTGGTCGTTATGCAGTTCTTGCACTGTTGAGGTTGATTGTTGCTGCAGTCCATTTTGTGATGATCGCCCGCACAATGAGAACAGACCTGAGTTTTAGTGCATACCCGAGAGGTGTGACCATAACCTAGACATTTGAAACATCTTGTGACTGTCACATAGTCCTCTATTTTGCACATATTCCAGTGAAGTTTCACCTTTTGTTTACGGAGAACCTCTATGCGCAGTTGGGGGGATAGCTCTACCACTACATGCCTGGAATCGTTGTATTTACGCGCCGTAAACTTGATTGAGCATACTGATGTTTCGTCTGTATTCAGTTGGTTTTGAGCAATTAATAGATTACTTAATTCTTCGTCTGGGATTTCATTCGGAACGTGTTTGATTATTATTGTGGGATTGAGCCGTTTTGGTTTAGTGATGGTTACTTCTTGTACTTTGTTCATTATTTCATTTTCTAGCCTGGCACTTTCATCCTTTGATCTGCATTCTATTAATAAGTTACAGAATTTTGTTTGATACTTCTGATTTTGTTTACTCCTATTCTAAATTCGTCGGGTTTAATTTTGTTCTTAATGAGTTTTTTTTATGGTGTCGCTGTTCATGTTAGGATCCGTTGCAGTGGCAATCAGGACACCGGGTGGTTCGTTGCTCTGACCGCTAGGGGTCAGCATCTCCCTTCTGCCATCCCTGTAGTTGTTTGGTTGTCCGGTAGGTGTCTGTACTATGTTGCTATAGGTTGATCGAGCTACCTTCGTGCGAGCATTTTTCAGTTCGTTTTCTAAATACATGAACATGCCACATACCTTATTTAATGCTTTGTCCATTTCAGTCACTGAAAGAAGAGCCTCTTCTTTCGTCATTTTCGCCATGTTGTTTCGGGTTTCAAGTGCACTTTTAACTTTTTGGAGGTGATTTTGTAAGAGCGACACTAACTCACTGCCAGCTGTGTCGGCCATAATTCTATTTGAAATGACCGCCTTGTATTGGATTCAAGTTGGCGGCCTGCACATTAGATGCGCAGGTCCCTGTAGTGAATGTGAATATGGCAGTCACCTAGCTTGCCGCGTTTTTATATAATGATGCTATCGTTAATAATTAATGAACTATTAGTGCTGGAGAGGAGATTTATATCTCAAACTGTTCGGAAAATTATGGCCTACAATATTTAAATAATTATTTTTCCAATCACCACTTTCTTACCACTTTTTATAGCACTATTATCGGAGCACACAATGAACATGTCACTACACTTTCACTGACAGTCGCCATTTTTCCGTTTTAGGCTATAAGAGAGTTGTAATACTCAACTCCTTCACCCATAAAAATCACTCTTTGTAGTGAAAAGCGTTTTTCGGAACTTTTTGGACGCTTAAATGGCTTAGCTGCCTAAGACATAACAAACACACCAAATTAATGCAAGAGAATTGAATATCTCAAAAAAGAATCTGCGACAGCATATGTCTTTCACGGATAACTCATAACAACACTTTTATCCGCTCAACTGCACTTCTACTAGCGCTTCATTTTTCAGTTATATTGTTGTAAACTATAGCCCTTCTTCTGTATTTACTAACATTATTTAATATTTTTAACTTTTTGAAACAATTTTTATAACATTATTAGACAATTTTGAAGTATGTATTTAAATATGCAAATCACAATATTATGACACTGTTAGACAATATTGTGATGCTAACTGCTATTTTCTCCAGAGTATATTACTTAGTCTATGATTTTTCTATCCCTGTTTTGGGTTATCGCAGGTTGGATCAGCGTTAGGGAGTGATAAGTAAGTGTACACCCATTTTAAATAAACGTTTGGTAATTTTAATATTATTACTATATTTTTAACATATATCTGGGGATTTATTGCAAGTATTGGTCATTTAAATTTGATTGCGACGGATAGTAATCGAGGATGACAATCGATATATGGTTCGATTGTGGGTTATTGCTGGCTCTATAAACTCTGGTGCATGCGCACTGTTGTTCTATATGACTTCGTAAATATTTCACGCTAGTTTAAATGCAGTTTTTCCATTTTTATCTTTTAGCTCACTGATGCCAAGAAGATCGGGATAAGTAGATTCCTGTGCAACACCTAGTAATTAGCAGGGGTATTTAAAAGTCATCATCATCATAGTACATTCACGAATTTAGGCCATTTGTTGACCTGTTTCGGCCTCAAGAGAAACACCATCCAGAAGTCTTTTGAGTGGACGTCCTGGTCTTCTTCTTCCTGCAGGTTGATATCTTAACATTTGTTTGGGTATTCTGTGATCTTCCATTCGATGAACATGTTGCATCCATCTTGACTTATAATCAGAAATTTTGTTTTCTAAAGATTCCATGTGTAATTCTTCTAAGATGTCTTCATTTTTTTGTGATCTAGTAGTGTGTATCCTGCAGTCCTCCGAAGATATCTCATTTCAGCAGATCTAAGCCTCTGTATATCCTTCTGTTTCAACGTCCATACTTCGCTACCATACAAAAGAGTTGGAAGAGCCAGTGTTTTATACACTTTCAGTCTTTAATGCTTTTGGACTAACTGTGGCTTGAAGATAGAATTTATTAACCCTAAAATTCTTAAAAATTTAGATATTTTTGCATTTACATCCTTTTCTTCTTCATATGAGATATTGCATCCTAGATATGTAAAATTATTCACCTGCTCCAAAATTTTATTGTCCAGTACAATTTTACTTCTGACAGGATCTACACCTTGAAATGCCATAATTTTTGTCTTTTCTGTAGATATCTTTAATCCATATTCTTCTGTAATTTTGTTAAGTTCATACAGACCTTTCTGTAGATTATCTTCGGAATTTGCTATTATTATTTGGTCATCTGCAAACAATAGGGTGTTTAATTTTCTATTTTCTGATATTCTTATTCCAAATTTATATGTTTTGTTCCAGCAACATATTACTTCATTGATATAAATTGCAAAAAGTCATTTTTCTTTTTACTTATTCAATTAAACGTATGAACACATTTAATTTAATTAGGCGTAGCAGCGCACGCCGGATATTAGCTAGTAACTTATAAAAAATCATGTTTCTTCAAATATCAAAATTCTTCATCGTGCAATCAACAAACTATAATTTTATCTGCACAAGTTAAATAGAGTAGTTACATTTAGATTTTAAAGCATTGCAATACGAATTTTCTATTTCTTAATCCAAATCCTGTATGTTAGTGCAACAAGGAAACGGAAGTGGTAACCAGCAAATATATTGTACACGTCGCGTCAGTATAATATCAGTAACAGGCTCTGCTTATAAAATTAAAATATATACACTATCTCATAAGTAATGAATGATACGCGATATCTGGCCCGGATGAAGCATTTGTTAAACCCTGCACCGGGTCAGTTCTACAAACTGGCCTCGTTCCAAGTGTCACCGCTGAAATGAAATTGTGATTTATTTGGTTACATTAGTAGTATCACATTAAGTGACACTCACAGTATGGTCAGTTCAAACCGGTACAGTTGTTCTCTTCACTGCAGATCCTATAGACCTATACAACACACATCCATATGCGTGTTTCAGGCGATATTGCATACGACTTCGAAGAAGTTTTCTTAATACTTCCTTATTGTTCACCTTAGCTTTGCGGTCCTATTACCCACTTTTGGGTCCAACATTTGGCATTTTAATGCCATTCTTAGTAATCATGGTATATTCATAATTCATTGCATAATTAAACATGCGATAAAGTTTATGGAAAGCAAAAGTATGCTTATAAAATCCGATTATGAAATTATAGGTTTAAATAGAATGCGTTCGGTTCCAGTGGGAAAATGATCATCGTGCTGACATCTGTTTTCAAGATTTTCGGGTTCAAATCCGGCCATGGTCAAGGATTTTTCAGGTAATATGTCCTAAATCGAGAGTACGAGTTCCTTCGGAAGACAACTAAATCCTGGGGACCTTTTCATAGATTTACGGCACGTAAAAGAACCTAGAGCTTGAAAAAGGGGCATGTTAGTAAAAAGTAAAATTCGTCTTCTCTTTTACGCCCGAATTTGAATTGCCACGCAAATTACCTCGGTTGTTAAAGTGTGTCGTTAAATAAAATAACGTAATGAAGGGAATACAAATCGCAACTAGAATGTGTAGCCAAAAGCATTTTTAATATGTTAACGTAAGTTTTATGAATGACTATTGAAACCAGAACCAATTTGTTGACATACTGTACAATTGCTCCAACAAAAAGTCACTCATCCAGAGAAAATTAAATATGTACAAACGTAATACACTGAGCAACAAAAAATAAACTTTTTTTTTGTCTCAGAAAGAAACATATGTGATTCTGATAGTATTTTTTCTCCTGAATTCAAATATATCGATTTTTCTGCATCACGCAAGGTTTCCGAGAGACAGGTATTTATAATTTCAAACACTTTAATATTTTCTACATTCGTAACTACACAATATTCGAACATTCGGACTCGCCTAGAAAGTAAGAAATGACGATTTTCTGCTATATTTCGCCTGTGGAGCATCGCTCTTGTTGGTCCTACAATAATCGGCCAGCATATTAGGATTCCATTTGCCTTGATACCTCTTTTCCATAGCTGAAATCTCCTGATGAAAGTGTACCCCGTGCTCATCTCTCACTGCGCCAAGATTTTCCGGGAAGAAATCTAGGTTTATTGAAAAAATAATTATTTAAATCCATTAATTGAAATTTAAATAAAAAAAACTGTGGGTGATGGAGAAATTCTGAATACATATTTGAAAACACGATAAAAACTGCATTAAGTACAACTGTTGGTACTCATGAGAGACAAATCATGTTGACCAGTGATATCTGTAATAAATTCAACATCTATAGATATAACATACCAACTACTTTTCTGTGTAGTTAAATAGCGACAGTTAGGTCAGTTTCCTTAAATTGCTAACAGAAGAAAGAGCAAAATTCATAAATAAGAGTGATGAAAAAATCAGTAATGGGATATGAAACCAGCAGAATTTACTATTAGAGATTATCTAGGACATGAGAATCTTTTCTGAAGTGAACATTAAAATTAGGGCTATTCAGAAAGAAGGAACAGACTTCAAACATTTATTTCTTCCAAACTACAAAAAATAGAAACACAATTCCAACGTTCGTGGAAAGAGAAAAGTTTGAAGTTCAGATCACGGCCGCATTTCTCTAACCATGTCCGACATTACCTGAATAACACCATTCCAGGACGTTGGATTGGAAGAGGAGGAGCCGATCAATTTCATCGCCGGTGGTCTTCCAGGTCACCAGACCTAACCCCGTGTGATTTTTATATGTGGGTTTTACGTACAAGATCGTGTTTTTATCTCCCGCTGCCTGATAATTTTGAAAACCTGCGACATCAAATTGTTGAAGCTGTGAATTTGATAACTAGAGACCAGCTGAATCGTGTGTGGCAAGAAATGAGCCACCGTTTTGATATTTGTCGTGTAACACATGGTGCTCATATTGAATGCATAAAATAGTGAAATTTGAACTTTTCTCATTCCAGGAATGTTGGAATTGTTTTTTCTATTTTTGGTAGTTTGGAAGAAATAAATGTTTGAAGTCTGTTCCTTCTTTCTGAATGGCCCTGTATATATGTGTTTTCAATTATCGGTGCAGGAGGGTTAAAAAAACATCTAAAAATTAGATATACCGGCATCGGTCTATCTATGAAACACTTAGCCTACTTTAAATGTTGTCTGCCTGATTATTAAAGTAAAAAGAACAAAAAAAGTTAAATTTCAGTTTTCATAATACCACTAATGTAAACAAAATGAAGCACTGTTAACAGCATTTGACTTTGACTTATTTCCTGTAGTTTCTAAGTGGAACATAGGGCAGCAGTAAAGTTCCTCCAACGTACTCTGCTTCCAGCCAGCCATTTCACTTCTTTTCAGCTTTTCCCTATTTCCTTTGCTTCCTCTTCTACTGATCGATTCCATATTTTACTAAGTCGTCTCCCTCATTTCTTACTCCTTGCGGGTTCCAATCTAGTGCAGTCTTCTCAATGGCTCCGTTTGGTTTTCTCAACGTTCTGCCTATCCAATTCCACTTTCTTTGGTTAACAGCTTTTAACAATGTCATTCATAGATGGAGTATAAAATGCAAATCACAAGCGAGAAACGCTTAATAATATGTCTGGTTACCTCCTATGACTAGAAAAAGTAAAGTGTTCCCACAACAGACCCGGAGGCCCTTGGGGTAGTAGGAGGTTAAGGCTCCCACTTTTTCTAGACAATCGGCACTTTGTCAGCCGGGTTGTCAGCCCTGCGTGACGGCCGCCTTTACCCCAGAACAAGCGTCTGGTACTCATTTCCGTTAGAGGCTGAGTCGACCCCAGGGCCATAGTGCCGCCAGAGGGTTTGGGCCAGTTTAAAAATCCTGACCCCAACGGGACTTGAACCCTCGACCCTCCGGCTTGTAGCTCAGTGCCTTAATCACTACGCTACGGCGTGCCCCATGACTAGAAAAGCCTCACATTTATCACTCACGGACAGTACGTATACGATTGTTTAGGCGTTTTTTGAGGAAATTGACTCCACTCTTCTTGAATATAGTCTTCTAACATTATAAAAGGTTATTTGAGTGCTTTCTCAGCTTCCAATGCTCCTTTCTAGATCATCCAAAGCTTATTCGACTGGGTTGAGGTCTGGAGATCGGGCTGGCCAGTTGATTATCTGAATATCTTCCTCATCAGGCATAGTGATCACCAACTCTACTCTGTTTTCGCTCATTGTCGTCCATAAGAATGAACAACACACCAACTGCTCCTCATAAGGAATGATTATGGGTTCCAATGATTTCGTCCCAGATCCCAGAGTTGTTACAAATCTTCCACAGATAATCAAATGCTGATGTCTCCTCAAACCAATATCCCTCCTCTACCATAAGGATGCCTGTTCATGCCAACATTTGGGATATTTCTGGTATCTCGTTCTTTTCAGAAAGTAGACAAACACGATTCGCCTGAGAATTGTACTCAGTCTCAGTTGCGATGATTTTCAGCCCATTCTCTAGTACCGCCTCTAGCAGCAGCTGTAAAAGAAACATGTCTCATTAGTCGTTGGGCATGCAGTTGAATTACATGCAAAACAATTTCGAATCGTTTGTGGAGACACGCGCCATCCAGCCTCTAAAAAGAAAATCCCGCTGAAGTTAGTGGTACTGAGAAGGTAGTTCCGGTGAATCAAAAGCCCTAGATAACGATCTTCCTGTAGTGATGTTAATTTTGGACGATCTTGTCCTAGTTTTATGTTAAAAGTTATACTAACCTTGTAACGTGTCCATAGTCTACTGATGACACTTTGTGAGACTTCCAATAAACTGATGACTTTGTAGCATACCGATTGATCCCCATAATGAACTTGGTTCTAACGGACAGTGCCGGTTCATGTCATGGACGTACACTTATCGCGATATAATTAACTATCCTCTATTCGCCGACTCTACTTACAGCCGGTAGTGACGCTATAGTATGATCTGAGTTTCTAAAGCTTATTGGCTGATTTAACCGATTAATTTACATTTCAAAAAGAGAAAAAATTAGGAACTCAGTTACAAAGGAGAAAATGAAGATTGAATACACTATTTTAGATTATATTAAAACTCAGCAATTAAGATGGTACCGACATGTCCAGCGAATGGAAGAGGATTGACTACCAAAATGTGTTTTGGAATGGAAATCTGAGGGAAGACCTAAAACCTCCTGGAATCAGGGAATATATTTATACATGAAGGAGAAACATCTACAACCAGGAGATGGATGGCTATTAGGAATCGGACGATGTCAAAGGCATTAATCAACCGATCAATCTATTTAAATTTTCGAATTTAAATGCAATTGCTTCTTTAAGATAATCCAGTTGGTTGAGAGTTATTGACAGATGACGTTAAACTTGCATTATAATTAACTCAGTGGTTCCCGTAGGTTCATGGCCGCGCGGACAGAACATCTCCATACATCCTTATTCTGATATGTTCTCTGATCATTCCCTGTATAATCTACTTCCCTCAAATCATGGTTAATACTCTTCTGCCACCTCATTCTTGGTCTCCCAACTGGGAGTTTTGCTTCTGATTTTCCTACAAGAAGCTTCCATGCACCTTTTTCATTCCCCATTCGTGTTACATGTTCTGCCCATCGCAGTCTGCAAGGCTTAACTGTTCTTATTATATCTGGCTTCCTATAAAGACCATGTAGTTCACTATTACGAAGTCTTCCCCATTCACCTGTATGTTCATCTCTCTTTGGGCCAAAAATGTTCCTAAGGACTTTATTCTCAAATACTAGTAATCTTCTTTCTTCCCTTGAAGTGAAAGTCCATGTTTTGCATCCTGTAATATAAATGGTAGAATAATTCTATATATTTTCAGTTTAACGTTTTTTGAAAGGAGTTTGGACGATAAGAGTCCCTGTAATACATAATGACATGTATTTCCAGAAATTAACCTATGATTAATTTGTTTGTGCATCTGATTCCTATTTGTAGTTATTGAAACTGCATTTTTATCAGTGTAAATTGAACATTTCTGGTGATTAGTCAACCGTTAAGAGGAGTGTTTAGCTTTATATTTAATACCATAAAATATACAAATTTTTGTGTCCGTATCAATCTCGACTTGATTTATTGTTAAACTTAATTCTTTAAAATATTTTGTCATATCTAATTCAATGGTACTAACAAACCCGGAGATTCGTGGCCGCGCGGACATAAGCTCTCCATACATACTTGCCTTGAGATATTTTCCTCTCATTTCCTTCCTCAAATCATGGTTAATGCTATTCTTCCACCTCATTCTTGGCCTACCTACTGGGCACTTTCCTACTGGTTTTTCTACAAGAAATTTCCATGCCCCTCTTTTATTCCCCTTTCGTCCTACTGCCTTGCCCATCGCACTCTGAGATTTAATTCTTGTAAAGAAAAGGAAAATGAACAAAAAGAAAGTAAATGCTTCGAGACCTAACTGTTCTTATTATGTGATTTCTCATAGACGATATAGCTCACTGTTATTGTTTCCATCATTAAGACATGATGTCATGGTGCAGATCTATGGGATTTGCGATGGTTCGAGTCCCCATTTCTTTTCCATGGAATTTCGGCCAGTAAGGGATCGGTCCCTACCCAGAATCGTGAGGAATTTGGGGAGCTAGAATAAGTAGAGGCTCCAGGCTAAAAAAAAAAAAAAAAAAAAAAAAAAGCAGCTATAACACCTAGGGGACCCGACAAATGCTGATGACATGTCACCTCTATAATGCCCTACTAAGTCAAAAAGACGTATCTCAAGATCTTTAAACATTCTGTAAATGTGCAATTTGTTAAATCGCATACTTCACCAATTTGTTCATCAAAATGGGTTTTTATTATCTACGGTATGGTAGTATAAATAGCTTAATTCCACTTTAATAGTGGGAATATTTGTGTTAGAATATTAAACAGCTTAGGAAACAATGATGTCACTGCTATATTGTTCAGAACTTTAATAACATTTTGTGTATAATTCACTAGCGTGTTTCGTGACCTTCTCTACAGATACGACCATTTAGCTTAGTAAATAGGTAGGACAATCACTAAACATTACTATGACTATTTAACTCCTGCCCCAAATGGGAGTCAATGCCCAATCACATTTCAATGATTTTTTATTTACAACCAATCACAGTAGTGTTTCGCCTCGAATTTATCAACCGAGTTTATCATATTAAAGAAAGCTCCTCCTTTTTAACATTATGAATAGGTCATAGCATTATTTTGCGGTGACTGACACAAAAGAAATACGGCTACCAGATTGTGTATAGTGCATGAATGTCAGCAGATAGCGCATACGGGAGATAATATAAAAACATTGTAGCAATTGATTATACCACAAAAAAAATAAACCACTGTTTGCACTTTCTTAAACGAATTATTTTCCAGGAAATGATGTTGCAGAAAAATATAATTGACATGTTTACATCATAGGACATCAGAAATTAATTAATATCTATAATGTTGGTTATAAATTTCTCCACTATGGTGCATTCTTACAATATTGCGATCCTTTGGCAATAAATAATATGATCTGATTGCAGGAATGAACAAAAGAAGCAAATAAAGCGTACCAATCGTTTCTCATTTGTTTTCAAACATCGCCGTTTACATTAAATATAGCCTATACATATTTTAAAATAGCTATAGTATATAGTATATGATTTGTGAGTAAACAGCTTAATTTTATTCGTTAAATAGTCCTAACAAATGCCACTCTTGATTTCCAAATTCTCTAGATAAATTCACTCCTCCCTTCGTGAGTCGTAAATTTATCTATCATTTGGAAATCACTCGTGGCATTACTTATGACTATTTAACTCATGCCCCAAATGGGAGTCAATGACCAATCACATTTCAATGATTTTTTTTTACAACCAATCACAGTCGTGTTTCGCCTAAAATTTACCAACTAAAGTTTATCATAATACAAAAAGCACCTCCTTTTTAACATTCTGAATAGGTCATAGCATTGTTTTGCAGTGACTGACCCTCTAAAAAATACCTGAATAGGTCATAGCATTGTTTTGCAGTGACTGACCCTCTAAAAAATACGGCTACCAGATTGTATATATAGTGCATGAATGTGAGCAGAAATTCCATGCGATAGATAATATAAAAACATTTGTAATAATTGATTATACCACAAAAAAAGAAAAAGAAAACACTGTTTGCGCTTTCTTAAACTAATTATTTTCCAGGAAATGACGTTGCAGAAAAATATAATTGACATATTTGCATCATAGGACATAAAATTGATTAATACCTATAACATTGGTTATAAATTTCTCCACTAGGGTGCATTCTTACAATACTGCGGTCCTTTGGCAATAAATATTATGATCTGGTTGCAGTGATGAACAAAGGAAGGAAATGAAGCGTACCAATCGTTTCTCATTTGTTTTCAAACATCGCCGTTTACATTAAATATATAAATATTGAAAAATAACTATAGTTAAATAATGATTTGTAAGTAAACAGCTTAATTTTATTCGTTAAATAGTCCTAACAAATGCCACTCTTGATTTCCAAATTCTCTAGATAAATTCACTCCTCATTTCGTGAGTCGTGAATTTATCCATAATTTGGAAATGACTCGTGGCATTACTTATGATATGAAAAACTGGAGAAAAAAAAGTTGAGTTGCGTCCTTTTGGCTAAGGACGACAGAGTATTGGCTAGATAATCGTCCACTTATGGTGACTATTTAACTCATGCCCCAAATGGGAGTCAATGACCAATCACGTTTCAATGATTTCTGTTTTACAACCAATCAGAGTCGTGTTTCACTAAATATTTATCAGTGTTATAATTACCATATTAAAGAAAGCTCGTCCTTACAATATTGCGTTCCTTTGGCAATAAATAGTATGATCTGGTTGCAGTGATAAACAAAAGAAGCAGTAGAAGCGTACCTATCGTTTCTCATTTGTTTTCAAACATCTCCGTTTACATTAAATATATAAATATTTTAAAATAACTATAGTTAAATAATGATTTGTGAGTAAACAGCTTAATTTTATTCGTTAAATAGTCCTAACAAATGCCACTCTTGATTTCCAAATTCTCTAGATAAATTCACTCCTCACTTCGTGAGTCGTGAATTTATCGATAATTTGGAAATCACTCGTGGCATTACTTATGATAAACACAAAATAATATGAAATGGCAGCCAGGTGGAAGACAAAGGGCCTTGTAAGCCTGTCCTGTAGCGTCATGGAGTTATATATACAGCGTATTTCAGAATAAGTATTATAGACTTCGTGTCGTAGAGGAGACTTAATAGATGCAGTTTTGAAGGAACCCATGTCTGAAAACGTACCATTTCTATGCAAAATAAGTTTGAAGATCGAAACACAATGGGCTGATATCGTATGTCTTGTTTCAAAATAAGTATTACATATTTCTAGGGGTTGTACCTACTACAAGTGTGGTTTCACGTGGCGACCCTGTTGTTCGTTACACAAAGTGTACCTGCGACGCATGCTTTTATATACTCAATAATTTCTGCTGCCGCCAGAATTCGTGTAAGATGATCTTCCTCCGACTCGACAGGTGTAGTATAACGCCTAGAAATCTGTAATGCTTAATCTGAAACACAAGACACACGATATCAGACCATTGTGTTTCGATCTTCAAATTTATTTTACATCGAAATGGTACGTTTCCGGACATGGTTTCCTTATCAAATCTTAATCTACTAAATCCCCTCTACAATCCCTAGAAGTCTGTAATACTAATTCCGAAACACCTTGTGTGTGTGTGTGTGTATATATATATATGGTCCACCGCTGTGGTCTCGAGGTAGCGTACTGCCTTGTCACGATTCCCGGTTGGGACAGGCTCCTGGATGTGAGGTTTTTTTCGGGGTTTTTCCTCACCTGTAAGACAAATGTCAGGAAGCTTAGGGCTCAACCGTCCCTGAAAATCATCCGGCCATCATCATCTTCTCTATCATCATCATCATCCTTCACCGGTGTGGAAAGTAACGGGAAGCTACCACACCTGTAATTCCCTAGTAAAGCTGCAAAGCATAGCATGAAAATGCCATGATTGCAGTGAAAGACGTGCCCTCGGGCAGAATTGCTACGGAAGAATGGGTATATATATATATATATATATATATATATATATATATATATATATGCCCACCGCTGTGGTCTCGAGGTAGCGTGCTGCCTTGTCACGCAGCGGGCCCGGGTTCGATTCATAGTCGGGACAGGCTCCTGGGTGAGCTTTCCTTTGGGGGTTTTCCTCACTTGTAAGGCACGTGTCAGGAAGCTTGGGGCCCAACGGTTTCCGAAAATCATCCGGCCATAATCATCATCCCTCACCAGTATGGAAAGCAACGGGAAGCTACCACGCCTGTAATTCCTTAGTAAATGATTGCAGTGAAAGGCCTGCCCTTGGGCAAATTAGTATTGAATATTATATATATATTTGCGTTTTTTTTTAAATTGCCCATCCGTATTGTAACAAAATAATCAGATAAATTTATTTAGATATTTTTGTAACCTTTGTCAAATAAACTTGTATTAGTTATTAAATGTTTCTTAGATACGGTTATAAATACTTGATTTGGACAAATTAATCAAAGTAAACAGATTAATATTATTGGTTGCGAATTGAAGGGCCCAATGGAAAAGGAACATGCCGCATGTCTAGTGATTTGTGTTTTAAGTCGCCTACAAGGAGACTGCCAGTGTCATCTAGTATCAAAAAAAAAAACTCATAGTAGACAGCTTCATTTTGGTGGTGTGTGCTTATTTTACATTTGACTGCTCAGTTTAGTAAGGATTCAGGATGACAGAATAGTTCACAGCCACGAAGTACCCTGTGGCTTACAGCAACGTCAGGGATTATTTATCTATGGCATCGTACAGCAATGCATTGTGGGACGTTGTGGGAGGAGAGCAATGTGAAGAGTTGAAGACCTAAAGCAAGATGGTCTGTGTCTCAAGATGTTAAAAGATCGGAGAGAAAAACTGGATGAAGCTGGCGAGAGCTGAATGAAATAATCTTCTAAAGACGGCCAGGGCCTATAATGGACTGTCATGCTAATAACGACCAAAAATTCCCTACATAATTTCTCTGGATGGGTGAAAATGTGTCCACTTATAAGAAATAGGCCTACTCTACCACAAGACAAATCGGTACAAATAAACAAGAATATTATTACAGTATTAGCATGTGTGTATAAATCGTTTATTTAATGTTTATATATGAACGTTTTAACTTCCAAAGACTAACCGCATCTACAATCTTATAGCTAGAATTTTAGATTGTATCCAGTAGATTATTTCTACAGAGCGGTCTAACAAGGGAACTGTCAACCATTGCATGTCAAAACATACCTTCAAATTTCTTCCAGATAAGCTTTATGCTGTACACAGGTCGTGTCTAAAAAAAAAAATCTGCTGTTTTTAACTTTATAGCAGTAAAATCCAACACTAAATTTATCATTTAAACTATTACACACCTGAATTGAAAAATAAGATTTTCGGCACTCCTTCAAACATTTTAAATACAGTAAGAAACTCCTTAATGAACTTTATAATTTTGATATGGACTAACTTTAACTCTTTCGTCCATTAGAGTTGAATGCAGACTTCCATGGCCGATAATAATAATATTAAGAGATTCCGGGCTATGTGGTCTTGGTCCATGACTGGAGTTTCTCTCTCAACTGCAAAAGGCATCTTCAGTGGCGAGTACTTCTAGATAGGATTTCCTGGTCGGAGGCTTGACTGTGATTTAGGTTGTGTTCTCTGGTCAAAGACTCAATTGTGGATTAATCTAAGTCAAGCTTCCGACCAGGGAACACTACTTAGAAATACTTGCCACTGAAGATGCCCTCTGTAGTTGAGGGAGAAATATCTGGAAGAAGCACCAGTCATGGACTGTGACCACATAGCCCGGAATCTCTTAATATGTTTTATCCATTCCTTAACACAATACTAATTAATTCATATCAGTTGTAGAATGTAACATAAATCTATTGTTAGTTTCATATTTTACTTATTTTATTTTTCTATACAACCTTCTATTACAACATAAATTATATATGTTCATATGTTGTAGATTAATTTTATTGTCCTCATATGCTGTGTAATTACATTATATTTTATAACTTTACTTGGCTGATGTTGACTTTAAGATGCACACGATTTTCCATCTAACATTCTTATGCCACTGATGCACTAAACACTTTTCAACCATTTATAATAACGTTTCTTACTATTTTAAACATTTTGGAACCATTTTATAAACATTTCTTATGATCTTTAAATATTTATAAATAACACGAATATTGTGCATCGGGTTCTAGAGACGTGAAAATGCTTCATGTAACATCTGCTAGGTGGCTCTCAAATCGGAATTACCAACATTTGAAAATAATTCCAAACCATATTTAGTTAGTGTACGTAAAATTAGTTTATAGTTTATTAAATAATATGCATGTAAATTGTTTTCTTAGGTTAGGAAATGGGAAGTTAGTTTAGTCCATTTTTTTTTTTAGCATTTGGGAATTTATTCCCAAAGTTGGTTACACCGACTTCAGAGCCATGTACCGGAAGCTACATTAACCATTACAGTAACTCCCACAACTCGTGCATGCACACTGCTATTCTGTGGAACTTAGAAGAATTTGTGTGCACCCATTTCTCGACTTTATCCACAATGCCTGTAAAAGACTGTTAAAATACCTAAAGGTATCCCAGAAAAAGATCTAAAAACTGATAAAAAGAAAAGGACGTAAAAAAGCAATTCAAATTAAACAATTTTTGTTTCAACTGCATTTATAATGAATATAATGAAATAATGTTTAAAAAGTAGAACATTCTAGTGAAGTGCAGCATTCATTGCAAAAAAAAAAAAGACTGAAAATGCTTCTTCTTTCACACTTCATATGTTTTTAATTCAACATAGTTTGAAAAAGGAATTCTGTGTTCATTAAAAAAAAGTTCTTGAAGAATTTAGAATGAATGATTTTTTCCTGCATAGGATGAATTCATCGTGCCTGCAATGGATATCCTTTCTAAAGAAATTTAAATTGGTATAACTGGAAGCGTATTTGACTAACTTCACTAGAATCACAAAAATTTAACTTCGAAAAACTTACCTCAGTTTGCATTACAGTATATCACAATAGTCCTCTCCAGTCATCTCATTGTCACAATGTGGCAACTTCTTAGAAAACTTGAAATCTAAATACAATAGTCAGGCTGGTTAAAAGTAACTGGATATTTTGTGAGGATTCAATAGTTTCATATGGAACAAAAGTGTTTGGAATTTCAAAAGTCTTTTGAAATTAAAACAGTGTTCTTAAAATAAGTTAATTAAAACTAGACACTGGATTCTTGAATTATAGTAATGGTACAAATGTAGTCAAAAGAAGGTAAATACACAAAAAAAAAAGATGTAAAGACCTAAAAAAGGACCAATAAGTCAAAAAAACTTTGAAAAAAGACAAAAAGATGAATAAATCTCACCATTCTCTGGCCTATAATGACCCAAAATATGTATATATTTATATATGTGTATATATATATATAATGTTGTTTTTAGACAAAAACATTATTTTTCCTCAACTTATGAGCCCTACTTATAAGTAATTTTTAATTTTATAATGTTAGGAAAAATGTTTAGCTTATAGAGATCCATTAGTTCCATGAGTAAGATGAAATTGTAGTATTTATTATATGTAACTGAATGGAATAGATATTTTAAAGATTTTTTACTCACCAGTAATTAAATAAAAATACTCGTAAAATAAATATAGTCTTTGCATTTGTGAAGCTATCCATATTTATGTATTAAAAGCTATTGTATTTTTATAACCACATTAAAAATCTTACAACTGATCAACTGGTTTTAGCGCAAGACAAATTTGATATGGAATTCATGATAAAAAGGTTGAAAAACACATATTTATGAATCATGGGGTCTAACAGTAAATTTACAAAAAAAAAAAAAAAAACAGAATATCTGGCAGTAAATAGCAATGAAAGAGAAAATTTAATATTGGAGGAAGGAATCCAAATAAAGCAAGTGAAACAAACTAAATATTTGGGAATAATTATGGATAACATTGAAGGTATAGGTAAGGAGAACATAAAACATATAATTGAATTCAGTAGCAAAATAATATCATCATTAAATTCCATTTGGTGGGATAAGCATATTTGGAAAGACACAAAATGAAATATTGGTAAAACATTGGTGGAATCTGTTGCAATGTATGGAAGTGAGGTATGGGCAATCAATAAGTACTACAAGAATAGACTAATAGCTCTAGAAATGGATTACTTATGCAGAAGTGCCAGAAAGTCAAAATTAGAACATGTTACAAATAAGGAAATTAGAAATATAATGGAAGCAGAAGAAAGCATAATTGAAAGAATTGAGGAGAAGGAATTAAAGTGGTTAGGACATGTTTTAAGAATGGAAGATGAGCGATGGCCAAAGCAACTATATCAATGGCACCTGACCAGAAGGAGGAAGAGAGGGAGACCGAAATTAACATAGAAGGAAAACATGAAGACATTAATGCAAGCAAGAGGGCTAAGCATTGAAGATGCTCAAGACCGTAGGCTTTGGAGGTTTGACACGGGAAGACAGCAGCTGCTGTGAAAACCTGAAGATAGATAGAAAAAAATCTTACACAAAAATTGTTAATAAATTATTAATAAATTATTAATTAATAATGCTTACAAGGGAACTGTCAACTTTGCATGCTGGAATCTACCTCGAAATTTCTTATAGAGAAGGATTGTGATGTACAAAGGTCGTGACCAAAAAATTACCTGTCATTTTTAACTGTAAGGTGCTAAAATCAAGTGCCAATACTCTCATTTAAGCTACAGGGAAGTAATACAACAGCTGAATTGGTAGATTGTATAATCCTCGCTCTACTCTGCTCTCATTCATGTAGAGGGTCCATCTGCTTTGTACAGTAGGTTGCCATTGCTGGATCTGGCTTCAATTACTATGCCTTGCAGTTAAAAACAGCAGATTTTTTTTTGGACATGGCCTTGGTACATCACAATGCTTCTCTGGAGAATTTTCAAGGTAAATTTTGACATAGAATGGTTGACAGTTCCCTTGTTATTAAAAATTAACACACTCCAATTTACTGGACTAAATAGCCTACTTACCAAAAATTACATGAAATTAGAAATTTTATTCTGTTAGGAATTTGTTACTAAGTTTTGTTTTAAAATCTTCAGGAAGTAACATTATGGGTTTAATTTAATAATTGAGTTTGTATTTTTTTTAACATTCTTACCTCATATGTTCTGTTGGACGATCATTTCAAAGCTTATTGCTCCATCTTCAGCTTGTAACAAATTGGTTTTTTTTCTGTTCTTCAAGTTGTTGGCCTTGGATCTGTGTTCCAAAGAACTTGGTAATGAGGTTCCTTTCTCTGCAAATTTCAAAGTTCATAAGAACAAGGAGAAAATTATGAACTTTAAAATTCCCGGAGAAAAGAGCCTCATTACCAAGTTCTTTGGAACACAGATCCAAGGCCGACAACTTGAAGAAAAGAAAAAACCAATTTGTTACAAGCTGATGATGGAGCAATAAGCTTTGAAACGATCGTCCAACAAAACAAACATATGAGGTAAGAATGTTAAAAAATACAAACTCGGTTATTGTTAAAAACTCCATGGCACAATAGGCCTAGAAGGCCCTTGGACTATCAGCCACTGCTGTGTTAATCACACAGGTGGACAATTATCCAGCATAAGTGTGGGCTGTGTTCAGCATATTTGGTCCCCCAGCTGGTTTTATCAACCTGATGCCACTATTTATTGTTCATCATCATCCGGTATCATGGCAGCTGCCGCCGTCTTCTGGAAACCAAATACCATTCCTCTCTGTCCATCCATTGATCTTCCTCCATTCCTCTGATATTCATAGCTGCTTGTACCCCTTCTATCCAAGTTTTCTTCGGTCTTCCTCTCTTCCTACTTTCCATTGGGATCAATTCCATAACAATTTTATGCAATCTTTGTTCTGGCATTCTTTTGACATGGCCATACCACTGTAATCTTTTCTTTTCTATAATGTCTAGGATGTCCAGCTCCTCTTGTACACTTGTTTTTCTGAGGCATGATGTTTGGTTTTTTAGCATTTTTTCTTTTTATGATGAATGAGGAGCTGGCCCGATGCATCAACCCCCAACCTGGGGGACGGGTAATTTTTGTTAAAGGTTTTCTTCTTCTAGCCTTTGATAGTCCAGTATCTTACTGCAAGGCAGCAGCGCTAGTTTTGGTCCACCCTGGATGTTTTATTTCCCCAGTACCCACCATATCTGGTGAGCATTCCCCTATCCGCCACCTAGGGAGGCTCCCGATGGGAAATTGGCAACTCGACACGGGTAATTACCAAAGTTCCTCATGAGTAGTGGTCTCATATTGGCCAAACGTTCATGGAAAAAATGGTTCTACCATGGATACTCGAACTAGCTCATGTCCCATAGCTCTGAACTAAGACATGATGCCTTAAATCAGTCAGCCATAGCACAGAACATTTAAAAGCTTAATTTATTTGGCAATTATTGAATTAGGAATGAATGGGGGATATGGTCCCTTCTTGTAGTAAAACCATAAGGAAAACACCTAGTAGGATAACATGAGTAACTTTAACCATGATTTGAGGGATATGAATTATAAGGGAATAACAGGAAACTATTAACTCAGGTATTTTTTAGAGCTAATGTCTACTTGGCTATGAACCTCTGAGTTTGGTAGTTATTGATCTTTTATTGGAATAGGTTACAGATACCTCTTAATCATATTCTTCCCCGTGCAGACAGTGATGGTTCCTGATAGGGTCCAAATTGAACATTTTCTCCAGGGCAAGACAATCAAATTTTAAAAATTGAACAGAAATTTTGATTTTGTTGTTATAGAATTCTCTAAACTAAAATTAAAATTAACTTTTGGTTCATGTACATTGACTTACTGAATATAAACATGTTGCTAGAAGACAGCTTTGGTCATACTTCAGCAGGGAGTGGAGCATTATACTCGTATATGAAAGTTCAACTGATTTTCTGCTTCTTGGTTTGTACCACTTGTATAGCTTTATGAATTCAGATGGAGTCCAACTTCAAGTATTGTCATAATTGTTTTGATAGTATTTTATAATTTGCAATATTGATAGTACTTTCAGTTTTTTTTAATTCTTTCATTGGTTTTCATGTTCCATTTACAATATTCATAGTATTTTATATTCTCTGATATAGATAGTATTTTCAGCTTTTCTAAAATTCTTTCATTAGTTTTCATGTCCCACTTTTTTTTACATGTTTTCTTTCTTGTCTTACCTTTTTGTTAACTTTCTGTTATTCTTACATATCTTCTTGTTTATACTGTTTTCCTTCTTGTTTATACTGTTTTCCTTCTTGTTTTACCTTTTTGTTAACTTTCTGTGATTCTCACATGTAGATACAAGGACAAGACACACCCAGACCCAAGCTGGATATTAAAAATCCCTTACCTCGCCGGGAATTGAACCCGTGTCACCGGAGTGGAAATTGGTTTTCTTCTTTGTCGTTTTCTTTCGTTTACACTGTTTTTCCTTTTTGTTTAGCTTTAACCTTTTTATCTTATTCACACATACAAACACAAGACAGGACACACGCCCAGACCCAAGTTGGAGATTTAAAATCTCCTACCCCACCGGGAATCTAACCTGGGTCGCCGGAGTGGAAGGTAGGGACTCTACAGACTATGCCCACAATGACGGACACTTAGTATATTCAACTTTTTTTACATGAACATAATTTCTGTAGGTATCTTAATTTATCTTTTTTCTTGTAAGGTCTAAGTCTCTCTGCCTAATACAGCACAAATTTAATTAATCATGAAATCATGATTAATTGTGAAATGGAATTTGGTAATGAAATTCTAATCTGGCATATGTATTGACAACTGAGACAAACCACAAAAAATTCTAGTCTGGTTGATCGGCATTGGGATTTAAATCTGGACTTCTGAAATGTGACTCTCAAATGCTAACTGTATACAGTAAATATGAGTTAAAAATAATTATTCTAGTTTCATGAAGGATGGGGAACATCAGATTAATAGAAACTAAATCAAATTATTAATAAATGAGTTGGAGAAAATGTTTTAACATCTCACCTCACAAAGTTGTATGTCTTCACGATACCGGTTTCAAAAGTATAGTATTACTTCCATCTTCAGTCAAATCCCAACTGAGTTGATAACCGGTATCCAACTGAGTTGGAATTTGACTGAAGATGGAAGTAATACTATACTTTTGAAACTGGTATCGTGAAGACATGCAACTTTGTGAGGTGAGATGTTAAAACATTTATTACTATAATTACCTCATAGTGGTTCCTCCCACTGTAATTTTAATTAAATCAAGTTATATTGAATTCTACAATAAAACTTTCAGTGTAAATGAAACCCCTAACTCTTGGGTAATAAAATTGGTTAAGGCAGTACAGAACAAGCTGGAAGGTCAGGGGTTTGAGTTTCGGTGGGATCAGGATTTCTAAAGTAGCTTAAATCTTCTGGTGGCACCATGCGCCTGGGGTCAACTCAGCCTCTTATTGAAAAGAGTTCCAGATACTTGTCTGACGGTAAAGGCAGCCATTGTGCAGGGCTGACAACCTGGCTGACATCTTGTACAGATTGTCTAAAGAAG
The DNA here is from genome assembly GCA_030220185.1 of Diploptera punctata. Lineage (NCBI taxonomy): Eukaryota > Metazoa > Arthropoda > Insecta > Blattodea > Blaberidae > Diploptera > Diploptera punctata. The sequence goes on along the minus strand of JASPKZ010009369.1, from coordinate 9,952 downwards.
GTGGGAGTTTTAACCACCTAGCACCTCAAGGCTTTCTCGGGCCTGTAGTGGGATCACTAAACATTACCATCATGAAGGATGATGGAAATGTTAGGAGAAATCTATAAAGTAAGTGTAAATAAATAGTTGTATTTATTATGATCTTGAAGTAGATTTCCCATCGGGGAACTTCAAGCCTCAAGACCATGGCCTACAGCCCGAAAATCTACTTCAAGATCATCATAATAACTCCGGCCATGAAAGCCTAAGTTATATTTATTATTTTTTATTTTTTTGATTGAAGGAGTTGCAAGTGCCAGAGCTTGATTAAATGCACATGTTGTGAGTATGAAGATGAGGATGATGCAGCAGGATCGCCAGCAGACGATTGGGAACAGAGTGGCAACAAATGGGTTCGTTATGCCAAGATAACTGCTTTCTTCATTATCTGGCTGCTTTTTACAGTAAGTTCCAAGATCCTTCACTGAGAAAAAAATAAATTCTATTTGATGAAGTTTTAGCCCTACATATATACAATTAAAAATATATATATATATATATATCATAGATGTGGTGCATTTTGACAGTGGAACATATTCTTATTGTTCGTTTTCATTTTAAGACAAACCATGAGCGATATATTTTAGGATTGTTCCAGGAACTTTGGCTTGGAGATAATATTTATAATCTCTCCTGCCTCTTTTTTTTTTATTCCTTCATGTTTGTGGTTTATGTGGCCAATGTTTAAATATTTTTTTAGAATAATTTCTTAAGCAGGTCTCTCTGTATCATTTGTTCTTTTGTATTTAACCTCTTTGCAGTAGTTTAAAATTCTAGAAATTATTATACTAAAACTTCTAGATGATTACATTGTGATGTCAATTATCTGACGGTCTAATTTATTTCCTCTATTTGATTTTAGCTGCATATTTTTGTGTGTCAGTCTTCGTAGGTTTGATTTGAACTTAAGTTGAATTTTATCATCTTCCCATATAAATACTTAATTTACATCATTATGTGAAGGTATCTCTGAACTTACTTGACAATATTTAATTTTAGGAAGTTATATTTTGAGGTTGACAATCCTACAAACCAATATACTATAACATAAATAACTAATTAACAACCTGGTTCTCATGAATCCAGTCAACCGGAGTGGACTAGTGGTTATGTTCCTTGCCTCTGGTCCAGAGGGTTGCAGGTTCAAACCTGGCTGGGGTCGATGGATTTTTTTTCTCCTTCTTGTAAGCCCATGTTTTCCCTTAACAGAGATTTAGGCACTCTCCCCCTACAGGGAAGAATTTGAACCATACTAATTTAGTTACACTTGTTTTCGTATAGATGTCATTTTGAGTGGTCCGTGGTCAGCGTTCCACCTCATACTGACATCTAGGAAACCAAGGTAGTACTAGGACGGGAAAATTTGGTAAATTTTGCTTAGAGGCCTTTCATTCAGGCTTAAGGATTTTTTACGAGCCTGAAAATCTTCAGACTCGGGACCCACGGCTTAAAGTCCCTCCCGCAGGACTTGCTCCTTGGATTTTTCCGTCCTAAAAATCCATCGACCCCGGCCGGGTTTGAAACTGCGACCCCGGCCGGGTTTGAACCTGCGACCCTTGGGACCAGAGGCAAGGAGCATAACCACTAGTCCACCGTGGCCAACTTGGATTTTTTTGAAGGATGGAAAAATCAAAGGAGCAAGTCCACTGGGAGGGACTTTAAATGTGGGTCCTGAGTCTGACCATTTTCAGGCTTGCAAAAGATCCGTAAGTCTGAATAAAAAAGGCCTCTAAGGAAAATTTACCAACTTCATCATCATAAGTAATGCCATGAGTGATTTCCAATTTATCTAGAGGATTTGAAAATCAAGAGTGGCATTTGTTAGGACTATTTAATGCATAAAATTAAGTTGTTTACTCAAAAATCATTATTTAAATATAGTTACTAGTATTTTAAAATATTTATACTTTTAATGTAAATGGCGATATTTGAAAACTAATCAGAAATGTGAGGTTATGTTCATTCACTGCAACTTGATCATATTATTTATTGCCAAATAGGATTGCAATATTGTAAGAATGCACCCTAGAGGAGAAATAATGAAACACGTGAAACTGTATATTATAATCAATATTATAGGTTACCGGTATAATTTATTTTTTTAGTAAACAACCCAGTAGAATCAAGGAATCTGTTCATTATTTGCTATATTCAATATATCGGTTGGAGAAAAATAATGCTCTGAACAGTTCTGAAAAAAGAAAGCTGATACAGAGAAATCGATAAAGAAAGATTGATAAAGAGAAATTAATAAAGAGCGAGGTGAAAGATGACTGTTATTGGTTATAAAACAAAATTCATTGAAATGTGATTGGTTATTGACCACCATTTGGGACACGAGTTAAATAGTCAGTTTTAATATAATGGCATATTTAGATTGGAAGAGATTATTAGTTCTCTTTAAAAAGTAAAAACAAAGTGAGGATTTTATGAATTCTGTTGATAATGGTTCCTTGTAAAATATTGTGTTGTGGAGTTCTCAAAGTATTCTGTTATGTAAGTTCTACATTATGTAGATTATAAATTAATTTTTTAGAATACAAAATCTTGTTGCATCAGATTGTAGTATTAATATAATTTAAATAATTTTTATTTTTTATTTTAGCAAGTTTCCTATTTCCTTCAATAGGACACAATCTCCCACTTCATCAATCTTCTCAAATTTTCAGTTCCTCTTTGATGTCATTTTAATTCATTTTTGATGGAAGATGAGTTCTGCTTAATCTTATTTTAAGGACCCTTAATTCTGAACAGGAGCCAGTCTTGCAAAATCATACTGATTTTTTTTTTTAATATTTAGTATGTTATGTTTTTATTATTAATTTAACACTTCTCACTGAAGAATAAGTTATGTTTGAAGAGAAAAATTATACTGGGGTTTGAACCCAGTATAATTTTTCTCTTCAAATATAATTTATTTCTCAGTGAGAAGTGTTAAATTAGTAATAAACACGTCAAAAAAACCTTACTGGCTTTATAAAGTAGTGTTTAAATTTCCAATAAATGTTTTCTTAAACAAGAAACTGCTATTTGCATGATCGAGCAAATGCTCATAGTATTCGGAGATCGGGAATTAACAGTGTATAAGAGAAAAAAATTGCATTTAGATTGGAGTTTCTCAAACAGCTTAGAGGAGAGCATTGTCCTAGAAAGCCAAAGGTCCTGAGTTCAAACCCCAGTCTGAGCATATAATTTTTCTCTTCAAATATAATTTGTATATTATGTTTCAGAAAGAAAATTAAAGTTGAAGTAAATGGATTGATTGGATTTGTTGCAGGTGATATTAATTACAACGAATGAAAAACCTAGAATAATGCATGAAATTGCAGTGCCTGAGGGAGAAGTAAAGAGTATCCTTTTTTGCAAAATATGTATCGATAATCTTGACATTTCTTTGTACATTATGCCTAATCTACCTAGGTACAATAATATGATACTGTTTTTCAATAATTTGAAGTAATTGCCGTATTGAAGTGAACTCAGTGTGGAGATAGAGCCTTCTAGTCATTACAGGAATTTGTTTTTATATAATATTATCTTATTGCAAAGTTTACAGGAGATATTTTATAATGAATGAAAATACTATGGATTGTTACAGATGTCACTGTCTTTCCATCTCCATTTGCCATCTTCCTCTATTCTAGTATTCTTCAATACAGGGTGTCTCATTCAAACCTCCCACATTTTAATTAATCATAACTAACAAAGTATGCATAATTATGAAATGAGGCCATTATTAAACGAAACAGAAACTCAAAGAATTTTCATTTCCACACAATGCCACACACTAAAACACCTCTATATGTGCACCATTAGTAGCACGAACAATACCAAGTCTGTGCTCGATTTCGTGCCATGTTCTGTCCAACATGTCCATTGGTACTGTTGCAATTGTCAAGGATCGGATTCGTAAATCATGAAGATCTTATACTAGTGCAAACACATGGTCTTTTACATATCCCCAGAGGAGGAAGTCCAGTGGAGTGATGTCTGGCAAATGTGGTGATCAGCAAATTGGTCTGCCGTGTCCAATCCACCTATCTGGGAAGGATTCTTTGAGTGAATTCCAAACATCCAGGCTCCAGTGTGGTGGGGCTCCATCTTGCTGAAAGATTACTTGGGGTTGCAGATCAGCTACTTGGGGGTACAAGAACTGTTCCAACATGTCTTGGTATACTGGGCCAGTAATTGGCTTCTCATGGAAGGAAAATGGACCTATAATCCTGTTCATCAGGCCGCACAAAACGTTTACTTTTTGTTTTATGTCATTATTGTGCAACGTGCGACAGATGAATTAACTGCAACAATGAAAACAAAAATTCTTAGAGTTTCTCTTTCTTTTAATACCAACCTCATTTCATAATTCCGCATAGTTGAGAGTTATGATTAATTAAAATGTGGGAGGTTTGAATGAGACATGATGTATATAAGTGTCTTGTTGTCATTGCCTCTTTAATGTCATCATTCCAGTTGTATCATGGGTGACCTTGATATCTTCTTTGAGATGGTATCCACCTTACTACCTTATTAGGGAGTCTTTCTTCCTTCATTCTATTGACATAACCATGCTATCTACCTCTTTTAAATATCAAGTATATCTCCATTTCCATTTCTTCTCTTATCACATTATTCCCTATTTTATCTTGATGTGTTTCACATGAACTCCATCTCAAGAAATATTACATCACTTACAATATTTATAGCAAATATTATAAAATGAAACATTCACAAATGACAATATTTATAGCAAATATTATAAAATGAAACATTCACAAATGACAATATGAAAGTCTCATCATCATCATCATGAACAAATTCGTTTTAGGCCATGTAGCCTGTACGGTAAACCTAGCGAAGATGGTCTTGATCTTTCCACCGATGTTTTGGTCTTCCTTGGTCCCTATGTCCAGTTGGGATATATTGGAATGCCAATTTTGGAAGTCTATTTCTTGCCATTCTCCTTAGATGATTTTTCCATTCTTGTTGGTATCTTTGTATATCTTCATTTAAACTTGTTACTCCAAGTTTTCCTCTGATAATAGTGTTCCTTTGGTGATCCAGTCTATTAACTCCTAACAATGATCGTAAGAAGCGCATTTGGCTTACTTGAAGTTTATGAGAGTTTCTTTTATTTAAAATCCAAATTTCACTTCCGTATTTTAGAGCAGCTTTTGATGTGATGTTATGTAATCTTAGTTTTGTCTCTGTCCTCATCTGTTTACCAAAATGTCTTCGTATTACCCCATTCATTTTATTATATTTTTGTAATATTGAACCAATGTCACTCTTATACTTTCTTGATAGTTAAATATGGGAAATAACATTGAGGTTCTTAATTCATGAATTAATGAGTAATTTTTTTACATCTTACCTCATAGTTTGTTTTCTTAAACACAGGAACTGCAGTTTTCAAGAGAACATCTCTCTCATTTTCAGATGACATTATGACTACCGGATTTTCATTGGAATCTCTATCTATAACATTGCCATCTGGTGTTGTTTTTATGAACTTTGAGATCAGGTCCTGTTCATCAGGAATTTTGAAATTCATGGATTTAAATTTGTTCTTCCGAATATATATGCAGGGTGGTATATTCTTTTAAATTTTTTGACCAATGGTTTTGGAAAGGAAATAATTATAAATAAATTAAAGAAATTCAGACAACAAAAGAGATGAAAAGAATACACCATCCTGCAATCAGATTCAAAGAAAGGAAAACAATGTAAGAAAATGACGCATCATATTGAAATACATAACAAATTTTTTAGAAAAATTCAAGAAATTCATTATTACATTGTCATTGATAAATAAATTTTGCCTTGGTAATCTGTTAATAACCAATAAGAAATTGATAGTAAAAATCTGAAATTTATCAAAATAGTTGTAGAGACTGCAATAAAGTATACAGAGGAAAAACAAAAAGGAATTTGGACACTCGCACAAAGGAACACTTTAGAAATATTAAAGATATTAAAAATAATGAAATTGAAAGTCGGCTATTGCAGCAAATAGTTTATTGGAGAGTCATAAAATTGAAAAAGTGGCCAAATTTTAAAACATTTGGAAAAACCTTTAGAATTGACAGTTTGGGAGAAAATATATATTCAGAACAACAAATTTAGATCCATGAATTTCAAAAGTCCTGATGAATGGGACCTTATTTCGAAGTTAATTAAATCATCATCATATGGCAACGTTATAGATGGAGATTCCAACTAAAATCCAATAGTCATAATGTTGGTTGAAAATGAGAGAGAGATAATCTCCTGAAAACTGTAGTTCCTGTGTTTAAGAAAAGAAACTATGAAGTAAGATGTCAAAAACTGACTCAGTAATTCATGAAAGTCTATATATATTTTTTTATCTGTAAATTGAGTACTTTTTTATTGGAGTTATCATGGTCATTTTATTACTTATGGTATTACAATTTTTAACTGGATACAATTTTAGGGATGTGTCAAGAACAAGGTTACCAGTACTGAAATCTTTGAATCTCATGTTCAGCTGAACTATGACGATATATTTTCTCAAATGCAAGCTTTTCTGAGTCAAGCAGTTCAAGTGCAGCTTCATTAACAAATAATCACAAAATTAATCATTAATATCTTGATAAAACCATCTATTTGCTTTGAAACATATAAAACTATAATTTTCAGTACATTACATTATTGGTCCCAGTATCAGCATTGTTGACCGATGTTTTTATTATATATTTCATACATCTCATTGATGGATAAATCATATTTGAAGAGAAAAATTATATGCTGGGACTGTGACTCGAAGGTCCAAAGGTCCAGGGTTTGAGTCCCAATCTGAGCATATAATTTTTCTCTTCAAATATGATTGTTGACCAAGCTGAAACAATTTTACTCTTGCATATGTTGAGTAGCAAGTTATATGTACTCCTCTGTTTTTTATGTGCTGTGTGCATTTTTTTCAGCTAAGCCAAAGTAAAATTCAGATTAATTTCTTATGCTTGGATGAGAAGGAAGCCTGAATTAGCTCAATGGTTAAGAGCATCAGCACGGAAAGCTGAAGGATTGGGGTTTGATTCCTGGTACAGGCATACATTTTTGTCTTAATCATTTGACTACAATAATTTAATTGTGTACTATGTATTATAAACTTATTTCAATCATAGTAACAGCTTTAGCTTCTTATTATTAATTTAATAAATAATGCTTTAGGTATATGGAGTCTCTTCATGTCTTTTTAATGTAGAAGCCATTCATTGTGTATTTGTGAATGATGATTCATTGCATTTGAATGTGGAACCAAGATAGTAACTTAAAGGAAGGATTTATGCTTGAATGGGAAGGAAGCCAGAATTAGCTCAATGGTTAAGAGTATCAGCACAGAAAGCTGAAGGTTCGGGGTTTGATTCAAAGTTCAGGTTTACATTTTTCTCTTTACCATTTGATTACAATAATTTAGTTGTGTACTTTATTTCAATCATAGTAACAGCTTTACCTTCTTAATATTAATTTAATAATTTCATCTTGCTTGCATCCTAGTCTTTTATACAGAGGATGAAGGTTAGAAGGGGAGAATAAAAAAAAACAAGTGAACTTGCAAACTATTGAGCAACAAAATTTTTTTCAGAAAATGAATTTGTTGGTGTCATTGTACACAAATTGAGTGAGTACTTCAAAAGCTCTTCAAGAAATTCTAGTAGAGGAGAGACAAACTTTTGGAATTATTTTAATTGAAGCACGTCTATTATTATAAGTATTTAGAAAGAAAAGCTATTTGAGAGTGGTTACCAAATTTCTCTCTCAGGGGAGAAAGATGGAATTTCAATTCCACTGATCTCGGTGAGATAATCTGCCAAAGTATCAAGGGTGAATTATTTTATATAAAATTTCACTTATTGGTATCTTTAATAAATATAAATTGATCTTAGTCTAAATTATTGTAATATATATTTTATAGGCCTTTTACTATCAGTTATGACTTTTATTAAGGCAAACCTGCTTCTCGATTTATTATTATTAACTTAAAAATTACAGTATTCTGTCCTTCTGTTATCTGAATATCAGCATACGGCACTGGATGAGGAATTACCAAACTTTGACTTACTAATGTAACTTGAAATGAGTTTCTTATTATGGAGAAATGGGATTATGTAAGAGAGAAAAATTTATATAATAAAATGGTCACTATGCTGGTGCATAAAGCCAGAGGTCATCAGTTCAGTTCAGTTCCTGATACAAGCAAATAAAAAAATTCTCTTCAAAAAATGATTCACCTTTCAATATAATATTATAATGATATTGTGAAAAGAAAAATGAATGTCTGAACCAGGAATTGAACCATGGACCTCTTGTATTCCATACGAGCGTGCAAGACACTACACTATTCAAGACATAATACAAACATTAATAATTCTTTCCATATATACAAATCTATAATTCTCGTTTTGTCTGCTGCCAGGTAGATGTTACTACCAATGTCAATGGTCGACTTCATTTAGAAGTATCTGTTTGAGAATTTTACACCACCACTTTTATAAGCAGTAATCGATGTTATTTAACACTTTCCAATATCATTTTATCACAGTTCTAATAATGGATCATACTATAATATTATAATGATATTGTGATAAAATAACAATTTTGGAAAGTGTTAAATTTTAATGAGTGTATAAATTTACCTATAACATAATAATAGTTTCATAGCCATAGTAAATGTATCAATAATCCATAATTAAGTCTCCTTGAATAAGAAGCGATCCAACTGCACTGTGAATGAAGTTTCATACTATGGGGATATGGGGCTATATAAGAGAGCTAGGAAGTCTAGATAGCATAATGGTCAATGTACTTGTGCATAAAATCAGAGGTTCAGTTCTTGGTTCAGGCAAAAAAATCTCTTCAAAAAATATTTGAGGTAATTAAAGAATTTGCTTTACATATAAACTATTCTATGAATTGGTGGAATTTTGAATATTCTCAAGTAAGTCTAACTAAAAAGTTAATTGTTGTTGTTTTATTACTAAAATGTAAGTAATTGTTGCATTTATCTCCATTTTTTTTAAAAAATTAGAGCATCTTGAACATAGACACTCATATGTCATGGGTTATAATCAATAGTTAGAAGTGTTTGACTTCAGAAAAAAAGGTATGAATAATTATTTATGTGATTATTATTGCAAAAATATTTTCGTTTTATGTATTGTGATGTTCTTATTATTGAATCTCCAAACATTTTGAAACCCTATTTCGCCATAAGGGCATGTTAGGGTTGTATTATGATGATATATGTAAATTAAGAGTGGAGAATGCTGATGTTTGCAGTGAAAGACTAGCTTTGGGCAGAAAGCAGTATGATTGTTTATATATATGTATATATATATATATGTGTGTATATATATGTATATATATGTGTCAGATATATATGTATATATGTTTGTATATATATGTCTATCTATGTGTGTAATTATATGTATAAATATGTGTCTATATATATATGTGTTCACGTGTATATCATGTATAACATATATATATGTATATGTGTGTGTATCTCTATGTATACATATATATATGTATATGTGTCGCTGTATATATATGTAATATATGTGTTGTAAATATATATGTATACATTATATAATATGTAATATTTGTGTTTTGTATAATATGTATACCTATATATATATATGTATATATGTGTGTATATATATGTATACATATATATATAATGTATATATGTGTGTATATATATGTATACATATATATATGTATATATGTGTGTATATATAGTATACATATATATATGTATATATATGTATTATGTGTGGTATATATATGTATATATATGTATATATATGTGTGTATATATATATATATATATATGTATATATATATGTATATATGTGTGTATATATATATGTATATATATGTGTGTATATATGTG